>ML784264.1:371386-461656 GCA_009831015.1 Picea engelmannii
GTGGTATGATCCATCCATAATGCATAGGTTAGTAAACTATGCTGGCAAGGTTTGTTGTTAATGATCTTTTTGAGAATTTTGACCGTATTTTTATTCATTGATTCATCTTGTCCATTTCCCTATGGGTAATATGTTGATGAAGTGAAATGTTTCACTCCAAATTTATTGAGAAATTGGGTCAGTTTTCCAAATATGAATGTTGATCCATTATCAGAAATAATTTCAATTGGAAGACCAAAACAAGAAAATATATGTGCTTCTAAAAAGGACATAATTTGCTCATTATGTGCATGATTAAGAAGAACTTATTTAGTCCACTTCGTGAAATAGTTTGTTGCAGTCAACATGAAAATATGACCAGCAAAAGATGAGGGATTTATTGGTCCAACGAAGTCTAATCCCCATTTAGAAAAAGGAAAGTCATGTAATATTGATCATAAAGGAATAAAGGAGAACTTTTCCCTACCAATAGACTTTTGGCACCCAATATAAGCTTGTACAAACTTAGATGAATCCCTAAAGATAGAAAGCCAATAATAACGAGTTATTAAAATTTTGTGAGTAGTGTATTTGGCAACAAAGTGTCCACCAATGTGAACATCAAAATCTATTGACCCATGGATTTATTTCAAATTATTTTGGGCTATTGTAACATTGACACAACGTAACAACAATCTATCAACAATTATGTGGAAGAGTGAAGTGTTCAAGATTAGATATTTTGAAGCCTCAAGTCAAGTCCTTCTTTGTTCATGATATTCAATATTATCGGGACATCTCTCATATTGTAAATAATAAATTGTATCTTGATTCCAGGGATATGTTGTTAAATCAAGATTTCCATATTCAATTAGAAATAGTGCAGACGAGACATCTTCATTGTTTTCAAAATAATATCTCAGTTCACGATGATGATCCAAGTGTAAGGCTAGATCACGTCCCTTGATTGTATTGGAAGTTGTGATTGTGAAATCATGTTCCTAGATTTTGGCAATCCAATGTGCAATATTTCCAAATAAGTTTGTTTGTGAAAGCAAAAATGTAACTGCAAGTAAAGGGAACTTTAACTGAGTATGTTTGCCTACGATAAAATGACAAAAAAATCCAGTAGCTTTAACAAGAGAAAAAGTGTGTTTTTCAATTAAAGTGTATTTGAATTCATCATCGGATAGGCTTTGATTCATGTGAGTTATTGGATTCTCATTATTATGATCATATTTCTTAATAAGAATTCCAAATATTTTTTCTTCAGTGGCATTCATGTATATGATAAAATATTTTTCAAAGTTAGGCTTTGCCAATACTGGTGTAGAACTAATTGTGTTTTTAATTTCTACAAAAGCCTTTTCAGTATCATCACTCCAAGAAAAAGATTGATCTTTCTTTAACATATTATGTATAGGTTTTACCATTCTAGCAAAGTCAGGAATAAATCTTCTAACAAAGTTAATCTTACCCATGAATGATTGGATTTCCTTTTTGGAGGATGGGGCTTGAAGATTTTGAATGGAAACAACCCTCTTCGGATCAATATTGATGTATGATTTAGATACAATATGTCAAGGGATTTTTCCTGCAATGATACTGAAAATTGATTTTGTAGGATTCAAAGACATTCCAAATTTTCTACAGTGAAGAAAAACTTGTTTAATACGATCAAAATGATCTTCTTGATTTTTTGAAAAAATAGTTAAATCATCAAGATAAATTTGAATTATTTTACCAATTAGATCATCAAAATCTATTTGCATATTTCATTGAAAGGTAGCACATGCATTAATTAAGCCAAGAGGAATTAGTTTTTAAGCTAAAGTACCCCAACATGTAGTAAATGTGGTTTTATATTTGTCAATCCTCTTGACACGAATTTGATTGTATCCTAAAAAATCGTCAAAAAGTGACATCATCTTAGATCCTACCACTTGTTATAAAATAAGTTCCTTGTTAGGAAGAAGAAAACTATCCTTAACACTTGCCCTACTCAAGGCCTAGAAATCAACACATAATATAATGTCCCCATTATTTTTTCATACTGGGACAAGGTTAGATACCCATTCTGAATACTTCACATGAAAAATTATATGGAGATTTATAAGCTTTTTAATATCTTTCCTAATCGTTGCTTCCAGTGCAAGATTGATTGGTCTATATCTTTTCCTGATTGGTTTTGTTTATTCTTTAATAGGAATTGCATGTTATATTATACTAGGATCAAAACCATGCAATTCTTCATAAGACCATGCAAATGCATCTCTAAATTCATGAAAAAGATTCATAAATTTCCGCTTTTCTTATTCTTAACATTGAGCTCCAATCTTTAGATTCTTTGGATCTTCTTGAGTCCCAATGTTCATGGAAATGGTGTTTCATATCTTTATTTTTTATTCCTCCTCTTTGTTTTCCATTTTATTGCTTACACCACTTCATGAGAATGAGCTCTCCATAGGAGTCAACCCCTTTGAAAATGTGTTGTCTTCTAGAGATATGATCTCCTTCCTTTTTAAGGGCTCATTCTGCTAAAAGGCACATATTCTTTCATCGTCAGGAAAAATTTGTCAAGAATAAACATTATCTGGAAAATGAGGACAATATAATGACTTAAATGTACAATACGGCCTCTCAGGGAGAAATTTCCTTGTAGGTTTGGCTGCAAAAACAGCTAGCCTATCTGCCATAGAATTCAAATCTCTCCTAATATGAGTAATGTTGAAATATAGAAGATTAGAGATTATCTACCAAACTGCTTGTGTATACCCCTTTAACAACTTATTAGATGGGGTATAAATTCCTTTAACCAGATTGATGATAAGTTCAGAATCCCCAAATACAAAAAGATGATAACAACCAAGATTGAAAGCATTCTATGTTCCAAGAATCAATGCCTCAAATTATGTTACGTTATTAGTACATGCAATTTCTAATCTATAAGAGAAACTGTGAATTTTCCTACATGTGAATATAGTACTATACCAACTTTGTTACCTTCACTTGAGCATGCACCATCAAAGTGCATGTGCCACATACCATATTTAGGGTCAAGAAGTTGTACAACATAATCATTATCTTATTCTAAAAATCTAGAGTATACACCTATATCCTCTTCAATATAATTTACATGCAGTGGAGGAACTATTTCAATGTATGGTGAGATTCGTCCTTCTCAAAGAACAATTATATTCTTTCCATTTTTGGGAAGGGACATGTGTGTTCCATCCAGTAAAATGTATCCATCAGTTGATGTTTTCTAGTCTCTTCCTAATATGGTAGAATAGTTGCTTATTGGCATTTCAATTACTTAAATATTACAAGAGGTCATGATCTCAGGATGAGCACACAAAACCAAAGTTAAATATTTGCTTTCACCAATGATGGCTTGCTTTTTACCATTATAATACAACATACACTTTGAGTTTTCATTGGTGCATGAAATACCTAACTCTTCCAAGATAATTTTAGACATAACATTAGGGAAAGATCCCCCATCAATCAGGCAACAATGTGCAATTTTATCCTTAATCTTTACCAAAACATAAAAAGGAGCATTTTTTACATAATCTCTAGGACTATATACACCTAATTTATTTATATACATTTCTTCTTCATTTTGTTCTTCATTCAAACTAGAAATAGTGGAAGCTTTACCTTCCATAAAATATTTCAAATGCTTTTGTTGTTCAGGGATAGTCACCATGTCTAACAAAGATGCATCTTCTTTGATTGTAGCCAATTGTTTCAAGATATTGTAATTATATGAAGAATATGAGGTTGAAATTACCTCTGGACTCTGAGAACCCCTTGTGATTTGAAGTCAGTTTGATGAGAGGATGTATTTGGAGAAAAAGTGGTTTTAGGAGGACCACCTTTGCTCTTGTTATGATGGGATTTACTTTGAGTTTCAACCATCATCACATCCTCTTCATGAGCCCAATCTAAGGAAGCAATCATTGTATCAGATCTTTTAACAAAAATTTGTTCTCTCATGTCCTTATTAATCTCATAAGTGTTCACATCATGATTCTCCTTACATAAATTACAGCAAGTTCTCGAGAGAATTGCCTTGGGTTGAAAACAATGAGTTTGATTTCTTAAGGTAGTCTGGGTGGAGGTTTTCGCAGAAGTAGAAGTCACCCCCTTTCTTTCGAAAGTAATCATTATGTTGTTCATATCATGTACAAGTTTTAACATAGTTGATATGTCAATTTGTTTGACATAATCTTCAACAGAAATTCTTATTATAGTCAAATGCTTCTTAAACTCTAGACAAGTTTGTAATGCAGATCCCAGATTGTTAGTGTTTGTTTCTTCTAACTTATGGCGATAAGAAGAAGGAAATGCAATGTAATAATGCATTAAATCAGCTTGATTTTGTGGTCAAATGATTTCTAGAATATGATTGTATAATTTAGTGAAATGTAAGTCAAAAGACTTAATCGTTTCACCTTTGTTGTAAACAAGATTATTGTAATATTTCAACAAATCCATTGGACTTTGCGGTTGTCCATAAGTTTATTTAGACCAAGAAGATAATTCATCCCAAGTAAAAAAGACCTTAGGCGGTAATTCGAAGAAATCGACGACAACCTTTCCTTCCAAAGAATTAAAAAAGAGTCTCACTCATGTATCATTGTCATTTGTGATTAAGGGATTTTTCCCCTGTGATTGTGGGTCATAATCACAGCAAAGCAAGACCAAGTGAAAGAGAACACAATCTCCCCTCAGTGACAAGCACACAAAAACTAAAGAAAATAACTACTTAAATTGGGAGAAAGTAGATATAGAGAGGAGAAAAGAAGGTGCACCTTGTTCTCCCATTTGATGTCGATCCCCACTCCAATTCATCAAAGAGCTCTCGATATTTTGTTGGAATCGGCCTGCAAGATAGATACAAAACTAGGGTTGCGACGAAAGTAGTTATGCGATCAAAAGCATGTGCATGTTATATGTCATATTCAAAGTAAGCATAAATACAAATGTACATTGAAGACAAATATGGGGGGAAACAAAATATTTTATTATTAGCAAGTGGAAAAGGTAAGTTACAACCTTGTCCAACCTTAGGCATCATATTGAAGCCAATTGTCTGGGTTCCTCCAAGAATCCTCAAGCATCAACTCAATCGATATTATCTTCTCTGAATGACTCATATAGGGATAAGGAGACACTCTATAGCCATATAGAATGATAAAGAAGCTCTGGAAAAGGAGTTTCTAGACTAAAGGGGATGTTGCTCAGAGAATATAGGGAAAGGAGGCTTGTGAGATGTTGGCAGCATAACTTTGCACCAAGGGACTTGTGTTGTCCTCTTTATCCCTCTCTGGTTGTTTTATATCTTCCCAAAGAGGTTTGGGGAGTTGAAATCTATTATGTACGGGCAAGGGTCATTGGGAAACAAGCCTAACCGAAAAACCCACCCGAAAACACAGGATTATTTTATTTTTCACCAAAAATTAGGGCATCTGCAGGTTGAAATGAGGAAAGGTGTGGATGTCCATGTGTTGCACAAGGGAAACCCATGGATATGCTCTTAGGGCATGTTTTTTAGATGATTTTTGAGAGGACCTTTAGGGAAAAGTATATCAAGCATTAGGAAAAGGGTTCAGCCACGGCACAATTGCATAGGTGTGGCATTTTGTGCTATAAAAAATGCCCCCTAATATGTGAGGTCATAAGAGAAAAATGATGTCTGAAATACATTATGAACTCTAAGAGGCGAGGATGCATCAAAGTGTCCACAACGGTTCCTAAACAACTAATCCAAAAAGCAATAACCATCAACAAAGATCAAGAAAGATTTGTGTTTCCCAAGTCAGGCATACCCATGCTCAGAAGTGATAAAGCATGGTTTCCAAAGAAAATACACTGCGGATCTATGGTACATATGAAACTATGATTCATGTCCATGGCTACAAACAATACACAGTGGATCCATGTGATAAATATGAAGTAGCAAGAATGGCCACGAAGAATACACAGTGGATCCATGTCAAAGCATGTCATAGCCACAAAGAGATACATAGTGGAGGTATGTCTCAAGATCAAGAACAGAGGATATCTGAAGCCGAGAGAATGAACAAATTGATCCTCTCCAAGTACCAATTTTTGTGAGGTGGCACCATATGATTCGGGAGGAGCACAAAAGAGGTGGTGCTCGTACTTCACCCAAAGTATTCACAACGATCTATCATGGTAGAAGTCTACAATATGTGAATAGATGAGTTGAGGTCGAACATAGTAAGACAGTTTTGTTATCGATCATTGATTTATACCATTAACAAACGTGATACAACCCGTCGATATTGATGATGGGATTAAAGGTACCATGGTACTATCTAACAAGTATGAATAAATGAGTTGGCATTGAACACCTGGTAGAAACTATCGAGTAGGGTACATTGATGTATTCCCATTGTCGATAGTGAGGGAACCTGCCACTGATGACTGTAAGCACCAAGGTACCAAACATATCTCTAGATCCCTCTCCCAGAGAAAGATGTTTCGAAGTCGATGGGAGGGAACCCGCTAGAAGGAAAGCATTAATGCATCCTCCATCATCTAGCACAAGGGGTGGTGGAAGGCTAAAGATTAGGAAGAGATCAGACGAAGAGATTGATACTTGTGATGAGGAGACTTGACTTGGGAAGGCTGATTTGCAAGGTCAACGGATAACTGCAAAATGGTCGACACGGGTTGAAAAATTTTCCTTGAACATAAGCACGACACATTATGTGACTCGAGAAGCATGACTATAAATTGGGATACATTTGTCACACAAGAGGCATCAACAAATGCTCCATATAGTTGGATTAATAACCAATTGGAGGAGAAAAAACTCAAAACAAGAAAAAGTCTCCTAAAGCCATACTAAACCCAAAACGATGACATCTTGACTCAATATTGTTCTTTGTTAAAGGGAGACAAGATTGTTGCCAACAAAAGAGATTAGATGTTTTCCCATTCTTTTTGGTTTTTTTATTTTTTTGTCCTTTTCATGTTATAGAAGCCTAAAAAATAATAAAAGAATGATTATTGTACAGTGGATGAAATGAGTGTTGCAGGAAACCAAACTAGTTTCAGAACGCAAGGAACATACCTATGCTCAATGCAAGGAAGCATGTGCAGGATAAGGACACTCGGGGAATGTTCCCTCCATGGATAAGGTATCAAGACGCAAGGGCATAAATTTCAAGGCTAGGAACTGATAGGAATGCATAGGCAATTGGTTCAACAACAACATGTTGAAACTGACATTGGGCCTAAAAGTGCGAGCAGTAAATATGCAAATGCAGATACGACTCAACTTTGGGAAGTAAACTTCCCATAATGGTATTTTTCGTAAGTTTAGTCTCCAGGGCCCGAAAAAGAATAAAATCATACCAAGGAGAACTCTTATGGTCACAGTAGGGCCAAACTATTCCTTTTTCGTACATAGTCCAATCGGTCTGAAAAAGACTTAAACTTATACCGAAAGGATGCCTCTTCAAAACATTTTAACAAGTGTGATAGAGACAAGATCACTAGGCTATATTTTCAATTTTGAGTCTGAAAAGAGCTTAACTATGGACTCCCTCATCCTTTTTCGTAAATTTATTCCCCTAAGCCCGAAAAAGTATAGAAAAAAAACTTAGTAGAACTCTTATATCTCATGGACTTGAGTATTCCTTTTTTGTAAGTAGTCTTATCCAGCCCAAAAAAGGCGTAAACTTTTGTTGGACAGACATTCCTTCAGATACATTTAACAAGTGTACAAGGAACAACGTCACTTGACCATCTTTTCAATTTTAAGGAGTTTGAAAAGAGCTTAACTATGGAATACATAATGTTGTTGAAGAGGAGCATGAAAGATAGGGGTCACGCAGGAAAAGGCCAGAACAATAGAGAGTAAGAAGCATGAAGTTCAAACGCAAACTCATGGTGGGACTAACCGGGACCCCTGAGCCTAGAAACAGATATACACCATGAGTGCCAGAATGCAAAAGGATTCTAAACTAAAGCACCCATGGAAGGTAGGCTCTACCATCAACCGAAAATTGCTTTAAGCAACGACAAATGTTTCACCATTCGTTGATGGGGTTGAACCTAGGTTTAGACGGCAATGGAAACTAATAATGCAACAGTTTGAGTGAAAATCACCTTAACCTAAAAGCTAGTTATAAACACATTACTTTCCCAGAGTCTTGTAAAAGACTCGACCAGTCTATGATAAATGTACCGAAGAAAAAGTTGTAAGACCTGTAAAACGACGATAATGCTACAAAATTTTGATCATTAGTTGAAAATTTTGAAAAAATAAGGAAACTGTATAAAGTGGGCTTTCAAAATTTTAATAAGATTTGGTATATTTACCCATTTATCATTCAAGTTTTACCATTTCACCCAAACAACTACCAAAGTGACCAAAACCTTTGGAGAGAAAATCTAGAAAACACGAAGCTTGGAGAAACTCCACTACTTGCCACCCTAACCAAGTAGGTATTCCATTCTTATCTTTCTTTCCATTGATTCATTCTCTCAATTTTTTCCTAAATTCAAGCTTAAAGTTACTTTAATAAACATGAACATGTGCATTCATGGGCTACCTTAAGGAAACCAACGGATGTCCACAGCTGGTGGAAACACCATTCGCAAATATCCATGATTGTTCTAATGAAAGGGCGTGGATGCGCAAAAACTAATTTGAAAAAAATAAAAACTAACTCAAAACAAAAATTGGAAAATGACAGGATGTCCATTCTCTAAAAGAACGTGAACACGAAGAGGTGGATTGAGCAGTGTTCGATAATGATGAGGCCAAACAAACTCTGCGTGCCTGTGGTATGTACAATTTTTTCCAAGTTGGTGGCATGAGATCACAAAGGAGATTACTAAATCTCCTAATTCACTACTAGAACCCGGATGTTGAGGCATTCATGCTCATTGGATAGTCTTTGACCATTACGAAGAGGGGAAGTACCAAACTTCCAATTTCGGAGAGGAGGCTAAAGTATCAATGACTTTATCAACGAGTACTGCATTTCCAGCAGTGAGAAGAGTGGCTCACTAATTCCAATCAAACAAATAACCAACTTGAGTCTATGAGTCATATTATACACTTTAGTTCAGGTGGTGGGATTCAACTCTTTACATATAGCATCACGGGCACAAATGAATTATGGGGTTGAATGCCTACGCCCTACTATTTATGACTGGAACACTATTATGCTTAACAACATGAAAGCACAATTGACAGACAACAACCTCAGGAGAGTGAAGAAATTTTGATTCAGTAGTGTCCTATGCACGTTCTTGTTCGAGTGGGTGCCCGTGATGAGTCCGCGAACACAGATACAAGGACACTTATGACCATGGCCAGCCATGGTCCTATGAATCGAGCTCATAGCTCGCTTAGGATGTGGAAAAATGTCCAGCCACTTTTGATGGTGACTTATTTGGTTAGTGGGAGCAACAAAATCCATTCATCGAGGACTACCCATATGCAGGCATTGACTTCACCAATTATCTAGATGTCATCATCCCTGCCAGAGACAATCTACAAGACATAGGTAACCTTTAATTTTGTGTTATTTATTTTTTTTATTTTTGAAAATATATAACAATTTATAATTTTTTGTGAGATCCAACGTACTAAAAGGCACCTTACTCTTATGTAGATAAAGAACCTGTGAGACTGGATAATGTCCTGCGACATAGTCGGCGAGGCAGAGAGGAGGCATGCCCGACCAATGATGCAGCGAGGACTTTGGGTAGTGTGGGTTGGAACTTTGAGACCCTCATGTGCCATGTTCCTATGGCTACCATTGACGACATCCCCGTAGGCATGCAACGACATGTCGTGGGAATTTTTAGCACTAAGTAAATTTCCTAGGCAGAGAAAGAAACTGACAAAGGTAACCATAGAACCACTTTAGAACTGAAACTAGCCTTTCAGTTCAGAGAGGGATATCTCTTGTCACTTGGTCTCTAAATATGGATTTTCTTTGAAGATCAGTGGCTAGGTTTTTTAATAGGTGATGGGGTTTTAAAGGTTTATTGGCAAGAAGGAAAGGAAATTGTTGGGAAATGGAGTCAATTCTTCGAAAGCAAATGAAAACAGTGTTTGGTAGGTAGAACTATTAAGGAAGAAAAGGATAGATAGGCAATGATCTTTCAGTTTTTAATTTGATGTTATAGAATGGAAGAAAGAGGAAAATACATAACAACATTCAGAGCACCATTAAAGATGAATCCCGATGAGTTAAGAAGGAAATGACAGTGTTCAATGCAAAGTTATCCTTTGTGCTTCTGTAAACCCTTTGCACATTCAATATGCTCAAATATATAAGAAAACTAACTTCCTAGGCTAAAGAATTAGAATTTCACTACTTTTCTATAATTATGGATCTGATTACATCAAAAGAGAACAACTTGTAAACTACTTACTAAAAATAGCAAAGTCGCCTTGCTCATATTAATGCATACAATATTCTTTAACAAAAAGAGATCTCTAGTATATTTTCGAATTGAAACTGATGTGATTCATCATGGGACAGCTAGAGATAAATCTTGGATCAATCTGAGCACTGACAAGGCTCTCTATCATCTTTGCATAGTGAGCTTCTTTAACACGTTGTGTCACTGCAACCTACAATAGTTGTGTAGCGAGATTTACACAACGTGAAGGTTTTCTTCAACAAAATACATTTAGGAGGTGGTTGCAATACTTCTAGAGACTCCAAATCACTACTATATGATTTACCCATCATTTCCCAATGTCCTTGAACCTCGTATGTACCTACAACACTTGCATAGCGTGAGATCGCTACGCAAGTTCTATAAAATGTAGGTTTCCAGTCAAAATCAAAAACTGATCATTTGTGATTCTTCAAAAAGAAAAATTGTGAAGATGTGAGACCTATAATTCAGACACCTCAGTAAGTAGTTCTAATTTCCCTCCAAATTCATCATCAACCTTCATCCTTAGTTTGAGAGACCTGTTTTCCTTTCTTAATGATAGATTTTTCCTTTTCAAATTACCCACTTTCCTAAACAGCAATGCATTCCTTCTCAGTTTTGACTGAGCATTTGTGAGGGCTACACAAGCATTGTTGATGGATGGACCACACTCCTTAAAGTGTCTATGAAACCTTAGATATGATACTCTTTTACTCTCCCTAAGTTGAATGATTAGGTCTTGAGCATCCATGTGTTGCTTATTTAGCCACTTGATGGTTTTCTCACCCTCTCCAGGTGAAGTATAAGTCTTATCAACTAGTGCAGGTTGGCCTTGTGCTAGTGTTTCCTCTGCAAGCTTGTAATCAGAAGTTATCTTTCTGGCTTGGGATCTTGTTAATGGGGGTGTAGGTTTAATCAAATCCACAGTCTTAAGATTTTTCCTACGTTCCTTCCCTTTAGAAGCTTATGGAACCTTTAAGGATGATTCCTTCTTTGAACCTATTACATCTTGTGGAGTTTGAATATCAAAAACCTTCTCAGCCAATTTTCCTTTCATTTCCCTGTTATCATGAAAAATATGAGCTATGACATGTTGAGATTCCTTAAGTTGGTTTTCTATCTCCTTGATTACTTGGTCTTTCTCTTCTGGTTGCACCTAATATCCATCCATTCCTTGAGTTGAATGATCAACATACTGTGTATGCAGGGAAGGTACACGAAATCTCTTGGCAGTTGAACTTGTGATTGGGTTGCTAACTCTTGGTGTTTCCTCCACCTCATCAAAAAAATGTAGCCTTCTACCTTTCTTTTTATTTGGTTGGCTTGATGAAGAATCATAAATATCCTTACGTTTCCCCATGCCATGTTCTGCAGACCCTTTTTCTTTCCCACTTGAAACTCTAGAGGTCACTTTCTCAGCAAATGAGGGGGTGTCTCCTTTGGGATCTAGAGAAATGTTAGTTGAGGTCAAAAAATAATCCCAATCTATGTTTGATTTCTTTAGTTCTTCCACCACTAGAAACTTAACCAAGGATAAATGAAACAAACTAGACTTAAGTTGATCAGCCCTAGCTTGTACCATGTCTGCAATTTTTCCTAAAATTATGTAAAAATAGAAAGGTAAACTCAAGGGGTTCTTCACTGTGAAATGCATCAAAAAATCAATATAGAAATATGGATCAAGAGGCATACCTTTGAACCACTTCTCCCCCTAGACTGGAAATTCTATTGCAGCAGCCATTGTGTCCTCTGATACCTGGAAGGTAATGTCAGCAACCCTTGTCTGGACACCATAGAAATTTAGGGTGAAATCCTTTGTCCACTGCGCATTATATCCTTGAATTTTCTCAAAGAACCTCATGCAGCTAGCTTGCTCAAATAAAACACTAAATGAAAGATCAGAATTCACCAACTCCAAGTTCTATGGCTCACACCTCAACACACTGCCTCCTTTGTTGTATTTATTTTTTCCTTGAGTGGCCATGCTACAGATCTAGGCTAAAAGAAAGACTAGTAAAGATAGAGAGGTTTAAACGCTAAAACTAAGATAGGGCACTTTATATAGCAAATGACAGGGTTAGGGTTTGTTCAAAAGTGTCAATGGACTCAATAAAACGATGAGAAAGTCTTTGGATCAGATGTATGTAGGTACAGGATGTTTGAAAAACACAAAGCAAAACTTTTAAATCTTTGCGCAATGAAATTTGGGAAGACAAAGGATGTGTAGCCTGTGAAGAGGATGTGTAGCGTGTGCAGAGGATGTGTAGCATGCAATTCTGTGTGGAGTTTGTGTAGCATACAGACATATTTTGTGTAGCGAGTGGAAAAATTGAATTTTCTATAGACAAGAGACCTGAACGAAGGCAGAGGGTTCTTTTGCAATGAAAATGGGAGGGAGATACATGAATATGCAAAGAAAAGAAGTGTTTGAAGTATGATTAGACCATTTTTAGGGTGATATGACAATCAGTGTAGTGCCAAGGAGTTTGCGCAGCGTGCTTGCATAGCGTATGTACTTTTTACAGGTCAAGTATCACGAATATTTGAAAATACAACAAATATGCCATAAAAACTTTTGTTGACTCTTGTTCTTTCATAATGTGTCATCATGTCCCATGACATCCCCACTAAATCATTCTACCTAGACTTAGACTTTACTCATTTTATGACATGCCATTTTGATGGTTCATAACAATAATGACCTACATACTTTGAAACAACTCATGAGAGACAACTCCTAGAAGACACACAACCACAATGACTCAATTTGGAATGCATTGGTCTTCCCAATACCAAGGCATGACTTTGCAAACTCTTGACAAACCTCTAACTCTACCCTAAATTTAATGATACTAACATTTGGCTCTAATGGGGATTCTATCCTCCCTGTGAGGTAGCAAAGAATAGCAGACCAAGTACCTTATCCATTGGGATTTATTTTGACTCAAAAAGACTCTAAAAATGAAAAAATAATCTGACTGACAAAAACCTTTTTTCAAACTTGATACCACTAGCTAAAATCAACAGAACCTTAGGGCCTTCACTTCGGGCTTCAATTTTTGTTGAATGATGACTTCAACTGCTTAATATGAAAAATAAAATGGTTATTTACAATGACAAGAAAAGATCAAACTATTTTAAGTAAAGTAATGTTTGAGAAACTTGCCATTCACGGGTCCTCCACCAATTAGATCTCCATTGAGCTCTTGTAGCAAATAACCATTGCTTCCATGATAAGCAAAAATTTTGAATGCTCTCAGCCAGAGGTAGTCAAACTTTCCATGATTCCCCTTGTCTTCATTTCTTGCATCCCATCTCAACACCAGGTCATCTACCTTGAAATCATCAACTTGTGTATGTTTATCAAACATCTTTTTCATTTTATCCTAATGTAGTTGTGTGTTATTGTACACTTCTTCTCTCATTTGTTGTACATGAACCAGTTGATTAATCCTTCTTTGAGCATCATTTGATTCGGCTTCATATTCTTACAACAATTTCATAATTGGAAGCCCTAATGAGGTAGGGAAAACTGCATTTGTACCATATACAATTTGGAAAGGTGATGTAGCAACAGATCTCTTCGTAGTTATCCTATCAGCCCACAGTGCATAAATAAGTTTCTTGTGCTAAGTCTTCTTGTTTTCCTGTAACAACTTTTTGATAATTCTTGTCGGACTCTTGTTGGATGACTCAACTAATCCATTACCATGTGGGTAATAAGATGTGGAATGACCAAGGGTTGTGTTGTAATCACTACAAAACTTTTCCATTCTCTTGGACTTGAATGTTGATGCATTATCAGTTATTATTTTGACTAGGCAGCCAAACCTAGATAGAATGTTGCTTTCCAGAATTTGAATAATGACAGCATCAGTAGCTTGCCTTGTTGGGACTTCTTCAATCCATTTGGTGAAGTAGTCTATAGCTTTCAATAACCATCTATGTTGAGCTGAAGATGGTGGATGAATCTATCCTATAAAACCAAGGCCCCATTGCCTAAACGGTGCTTCAACAGAACTTGGTTTTAAATGGAAGGGCAGTAATTTCTTTTGCACCTCCCTGTACACATCAGAGAATATGTTGGGCCAATAAAACCATGTTCTTAGTATCTTATGCAATGTGATTTTCCAATAATGGTGCCCTCCACAGTCACCCTTATGAAATTCTTTGATAGCTTTTTTTACCTCTCCTTCCAATAAGAAACTCAGCAAAATCCCCCCTGGATCCTTCCAATATAGAGAACCATCAAAAATACAAAATTTTCCTGCTTTCAACTTCATAAACCTTGATTTTTTTTTGCTTAGTTCAGGAGGAGCTTGTAAATTTCTCAACACATAGATAATGTCAACATCAAATGGAGATTCAAGAAATTTTTGGGATACCTGTGGGATTGTTTCTACTTTTGAATTTTGTGATAGGTCAGCAATAAGATTTATCCCCAAGACATCATAATTTGATTGTGTCATCGGTTTAGCAAGCCCCTGGCCTTTGATCATCTTTGTAGGATTTATCTCCAGGTCATATTCTAACAAAATAGCTATCCATTTTCCCCTTCTCCCTTCAGGATCAGACTGAGTCAGGATGTCTTTCACAACATTACTAGGCACATAAGAAACAAAATGAGAATGAAAAATATAAATTATGAATTCTTTAAGGGATTTTACTAGTGCATATCCCTGCTTCTCCATGATGTCATACTTCAATGGAGAGTCTCTTGAAGTTTTGTTGTAATAGGCTATGGGCCTTTCAAAATTATGTTCATATTTCTGCAAAAAAACACCAGCAATAGTGTGTTCTGATGCAAAAAAGAACAAGATGAAATCCTTTGCATAGTTTGGACTGGCCAATATTGGTGCCTTAGTCAATTATACTTTTATGTCCTCAAAGGATTTCCTAGCTTCTGGAGTCCACTTTATCTCACTACCTTTTCTGAGCATACTGGTAATGAACTTTGTGATTTTTTCCAGATTAGGGATAAACCTCCTCATAAAGTTTACTCTTCCAAGAAAATATTGTACCTCCTTTTTGCTCCTAGGTGTGTCAATTTTCAGAATTGCATCCATCTTGATGGGATCTATCTTTATTCCTTATTTCTAGATGATGTGACCAAGTAGTTTACCCTGTTTCATTCCAAAATTGGATTTCTTGGGATTTAATGAAATGCCAAACTTCCTACATTTCTGAAAAAACCCTTCTCAAATGTTTTATATGCTCATCATCAGAATCTGAAAACACAGTAATATCATCTAAATAAATGACAATGAAATTATATTTTTCATCAGCAAAAGCTATATCCATAGCCCTTGGGAATGTTGCCCCTGCATTCATGAGCCCAAAATGAATTTTGGCATACATGAATGTACCCCAAGGTGTTGTGAAGGTTGTCTTCTCTTGATCATCAGGATGCACCATGATTTGGTTGTATCCAGAAAAGCCATCAAGCATTGACATTTTCTTTGATCCAACCACTTTATGCAAAATGTAGTTCATCTTGGCATGAGTATAGTTATCTTTGATGGAAACCCTGTTCAAATTTTGAAAGTCTACACACAACCTTATTTCAGCACTTTTCTTTCTGACAGGAACTAAGTTAGCCAATCATTTAGAGAATCTCAAAGACACTATAATCTTAGCATCAAACAATGTTCTTACCTCTTTCTCAATTAATGGAAGCAGCAAAGGATTGATCCTTCTCAATTTTTGTTTGAATGGTTTTTTATCATTTTTTATTGGAATTACATGTTGAATAACCCTTGTGTCATACACCTTCAAATCCTCATTATTCCAGGCAAAAAATATTGAAAATCCTTCAATAAGATGATATATATCTCCTTGATTTCTAGACTGAGTGTCTTGGACAGTTTGATCATTTTAGGACTTTCCTGAGTCCCAATGTTACAATCCTCTATTTCTTCATCATTAGTAGTGACTTTGAGGTTCCTTGCTACATCATTATTGTCGAAAAGATTTTCCAATGGAACCAAGCCCTTGGGAATGATATTATTTTTGAGTTGAACAATGTCTCTACCAGCAATTTCATTTTAGAAACAGTCATCCTTTGAAAACATGGTTGCATCTTATTCCTAATCACAACAGTTTTCATCATCAATATTTGAGTTGGCAAATGCATCAGTCATTTGGATAAACCTTACCACCTGCTTGTCATCCTAAAAAATTTTACCAATACTTAATGTTATCAGGTAGTGTTGGTTTATGCTTGACTTCAATCTCGTGTTTTATGTTAGGAAAGATAGGAATCTTGAAAAAAGAGGTTGAAGTGGCTAATGCATCAGCAATCAGATTGTCTCCTCTTGGAATCACTGAGAGGTTATATTATGTAAAACTTTCCAGTAGATCAAGAACTATATTTCTATATGTCATCAACCTAGGATGCTTTGACTAACAGATGCCCTTAACTTGATTTATGACAAGCTTGGAATCTCCATAACATCTTTTTTTTTACCCCCAAATCTTTCAATGTATTCAAACCCAAAATCAATGCCTCATACTCAGCCATGTTATTTTTGTAGTCAAAAGCAAATTTGCAAGAGCAAAGTTTTGAACCTGATTTAGGAGGAATTATGCAAAGACCTGCTTCAGCTCCCTCCTTACTAGCAGCTCCATCAAAATTTATATTCCACATTTCATCATTTTCTTTATTTTGTTCACATGAATTTTTCCCTGTTTGATGATCAACCTCATCTTTCACAGTGGGCTCAACAATCATTTTGTTATAACCCTAAATTGTTCCATACATGCATACATGGCATTTGGCCCTTTTACTTGCTATTTTTGCCAAGCCATCATTGAGTAGCTCTTCTTAAAAACATGATTTTTGAAGATGTACGTGCCCTACACCACTACTTCCTGCGTACACACACCTGTTGCACCACTACAACCTGTGTGCGTACACTAGATGCACCATTTAAGCCCGCGTATACTTGCAAAAGTTGCAAAAATTAAAAATTTGCAAGGAATTTGTTGAGATTACAGGTTATTGGGTAGTTTCCCAACTGATCCACCACCTATAGCCCGTCACCCAACCAAATAACCATACTTTTGTCATATAAAAGGAGGTGTTGGGGTCTCATTCCTAACATAAGCATAAGAACAGTGAAACTCTACCCGTTTCACATCCCCTCCTTGCCCCAAGAATTGTAGCCACCTTGTGAGATTTCCATCAGAATTTCCCATTTTGCCCTTTTTCCTCCATCATAAGCCTATTATGTTTCCCTAGAAGAAGTGTGAGAGGAGAAAGATACGTGGAAGCGCAGTTGGAGCTTGGTGAAGAGGAGACTGGACCAGGTTCATGGAGCAGTCGTCGACCTTGTTGTAAGTAAACATTGTGATATCAATAAAAGAAATACTTTTCCTGTCCCGAAATATGATGTTTCAAATGTCTTCATTTGATTTATGCTTTATTCTAACATCTAACCCATGATTTATATATGATATGCATGTTTGTAGTTTCTTGTTTATATGTTTGTGAATGCAGGTCAACCTTGGGAGGAGACTTGTGTTAGCACAAGAATTTTCAGCCATAAGAGGCTTGCCTCTCCATAAGCAACTAAGTAACATCTACATGCATATACAGGCTTCTAACATATCAACTCAAGTTTCTTGATTAGTCTCATCATATAGAAAAGCATAGACATTTTGTAGTGCCATGGCGCTGAAAAATTGTCTATATAGCATAGTCTACCATTTTACTACCTAAAATGATACCAAATCTGTTAATACTAATGGCACTGCTAATACCTGAGGTTGCTACCCATTATGCACATGTTCAAGTGAAAGTGTTGCGAATTGTGATGGCACTACCGAAAGTTTTACAAGATACACAAACGGGCGCTACCGAAATTTTGACAAGATATACAGGAGGGCGCTACCGAAATTCTGGTAGAAAATGAATTCTACACAGAGACACACCAGGATGGCGCTACCGAACTTTTGACAAAGACCAAATTGTGAAGAGTTATTTTGCAAAGATGTTTTTGCCAGTTTTGAGTGACAAAGTTAAAACTTGTACTATGAACAAATGGGAAGGAATTTTTTAAAACTGGAGGAGTTTTTTGTTCATCACATACCAAATAACAAAACATATCTCAATTTTTCAAAATGTGCTATGGTTAGAGATATACTCGACATAAAAGTGGTGCTATGGAACGTGTTGTTGAAACTTTGTTTTAAGACTGTTGAACTAACATTTTTTACCTGTTGAATTACAAGAGGATTTCCGGGTGAAATAAGATGAATTTTAAAAATCCAAAGGAGTTTATTGTCAATCAAAGACCCAAGAACATTAACCTCTTTCATTTTTCATACAAGTGTCACAGATTGGGACATTTGAAAGAATCTTTGATCCCTATGTTTTCAGTTTTCGTGATTTCCTGTTTGAGACATGTTTTTGTGACACCTGTTGTGTCCAGCTGGAGATGAATTTAAAGAAAATGAGAGAGATTTCTCTTCATAACGAGTTTATCTACAAAAATCGTTCTCAAATTTTACACATATTTTATGGTTTGAGAATTACAAGTGGCGTTTGGAAGCCTAGTTTTCATAATTTCACCTCCTGAAGAGCAGGAAATTAGTTAAAACGTGTCATTTTTTGTTTGTAGTTGTTTCTATTTTGGGAAAGGGGTTGGAGTTCGAATGGGTGATATGGAAAGGACCTATATGTCTATATATTCATTGTACAAGAGGGTAGGAGGGGGATTCATGAGCCAAGAGAGGCTAGAAAGAGTAGGAGCAGGCAGTTTTCTTGTGTGTGTTCATTTGTAAGCATGTGGGCATTTTATGATTGTAAGCATTACTGCTATTGGAAACTCATGAGAGCTGTGATTTCAGATTGTAACCCTTTTGTTTATATTTATTCTTATTTGAATATATTTCATATTTGAGGATCAAAGGCTGCCAATGATTTATGGATCCCTAAGAAGCAAAGGATCTATTGTATTTTTCCCATCAGTCATTGTTTATATTCAAGTATTTGTTGATTCATTAAATTGAGAGGATCTATGTTTAGTGAACATTCTACCTTTTGTTTTCCTTCTTCATTCTTCCACTTATCATCATATAATCTTGTTTTATGTTGAGCAGATTTTGTGCCTTCGATGAGTAGGATGTTTGTGACTCCATTGCCCATTGGTGTAGCCTACTGATCTACAGTTTGTTGCCCTCTCCCTTTCTTTATCCATCTTGTTGATCCACCTATTCAAAACCAAAATTATCTTTTACATTCTGATTGGTGTTGAGCTTAGACTTTAGCAGTCAAAGTGTGACTTTTAGTGCTAACATTTTGGTGTCGTTGTCGGGGACTAATTTGAGCAGATTAAAAAGCTCCCTGGGAAGAATGACACTGCACACCTCCAGCTTTAGATGGTGACTGAAGTTGGACAGCTTCAAGACTGCAAATTCACCATGGCGACTCCATTGTTCAGAATCTATTGGTGACTCCACTGGAATGAGACAAATTAAATGGCTATGAAGGCTATTCTGGCCAGGAGGTTTTCCCACTCAATTTCTCAGCCATAGATGGTTATCCACATCCTGTGCCTCAAATTGATGAATGGAAAGATCTGTTGCCCAGATTTTATGAAGGTGAGAATGACAACCCTATTGATCATGTTCATGAATTCCATGCTTTGATGCAGCAGCTTGACATCCATCATGAAGATATATTGATGAAAATGTTAATGTATTCATTGGAAGGCTATGTGAGGCAATGGTATAGAACACTCCATGCTTCTAGTATTTCCTCTTTGAAAGACTTTCATGATGTTTTTTATTCTCATTGCAAGATAATTTATCCAGTTGAAAGACTTTTTGAGAATTGTTGTGAGGAGTATGCATCATATATTCAGGATTCAGCAAGTGATTCCTCTAGCAGTGATGATGAATGGGATGATTGTAGAGAGCGGGACTTAGATGATGAGCTTCATTATGATTTTCCTAAATTTGAAGAACAAGTGCATCATTCATGTCAAAATATAAGTCCCCAGGAGAAAGATCAATATGGACAATCCATCATTTCCTTTTCTCCGCCTTTTCTCGATTCTTTAAGTCAAGAGGTCATTTTAGGTTCAGAGTTATTTCATCATGAGGATAGTGTTGCAGCTTGTCATGACCAAATTAATAGCTTACCAGTTGTTGTTGTAACCCCTCCTATTGTTAATGAACTAGTGTGCCATGATTTTCCAAGTTTTGATGACTATGAGGATGTTTTCACTGAACAACCAGTTGTCCCAGCTATTGTACTAATCCCCTCAGGCATTAATAGTCAAATGGTCATTGATTCACCTTTGTATGATTATTATGAAGATGATCTCCATGAAAAGTCTATTGAATACCTTATATCAGAGAAGTACCATTTCCATCAAAGCAACAATAGCTTGTTTCAGCCCTCATGTCATATTTTTATTGCTGAAAAACAAGAAAAAGATGATAATATAAGTTTAGAAGGTGAAAAACTGAGAAATTGGGACCATAAGCCAAGTTATGATGAATATCCCTCACAATTAGAAAATAAGACAGAAGAATGTAGTTTCCCAAGCACTTCTAATTGTGATGAATTTCCCTATCAACCCCCTATTCCTCTTGAAGACACAAGCTCGGTTTCATAAAGCAGCCAAGATCAAATGCCATGTGATCAGATGAGAGAGATTGAAATTAAAGAAAGACAAGCATCACTAAGCCTTTTTCCTAATACACCTCATGACCAGGAGTGGACCAAGGCCATATGCATTGAGGATGAATCAGAAAATCAGCAAGCCATGCAACAACCAAGAACAGTGGAGGAAGGACCTAATGCAGCACTTTTCATTTTTACACAAAGCAATGTCGTAGGGGTAATTATTGATGATGTTTTTCAGGATCCATTTGCATTTTGTCTACAAGAAGCATGTGGGCCTAGGCTCATTGATTTCTTCAATGGAAAGTGTATTGCCATTTGTTTCTTTGACGTGCCTTCAAGTAGGAATTATCTCTGGTGCTTAAGGAAGCACATTTCAAATCTTCAAACAGTTGAAAAAATGATGAAATGGATTCATTGGTTGTTTCATGTAACTTGAATGCTTCATTTTCCCAATAATTAGAGTAGGTGTGTGCAATAAGCTTGTTGGACAAGCATCGTTTTCATCATTTTTTTCAGTTTCATTTTTCATTTGCATTTAGTTTCAGTTGAAGGTCACAGATCAAAGTAGATTGCAAAGGTTAAAGGTTGGGAGCAGCCCTAGGATAAGGCACTGAAACTATAAGAGTTCTTAGCGCCTCACAGGGAGGACTCTATCCCCATGGAGCCTATGTTAGCACAAGAATTTGCAACCATAAGAGGCTTTCCTCTCCATTAGAAACTAAGTAACATCTACATGCATATACAGGCTTCTAACATATCAACTCAAGTTTCTTGATTAGTCTCATCATATAGAAAAGCATAGACATTTTGTAGCGCCATGGTGCTGCTGAATTGTCTATATAGCATGGTCTACCATTTTACTACCTAAAATGATACCAAATTTGTTAAGACTAATGGCGTTGCTAATACCCTAGGTTGCTACCCATTCTGCACATGTTCAAGTGAAGGTGTTGCGAATTGTGATGGCGCTACCGAAAGTTTGATAGGATACACAGACATGCGCTACCGAAATTTTGACAGGATATACAGGAGGGCGCTACCGAAATTTTGGCAAAAATTGAATTCTACACAGAGACACACCAAGATGGTGCTACCAAAATTCGCTACCGAAATTTTGAAAGAGACCAAATTGTGCAGAGTTATTTTGCAAAGACGTTTCTGCCAATTTTGAGTGACAAACTTAAAACTTGTACTATGAACAAATGGGAAGGATTTTTTGAAAATTGGAGGAGGTTATTGTTCAAAACATACCAAATAACAAAAAACTCTCTTAGTTTTTCTAAATGTGTTATGGTTAGAGAGTTATTCGACATAGAAGTTGTGCTATGGAACGTGCTGCTAAAACTCTGTTTTTAAGACTGTTGAACTGACATTTTTGACCAGTTGACTTCCAGGACGATTTCCGGGTGAAATAAGATGAATTTAAAAAATAAAAAAGGAGGTTATTGTCAATCACAGACCCAAGAACATTAACCTCTTTCATTTTTCACACAGGTGTCAGGGATTGGGAGATTCAAAAGAATATTTGAGCCCTATGTTTTCAGTTTTCGTGATTTCCTGTTTGAGACATGTTTTTGTGACACCTGTTTCGGCCAGCTAGAGATGAATTTAAAGAAACTTAGAGAGGTTTTTCTTCATAACGATTTTATCTACAAAAAATGTTCTCATATTTTACACAACTATTATGGTTTGAGAATTACAAGTGGCGTTTGGAAACCTAGCTTTCATAATTACACCTTCTGAAAAGCAGGAAATTAGTTAAAATGTGTCATTTTCTATTTGTAGTTGTTTCTATTTTGGAAAAGGGGTTGGAGTTCGAATGGGTGAGATGGAAAGGACCTATATGGCTATATATTCATTGTACAAGAGGGTAGGAGGGGTATTCATGATCCAAGAGAGGCTAGAGAGAGTAGGAGCGGGAAATTTTCCTGTGTGTGTTCATTTGTAAGCTTGTGGGCATTTTATGATTGTAAGCATTACTGCTATTGGAGACTCATGAGAGCTGTGATTTCAGATTGTAACCCTTTTGTTTATATTTCTTCTTATTTTAATATATTGCATATTTGAGGATCAAAGGATGTCAATGATTTATGGATCCATAAGCAGTAGAGGATCTACTGTATTTTGCCTATCAGTCATTGTTTAAATTCAAGTATTTGTTGATTCATTAAATTGAGAGGATCTATGTTTAGTGAACATTCTACCTTATGTTTTCCTTCTTCATTCTTTCACGTATCAGCATATAATCTTGTTTTCTGTTGAGCATATTTTGTGCCTTCGATGAGTAGGATGTTTGTGACTCCATTTCCCATTAGTGTAGCCTATTGATCTGCAGTTTGTTGCCCTCTCCCTTTCTTTCTCCATCTTGTTGATCCACCTATTCAAAACCAAAATTATTTTTTACATTCTGATGGGTGCTGAGCTTACACTTTAGCAATCAAAGTGTGACTTTCAGTGCTAACAACTTGCAGTCATCAGAGCTATTGGACGCGAGAGGATCGACACCAGACGTGGAGTAAAAGGTAAACTTACCTGATCTTTTCACTTTATCTTTCATGTATGAATTCGGGGTATGTTCATGGTAGTTAGAAAGGCAAGAGACTTTTAGACGGTTAGATATTCCTACATGTTGAACCCTAGTGTAGTCCATAGGGGGGTTTTCCCACTATAGCAAAATTGAGTACATCTTTCAAAAGCCAATAGCTCATGCAAAGCAAACACAAGCTCGGGAGATCCCAAGACTTTCCAAACCGAGGAGGATAAAATACTTGCATAGGCTCCTTCATACATAATACATCAATAAATGTTTGTTGAATTAACTTCAACCCTTATTTGAAAGGGTGCGGAAGAAGGAAGACGAGTCTCAACAAGGTCATTCCAATCAAAGGAAACCATCCTAGGGATTGGAGAGGGTGTGCTCGAAGTGAGCGGAATGCCCCCTTGTTCTGAAAGTACTAAACTGGAAATGCTAAAAACATAGTCAGTAGACACATCACTCCCCAAGAGAAGAGTGGTATGAGTCGAAGATTGCATCAGCGTGACCACTTTGGTAGACTCGACACTCTCCAAGAGAAGAGTGGGATCAGGTGAAGATTGCATCGGTGTGACCACTTTCTTAACCACTATTTGAATAGGCTGTGAGACAACATGTTCTACAGGCACATCATCCCCAAAAAGAGGAGTGGGATCATCCGAAGACTGCATTGACGTGACCACGTTGGTAGATTCGACATTCTCCAAGAGAAGAGTGGGATCAGCCGAGGACTGCATCGGCGCGACCACTTTCTCAATCATTGAATAAGCTGCGAGGAAACCTCAGAAGACTTAGAATCAGAAGAGCTTGTAGACAGGGACCACAATCTTCATACCTCTGGAAGGCTAGGGCACAAATGAGTAAGGTGATCTCCCTTGCAAAGCTTACAAGGGAACTTAGGCTTACATCCTATCTATCTAGGTTTCTCAACAGAATCAATGCCCCCAGCATGACTAGCAGTGGTTGGTTGCATATCTCCAACATGACTTGCAGAGGTTGGTGATTGGTCGATAACATGACTCACAGAGGCTACAGACCTATTGCCAGTATGACTAGCAGTGATTGGACTTTTTCCCCCAACATGACTTGCAGAGGTTGGGTGCTTGCCCCCAGCATGACTTGTAAAGGTTGGGTGTTGGTATTCAACATGACTCGCAAAGGTTGACGAACTATATCCAACATGACTCGCAGAGGTTGGCGATTTCTTCTTCCTATTCTTTCTCTTTCTATTTTGTTTAGACTTTCAGTTACTAGTAATTGTACTTTCACCAGAGGTGGGAGAAGGAGGAAGAGAAGACTTTGATGACGAAGGAACATCAACATGATGCCCATGACAGAAAGTGATTAAATGAGAAGCGTTAAGAGCATTTGGGACATTTTGAATGGTACCCAACCAAATCGGTAGTGCCACATTCAACCCAGGAATGTACAAAGTGGCCATCAAAGGGACACCAACGTTTCCAAAGAAAGGAAAAGCACAAGAATCCCCTTGCGAAGGGGTTCCTTGGTTGGTATCATCAAAAACTTTAGCCATGAATATCTTATGTGCAGGTTCTCCCCTTGTGGGATCGTTCAAGTCTGTAAAAGTCTCACACACTGACTCCGGCAAACCAGTGTTATCAAAACAATGCCTATAAAGAGGCAGCTCCACGTTTCTAAGTGGAAGACCGAAAAGTCCTCACAATCGGTGGAGTGGGCGGTCTACCACCCTAGGTCAGAGACCTAAAGTAATGACTGATTAACTCACTATGGAAAACTATGGAGCACATAGCACACACTAAAAATTCCTAAAGGCAAATCAAACATACGAGTATCTAGTAGGAAGAACAGTTACGCCAGCTAATACTAGAGCAACTTACCAGAGAAAGTGCAACTCTAACATGGAACCACCCTCCGAGTATACTCTACAAAGTGTGGCCCGATGTCTTCCCTAAGTACTGTGGTATACCCCCTACAGTCACTTGTGTAAGTCTCTAGAATAAAGGTAACTAATTTTCCATCTCGTAAATAGTCACCAGGCGGGTACAGTCGACAGTCGGGTGGACTGCAATGAGTAGGATAACAAGTCTGAAACCTATCAAGGGTATCAAGAACAAGTGGTCCAGAAGACAACTGAGGATCTCTAACAGATTCGAGGTCCACGAAGCTCCGTAGGCAAATGAAAACGAAAGTATCCCACGATAGATCTTCAATATGTGTTCCCCGCTATGCTTGGTCCGACTTTGGAGGGGTCATCTTTGCTAACTTTCCTCATGCGACCTCGTGTTTATCCATTGTGTTAGAGGGGTTTCCTTGATAACCTTCACGTCACTAGACTTTAACACTCTGTAACTCAGACTCCAATGTTTGATTTAACGGCCTTGAAGAGTTTCCTCTCCAACCTAATTCAAGGTCCTGACCCTAAACTAGTTGGTTGACCCTACAAACATAAAGTCTAATTAATTTTAAATTAGCATTCATTTTAATGGCTTGATTTAGTCAAAAGGGTGCGGTAGTGAAACTGATGTTGTTGAGAATCTTGCGAAAAATGAAACTTATAAGAACACTCGCAAAGAAGGATTATCTTTTTTATTTTTCTTTTGAAATGCTTTCACGATGAGAAGAAAACACAATACTTATGCTAATTTATTTTTCTTTTTTGGAAATGCTTTAAACAGGAAAAACTTGAAATAAATCTTTTTTTCTCTTTCTTTAAAGCAAGCGAAAGGGGAAAAAGTGAAAACCAAGAAAAGACTAAAAACTTACCTCTGGCCCACCGCGGATCGCAGGGGTCACTAAAGACTCCAAACAGGTTGGTCAACAACTCCAAGACTCGCCCAAAACCATTTGGAAATTAAACACAAGAAATATTTTTCAAAGATAAGCAAACTGACATCCAACCCAGGCTTCGACTGTAAAAATAGAGACACTGTACTTAATCAAGAAACCCTGAGAATTCAAACTTCAATCAGGGAAGAGGTTGATTGCCTCTTCTCAAAGAAAAAATTTCTTGACACAGGCATGCTACTAGTGCTTAACCAACCTGCGTCTGTACATGGGCTATCTATAAATGAAGGCACGTATGTACGTGTGTTGACCCATAGCAGGTCATGTACGCCTCTATAACTTCTCAAAAAGAAAACAAACATGCAGATTGACAGGACAGGGAGAACCGGTATGGCACCAAGAGGTGAACAGAATCCCTTAAAGACTCAGCAGACTTGCAGAAACTCAAAAAGGTAATAAAACCAATCAAACACCCAAAAAATCCCCTAAAACCCTAGAGGCTTCGCCAGTTCTGCTATAGCGGGAAAACCCACCTATGGACTACACTAGGGTTCAACATGTAGGCAGATCTAACCATCTAAAAGTCTCATACCTTTCTAACTACCCCAAACATACCCATAATTCATACATGAAAGAAAAGTGAAAAAATCAGGTAACTTTACCTTTTACTCAGCGTCTGGTGTCGATCCTCTCATGTCTGATAGCTCCGCTAACTGCAATTCTCCTCCCAAGGCTGACCTACATTCACAAATAGATAAACAGGAAACTACAAACATGCATCCCATATATAAATAATGGGTTAGATGTTAGAATAAATCATAAATCAAATGAAGACATTTGACACATCATATTTCAGGACAAGAAAAGTATTTGTTTTATTGATATCACAATCTTTACTTACAACAAGGTCGGCGACTACTCCACGTACCTGGTCTGGGCTCCTCTTCACCAAGCTCCAACTGCGCTTCCACGTATCATTCTCCTCTCACACTTCTTCTAGGGAAATGGAATAGTATTATGATGGAGGGAAAAGGGCAAAATGGGAAATTCTGATGCAAATATCACAAGGTGGCTACAATTCTTGGCACAAGGAGGGGATGTGAATGAGACCCCAACACCTCCTTTTATATGACAAAAGGATGGTTATTCGGTTGGGTGACGGGCTATAGGTGGTGGATTAGTTGGGAAACTACCCAATAGCCCGTAATCTCAACGAATTCCTTGCAACTTTTTAATTTTTGCAACTTTTGCAAGTATACATGGGTTGTAATGGTGCAGCTAGCGTACGTACATGGGATGTAGTGGTGCAGTAGGTGTGTGTACGTGGGCATTAGTGGTGCAGGGCATGTACATCTTCAAAAATAGTGTTTTTAAGAAGAGCTACTCAGAGATGGCTTGGAAAAAATAGCAAGTAAAAGGGCCAAATGCCAGGTATGCATGTATGGAGTGATTTAGGGTTATAACACTTTGGCTCTTCTTCTTCAAAGCACAAGTCATTGTAAAAAATTGAAGAAACAACCTCAGTGTCAACAGAATAAATAGGATGATTGTTAGATTTTCTTTTGCTACTCACCATGTACTTCATCAGTACTTCCCTGTACAGTCTCCTTTCTTGGACAAAAAATGGTATAGTTGCATAATACATGTCCATCTGTAGAGTTCCCTTCAACTTTTCATCCCATGACCTTGACAATAGCATGCCAAACTTTGGAGGGATGTCAGCAACAGCTACATCCATGACCAAATTATTTGATGGAAATTGAGATAGAGACACAACCAGATCTTTGATTAAGCCCAAACACTTTACCTTCCTTGAATAAAAAGAGAAAAGATCTTTGTAAGGTCTAGTGATGTCCAAACCTAGTTCATCCATGATTACCTTGGGAATCAAATTATGATATGCTCCTGAGTCTAGCAATGCATTATGTAAGGTCATATCATGAATTTTAAGGTTGAGATAGAAAGGAGGTACATCACCATCATCACCACTTTCTTCCACCCGTGGACCAAATAAGATTGCAGGGTGATCATCTTTCACATTCAAAGTATCAGATGCTTCTTCCATTTTCAGCATTTTTATGGTTTGGCTTCTATATTCACCATTTCTTATCAACTCATTGAAAGGAACATAAATTTTGATTTTTGCCATTTTGCTTTCAAAGTTAAAAGGAGATTGAGTTTTTTCTACCTCTTTGGTGATTGCATCCCTTGTTCTCTTTGGTACCTTCTTTGGGGGATTTTATTGTTGTTTTCTTGTCTCCAATACATCCCTTGCAAAATTGTCTTTCTTAGGCTGAATTGAAGAAGGTAAATTAACTTGAGGCTCCCTTGTAGGATTCCCTTTTGGTGGGTTTGCAGACACATTTTTACTTCTGAGATTGTACTACTTCTGAAACCGTGTGATGGTATTTTGATACCCCTTCTTATAATATTTTGTTTCCATTGACAACATATCATCATTTTCCCACATAAACTTATCATTTGCATCCATAAAATGATCATGTTTTTCTTTAGTTAGGAACACATTTGTTTCAGTATCATCACAACAATGTATGTTGTCTTCAAGAGATTCATAAAAATTTTCATTCACATAGTTATTTTGGAAGGGGTGTTTAATTTATTGATCACCTTGATTTATTTGGTCTCTCTGTCTGATTTGTGGAACTGGTGCTCTTCTGAAATTAGGATTTATGTGTTGAAGTTCAGCTTGATCTCTGATGGCATACTTTTTTTCTAAGGACAAAATTTCCACCAGCCTTTCCATAGTTGTTACCATTAGATCAAATTTTTCATTTGATGTCTTGGAAGTTGAGGGTTAAGCTTCTCCTTAAACCTTTTTCATATCAGTTTCAGGATTATACTTAATCTTTCATGATGCCATCAGATTCACTTCTACTTCAATTGCATCATTCATCATGTCATCTAGTGTAGTATATCTCCTTTCCCTCGGCAGCAAGGAAAAATCATTGTCAAAGGAGTCAACATAACGAAGTTGGGAAGCTTCAGGAGGGGGTTCAACTTCAATAGGAATTGAATTATAAACCCTCATGAATCTGGTTGAAACTCATGTATTGTCTCACTAGGTGATCTCTTTATATTATTATATTGAGTCAACATTTGAAGAGGATTCTTCTTGTCTCCCCATATTGCAAGGAAGTTTGCTTCTAAGGATGCAAAATTAAGGATACTTGTTGTTGGAAGAGACTTAAACCATTTTCTAACTTCACCTCAGAGACTTTCCACAAATAGTCTCATTTTTACATCTTCATCACCTACCTCCTCTAGGTCAACAAATTCATTAAACCAATCTAAGTGTCTCTGAGATGAAACATTCTCTTCTACGTCATATGATGTAATTCTCTAATTATAATTTTGAGGTAGATCATGCAATTGAGCAGGTAAGACAAGGGGGGGGGATATTTTTGCCATGGCTCTAGGAGGATTCTAGATTGGCTGAACAATCTGACTAGGAATGACAACAGTTTGAATGGAAACAACAGAAATCAAAGATTGAAATTTCTTTTCATCAAACAGAACTTCATTCAAGTTAGACTCTAATCTAGATCTAAACAAATTCTGCTCAAATTTTATATCAAAATCAAGGTCATCAATGCTCTTCACTCTGTCCTTAGTCAATGATAGATTTTTGTCCCAGAAAATACATGAGTCAGATACCTTTTATTTTCTTTTATGTAATATTTTTTCAGGATCTGCCATATATGCTATAGGTTCTAGATTTGGATTTCTCCTAGTGTAAATCTTCTTTGGAGCAAGGATTTCTCAATAAAGTTACTTTTTTGCTACTGATCTTATAAAATGAACTCTCCAGGGTAAATGTTTTCATCCAATATTATATATGATTCTTTGTTACCCTCACAAATCAAATATGAAACTTTAGTTGTTCTTTCCCAGGGAAAATTTAACTTTTCGTTCCCCGGCAACGGCGCCAAAATGTTATCACTAAGTAAATTGCCTAGGCTAATAAATCAACTCACAAAGCTAACCACATAACCACTTTAGAACTGAAAATAGCCTTTCAGTTCACAGAGGGATCTCTCTTGTCACTTGGTCTCTAAAGATGGATTTTCTTTGAGGATCAGTGGCTAGGTTTTTGAATAGATGATAGGGTTTTAAAGGTTTGTTGGCAAGAAAGAAAGGAACCTATTGGGAAATGGAGTCAATTCTTTGAAAGCAAATGAAAACAGTGTTTGGTAGGTAGAAATCTCAAGGAAGCAAAGGCTAGGTAGGAAATGATCTTTTAGTTTTTAATTCGATGTTATAGAATGGAAGAGAGAGGAAAACACAGAATGACATTTAGAGCATCACTAAAGATGAATTATGATGAGTTAAGAAGGAAATGATAGTGTTCAAATTGCTACAATCTAAAGCATCATTTCAGATGAATTTCAGACCATTTAATATCCAATTTAAACATACAAGTATCGATAGATGAAATATAAAGAAGAGCATACATAAAAGGAACACGAACTTCAGGTCATTACCACTAGAATCTTTGGTATTAAAAAGCTCTCAACATCTACACTAGTATTTCATTCAAATTTAGAAAATGTGTATAATGTTCAATGCAAATTTGTCCTTTGTGCTTCTGACAACCCTTTGCACATTCAAGATGCTCAAATATATAAGCAAACTAATTTCCTAGGCTAAAGAACTCAAATTTCACTACTTCTCTATAATTTTGGATCCGATTACATCAAAAGAGAACAACTTGTAAACTACTTGCTAAAAATGGCAATGTGGCCTTGACCATATTAATGCATACAATATTCTTTAACAAAAAGAGATCTCTAATATATTTTTGAATTGAAACTGATGATTCATCATGGGATAGCTGGAGACAAATCTTGGAGCGATCTAAGCGTTGACAAGGCTCTCTATCATCCTTGTGTAGCGAGCTATTATAACACGTTGTGTAACTGCAACCTACAGCAGTTGTGTAGCGAGCTTTACACAGCGTGAAGGTTTTCTTCAGCAAAATACATTTGGGAGGTGGTTTCAATACTTCTAGAGACTCCAAATCACTGCTATATGATTTACCCATTATTTCCCAATGTCCTTCAACCTCCTATGTACCTACAGCACTTGTGTAGCGTGAGATCACTATGCAAGTTCTGAAAATGAATTTTTCCAATCAAAATCAAAAACTGATCATTTGTGATTCTTCAAAAAGAAAAATTGTGAAGATGTGAGACTTATAACTCAACCACCTCAGCAAGTAGTTATAAATTCACTCTAGCTTCATCATCAACCTTCATCCTCAGCTTGAGAGACCTATTTTCCTTTCTCAGTGACATATTTTGCCTTTTCAAATTACCCATTTTCCTAAACAACAGTGCATTCCTTCTCAGATTTGACTGAGCATTTGTGAGGGTCGCACAAGCATTGTTGATCGCTAGCCCATGCTCCTTAAAGTGTCCCTGAAACCTTAGATATGATACTCTCTTACTCTCCCTAAGCTGAAAGATTAGGTATTGAGCCTCCATGAGTTTCTTATTTAGCCACTTGATGGTTTTCTCACCCTCTCCAGGTGAAGTATAAGTCTTCTCAATTGGTGCATGTTGGCCTTGTGCTAGTATTTCCTCTGCAAGATTGTAATCAGAATTTATCTTTATGGCTGAGGATCTTGTTAAGGGGGGTGTAGGTTTAATCAAATCCACAGTCTTAATATTTTTCCTGCTTTCCTTCTCTTTAGAAGCTTATGGAACCTTTAAGGATGATACCTTATTTGAACCTATTTCATCTTGTGGAGTCTGAATATCAGAAACCTTCTCAGCCATTTTTCCTTTCATTTCCTTGTTATCATGAAAAAAATGAGCTATGACATGTTGAGCTTCCTTGAGATGGTTTTCTATCTCCTTGATTACTCGGTCTTTCTCTTTTGGTTGCACCTAATCTTCATCCATTCCTTGAGTTGAATGATCAACAGACTGTGTATGCAGGGAAGGTACAGGAAATCTCTTGGCATCTGACCTTGTGATTGGGCTACTGACTCTTGGTGTTTCCTCCACCTCATCAGAAAAATGTAGCCTTCTACCTTTCTTTTTAGTTGGTTGGATTGATGAAGAATCAACAATCTCCTTACCTTTCCCCATGCCATGTTCTACAGACCCTTTTTCTTTCTCACTTGAAACTCTAGAGGTCACTTTCTTAGCAGATGAGGGGGTGTCTCCTTTGGGATCTAGAGAAATGTTAGCTGAGGTCAAAAAATAATCCCAATCTCTATTTGAATTCTTTAGTTATTCCACCACTAGAAACTTAACCAAGGAGAAATGAAACAAACTAGACTTAAGTTGATCAACCCTAGCTTGTACCATGTCTGCCATTTTTCCTAAACTTACGTACAGATAGAAAGGTAAATTCAAGGGGTTCTTCCCTGTGAAATGCATCAGAAGTCTTATGTGGTAAAGGTATACCCTATCAAATCTACCCTCACAAGTGAAATCGCATTGCACCACTCTTAACAGCTTTTCATAATGCTACAGTATGCATTCTCTTGGAATAGTGGTTCCAAACATCTGCTTTGTGTACTCAAGTTTCAGGAAATCAATATAGAAAGATGGATCAAGAGGCATACCTTTGAACCACTTCTCCCCCTGGAATGGAATTTCTATTGCAGCAGCCACTGTGTCCCCTGATACCTAGAAGGTAATGTTAGCAACCCTTGTCTGGACACCATCGAAATTTAGGGTGGACTCCTTTGTCACCTGCGCATTATATCCTTGAATTTTCTCATAGAACCTCATGCAACCAGCTTGCTGAAATAAAACCCTAAATGTAGGATCAGAATTCACCAACTCCAAGTTCTGTGGCTCACACCTCAACACACTGCCTCCTTTGTTGTATTTTGTGTTCCTTGAGTGGCCATGTTGAAAATGTAGGCTAAAACAAAGACTAGTAAATATGGAGAGGTTCAAACGCTAAAACTCAGAAATGGCACTTTATAGAGCGAATGACAGGGTTAGGGTTTGTTCAAAAGTGTCAATGGACTCAACAAAATGATGAGCAAGTCTTTGGATCAGATGTATGTAGGCGTAGGATGTTTGACAAACACAAAAAAAACTTTTAAATCTTTGCGCAGCGAAATTTGGGAAGACAGAGGATGCATAGTGTGCGCAGAGGATGTGTAGTGTGAAATTTTGTGTGGAGTTTGCTTAGCAGACAGACAAGTTTTTGGTAGCGAGTGGAAAAATTGAATTTTCTGCAGACAAGAGGCCTGATCGAAGGTAGGGGGTTCTTTTGCAATGAAAATGGGAGGGAGATACATGCATATGCCAAGCAAAGAAGGGTTTGAAGTGTGATTAGACTATTTTTAGGGTGATATGACAATTAGTGTAGTGCCAAGGATTTTTCTTAGTGTGCTTGCGCAGAGTATGCACTTTTTACAGGTCAAGTATCACGAATATTTGAAAAGACAACAAATATTTTATAAAAAAAATTGATGACTCTTATTCTTTCATAGTGTGTCATCATGTCCCATGACATCCCCACTAAATCATTCTACCTAGAGTTAGACTTGACTCATTTTATGACATGCCATTTTGATGGTTCATAGCAATAATGACTGACAGACTTTGAAACAACTCATGAGACACAACTCCTAGAAGACACACACAACCATAATGACTCAATTTGGAATGCATTGGTCTTCCTAAGACCAAGGCATGACTTTGAAAACTCTTTACAAACCTCTAACTCTACCCTAAAAATAATGATACTGACAGGAGTACCCAAGCCATGGGTCTTATTGTTCTGGCGTTTGGCGAACATCGTAGTTTGTTATGATAGGGTGCATCAACCTTAGGCCTAGACATATTATGTGTTCATAGCACAATTTTTTACTTGTATAACATTATATGACCTTTGGGGGCTAGGAGATCCCAAACGTTGTACTTGATGGATCTCATTTTGGTATATATATTATTTTTGTGCATTATGTACATTTTGTACTTTACTTGCAAAAGTGTATATTTACATGTGATTGTGTGTGCTTTAATTTAATGATGATATACATGCCAATATAACACATAATTAGCATAAGCATCATGTAACTCATTAGCTCTCCTAGGAACATGCTCGTAAGTAATGAACTCAAAAGAATGTTCTAGAAAACATACCCTAAGGAAAAATTGTAATAGCACCAGATCGTGAACTCGATATACACCATTCAACTATGAGACAATGAATTGTGAATCCATGAACACTTGGAGGCGATTAATTCCACTTGACAATGTGTCTTGCAAAAGCTCAAAAATTGTGCTATACTCAGTAACTTTGTTAGTAGTTGACTCGAGACACACACCTCCAATGGAAACTGGCTGACTAGATGGTGAATAGATCACCCAAGAAGCAGGTGTTAGGTGTCGAGTATGGTGATTGGCGCCATCTTCCAATCCGAAGTAAATCAACGAATCCTCAAGCATCTACAACACAACAGAGGCACATCAATCACTAATGCAACAATAAAACTAAAGACGTAAACAAAGTTATGTACAATATAAACAATAAAAATACAAGAGCATTAATGTTGAATCCCTCAGGCCTAAGCATAGTACTTCTTTAGGTAGATCCTGTTTATAGGCTCAAACATCACATTTCCTTCAAAATCCATGATCTTGTAAGATCCTTTCTCTAAAACCCATCGCATGACATAAGGGCCAAACCACATGGGGTTTAACTTTCCTATCTCTAAGGCATCCTTGTCCTGGTCGTAGATCAACATAAGATCCCCCTCGAAGAATACCCTGGGATGGACAAACTTATCATATTGGGACTTCACTTGTTTCTTATGCGCTTCATTTGCTAAAGTTGCATCTCGATGTTGCTCGTCGAGATGTTCAAGGTAAACTAAGTGTTATTCAAGCTGAGTCGTGTTCGAAAGGAGCTCGACTGCTATCTTGACTGAAAGAACTTCACATTCAATAGGGAAAATTGCTTCCACTCCATGAATGAGTTGGAATAATGAGAAGCCAGTGGAAGTTTTGGCTGAGGTCTGGTAAGCCCACAAGGTCAAGTAAAGCATCAAGTGTCAGTTCATTCAAGTTGAATTAACTGTTCTTCTCAGTATCATTTTTAATGACTTGTTGATGGCTTCAACTTGACCATTAACCTGGGGATAGTTAGGAGATGAGTGTTACTTCCTAAACCCTAGTTTCGATACTAACTTTGACATCATGCAGTTCCGAAAGTGGCTTCCTTGGTTAATGGAAATCTCTCTCAGAACCCTAAACCTATTTATGACCTGATTGAATATGAATAGTGTTGATGTCTCCCCATCATTAGCAAAAGTTGGCATAGCCTTGGCCCACTTAGTAAAGTGGTCGATGGCCACAATGATGTAATGATACCCCCTAGCCGAAGTCGGGTGGCATGTCATAAAATCAACCCCCCTCACCTAGTGAAGGGGCCAATAGTGATGACAGGAAACATTGGAGCAGTATGTGCACACATTTTCCTAGTGAAAATTTGGCATGGATGACTCTTCTTGACCGCTTCAACACAATCTTTAAAGATCGTAGGCCAACAACATCTTGCACGCAATTTTTTTTGGGTTGTTTCCAACCCAGACAAGTGACCACCACATTGGCAGTCATTCAAAATGACCTCCACTTCTTCAAGATTTAAGCAACGTTGAAGGATCAAATCCACCCCTCGCTGATACAAAGTGTCAGCGATAATGAGGTAGTTTTTCCCCATATGACGGATCTGTCATTGCTCGTCTCTTGAGAAGTTCGAAGGGAACTTCAGAGTTTGTAGATATATAAGGATATCCCCATAACACGAATCAGACAAAGATATGAGGAAAATGTGCTCATTGGGAAATGAGTCTGTCGTTTTTCCTTCCTCGTTCTCTACCAGAAACTCTGACATCAGCTCAGCGAAGACTAAAGAATTCTTAGATTTTGCATATGCAAAGTCCAAGTCAAACTCTTGAAGCACAACAATCCACTTGTTGTACTTCCCACCAATAATTCTCCTAGTCAAAACATGTTGAAATGGGTTGATCACAGTGATGACAGTTGTCTTTGGTAATAGAATCTATTGTTAGAGTCGTTGGACAGCATGAAAGGCTTCCAACACCAGATTTTCTACATGTGAGTATCCAAGTTCAAGACCCATGAGAGTGCAACTCAAGTAATAGATGACATGCTCTTGGAGCTCATCATCCTTCTGAACCACAACCATGCCAATCGAAGACTCTGTTGTTGTCATATACAACAAGTAGTCTTGATTGTAATTAGGGGGAATCAATAGTGGAGTTGAAACCAATTCCTTCTTCAAAGCATTAAAAGAACGTCGTGCAACTTCTTCCGAACATAATGGGACCCCTAATTCTTCAAAAGGTGCATAAATCCCTTTGTTATGTTAGCATAGTTCGGGACAAAATTCCTGAGAAAATTTTCCTTTCCTTGTAGGCTCTGAAGTTGTTTGAATGTATGCGGGGGAGGAAACTGAGCTATTGCCTCAACCTTCAAGGGGTTAACCATGATCCCTTTTTTCGAAACGATGAATCCCAAAAGATGATTAGAAGTCACACAAAAAATACACTTGTGTGGATTCAATCAAATCATATAGAAAATACATCGTTCAAAAACTAAGTGAAGGTGTAAGAGATGTTGGTCCCTCTTGTGCGAGTGAGTCGTGAGATCATCTAAATATGCCTCCACTATGTGTTTCAAGTCATGAAATGCAAACATCATGGCACGCTGGAATGTTGCACCAGCATTTTTAAGACCAAATGAGATTTTCTTGTAAGCGAACGTACCCCAGGGATATATGAAGGCCATCTTGTGTTGGTCTTCCAGACGAATTTCAATTTGGTTGTAGCCGAAAAAACCATCCATAAAAGAGAATATCTCGCTCCCCACACATTCATCCAAGATCTGAACAATGAATGGTGTTGGGAAGTTGTCTTTAGGACATGCCTTATTCAAGTCCCTAAAATCCATGCAAACATGGATCGTACCCTACTTCTTATCAACAGGAACAAGGTTGGAGACCCATTCCGTTAGAGGAACTGGGTAGATAAATCTTGCATTAAGCATCCTTTCAACTTTTGCCTTTATTGTTGCTGCCTTTCGTGGGTTCACAAGTCTCAACTTCTGTCAAATCGGCTTTACATTTTCATAGGTTTGAATCTCATGTTTAACTATTCAAGGATCAATGCCAGGAATTTCCTCATAATATCATGCAAACACATCTTGAAATTCCTTAAAGAGTGTTGTATATTGAGTGATCTCATCCAGTGAGCATTCTACTCTTATAAATATGTTTTCAACAATTTTGGGATTCTTAGAAATATTAACCGGGATCATCGTTGATATATTATCCATGTTTTCTTCGGCATAGACACCATGTCTAGCCAAGGGATTGACTACTCCATCAACACTTCCAACAACGGGTGACTTGAACTCTCCACTATCAACTCGGATGAGTTCAGGGAGGAAATATGATCTATGATGCAAATCCTACCAGAGCCTCTCGGCTCCGACCATCACCTCGCTAATTTCTTCATCTTGAGGCAAGACCGTACTTAAACAGTATGGAGATATTGAAGATTTTTTATCCCAGATAGGCTCAGGAAAGAGATCATCCTCCTCGGTGACCGTTGGAGTTTGATCTAGGTCTGTTTTGGCCAACTGAATGGCTTGATAAGCTATTTTAGTTGCAGACAAAGATCCGGCCATCCCGGCATGAACTCGACCTTCAACCATACTAGATGGCGAGGGAAGGGTCCATGGAACTTGTATATACTCCATTCTAAACGAAGTGACCTTATTAACCGGAGGAGGTCGAACGTACAAAATTAGTGCAGGGAATTCAAAATATCCCATTAGCGAAGGGTACATCCCACAATCAATGCTCTCAGTGGCCACCTGAGAGTTTTCAATTCAAGGGACAGTAGTCCCAGGATTAGCTGCCACGTCAGAAAGGTTGGACGCCACCTGATCGATAGTCACAATTCTTCCCTCATGGGGAAAACATTTAATCCGAAAAATTGTCGACATGACAATTGTCATGACATAAGTCCAACTTCTTCCTAACAAGAGATTATAGTCGAGCGTTGCATTGACTAATTCAACCTCTATGCAAACAGACTTTCCCCCTAGTGTGACCAGACATGAAGAAATCATACCGTGTGGCTGAAATGAGCGTCCATCGAAGGCAGTCAAGAGTGTAGGAGAAGGGGTAAGTTCAGGAGAACCGATGACTTTCTGGCATGACAAAGACATCACGCATGTGGAAGCTCCTTCATCAACGATGGTTCTCTTAACTAAGAGATTGTTGCAAACAACCCCAATCTGAAAAGCTACTTGATATGGAAGGCATGGTCTCACATAAATAGCATCAAACTTCATTACAAGCTGACTAGGAGAGTCTACAGCTCCTATGGTAGATAACAACGCAGTGCGCTGCAAGGGGAAACTTTGGAGAACCTCCAAAGCAGACATTGCACAAGGTGTTTGAGCCAAATCCTCCACCACTGAATAATTCGGAGTGGCTTGTGCATTAGGGTTATGTGTTGTCCTTTTATAAACTCCCTTAGGTTTGTGCGACATTGTTTCTTTCTCATGCTTATCTATGTAGAGTGGAGCCTAATCCTCTAAAGTTTTCTTACCTTTATCAGTTGACTCGGGGTTATCATAATTCTGATTTCTCATTGACAAATCTACATCTTTTAGCTTCGAGGAGTTAAGCATGTTTACTACACCTTTACATACATCATAGGTGGGAGCACTTGAAGTGCCTCCTTGTGGGTTGAAGTTAGAAGAACCATATTGCAAATTTTTCCCTTGCAGAAAAGGGTCTTGCAACACAATGGGTTGTTGTTGTTGATTCAATTTCATAAGCCACTAGGCTTCTTCCATTCATGGGAATTGATGTGTAAGGTGATCGTCATCGCAACGCTTGCAAGGAAACTTCACCTTCCTTTTCTCATCCTTTTCCCCCTCAACATTTTTATCCAAATTTTTATTATTACCCCCACCACATTTCTTTCCCTTACCTTTTCTTTTGTCTATGGGTTGTGGAAGACCCTTCGAAGTCTTCGTTTGCACAGAATGTGCATTGGAAGGTTTGGTGATGGGAGTAGTCGAGTGAGTGGCTGGACCGGCTGCAGGTTGATGGATAGTAAGTTTTTTCATTTGGATAGTGGCCAGATCTACAGCTTTTGACTAAGCAAAAGCAACTATACCATCGATATGTGGGTTGGACTTTGGATTTGCAAAGTCAAGAGTAGATCACAGCGCATTCGACATAATCTCATAGAGCATGCTTGACTGAGAGTATATAAGCTCTAACTATTGTGCCCGAAAGATTGTTTGTTCCTCTTAAAACACTCTCGAAGTTGTGACGTCCTTCAAAATACAAGGGAGTAAGGATTTCAGGAACCATTCGAGGAGGAACTATGGTGGAACCGTATCATTAATCAGGCTCTTCCATCTCCTCCATTCCTGAATGTGATCGAAAATGTGTGTGGCATTGTCTTGTACAAATTTATCCAACAATTTTGTCTCAGCATCGAGTTGGAAGTGGTTTAAGAAAACCATGTCTAAATCACCGAACATCGAGTACTTCCCCCTCTCGAGTTCAATATACTATTTGGGAGCGCCTCTAGTGAAAGTATGCTAGAACAAACATGATCTGATCTAATCATAATTTAACGAGTTGGATGAGCACCACAAATGGAATGTCCTCACGTGGTCCTGCGGTTCTTCACTGCTTTTCCCCTCAAACTTTGGAATCTCTGAAGGTAATTTAGTCGGGACCGCAAGCCAACTAGGGTCATGAAGAATAAGATCGTTCATCAACTTGGACAAATCTGGAAAATGCAAAGTTGCCAGAAACAGTAACCTAAGTTGCGTTATTAACTAATGAGCAACATGAAAATAACATCCTCGGTTGTAGTTGGCACCAAGTTACCAGAAAGAGTTTGTTATTGAACCAGAGCTTGGAATTAAACCTTGTGGTCACTGGTTAAATGGAGGAAAACCTCCACCTATCTGGTTCCCTAGAGGAAGAAATCCTCCAGCAGACCCCCCATGAAAAGGAAGAAATCCTGGAATAGGGGTGGACTGACCAATAAAGAGGTTTCCCACTTGTGACATCCCTATGAAGGGATTCCACTGACCTTGGAGAGGAGTACTCCCCAAAGGCGCCCCTAGCGAGGACAAAGGTATTTTCCAGAGGGAAGAATGACCTTGGAAGGGGTTACCCCGTGTCGACACTACAGACGTGGTGAAAGGGTTGCTTCTGAACCCACCATAAAGTGTGAAAGGGGTCTAATTTGACAACATACTAGTGGATTGGGATCCACTACCCATATAGGCCCCCCAGCCCCATGCGGGGTTAGGGCCAGAGAATGGAACATGTCCACTTCCAACGAATGGAGATGATGGAGGAATGTGACCACGACCCAAAGAAAAATCTTGGTAGGGATCTTGCGTGCTCCCTACACCAACATTTGAGGACTGAGATGTTGGTTGAGAACTCACAACCACATTAATCACATCCATCGACTACATTCTGAAAGAGATAGTATTTGTTGTTAATGCGAAAGATGCATCGACACTCGAAACTTGAGTGAGACCAACAATCGACGAGGCAATGTTGTTGGTTGTCGCGGCGACAGTAGATTGAACCACATTTGTCATTTGAGCTGACATACTAGGAGGAAAGATCCCCTTGGTAATGATGGTCGATGTGGGAGTTGTTGGGGCTCCCGACCCTGAAACTAGCGAAGTGTCATTCATAATGGCCCAACGAAGAAGACTACTATAAACAAAGTCTAATCCTAGAGGAGGGACTCATATGGCCATAAATGGGAAAGTCCAAGGTGACGAAGAATTAGCGTGTTGAGTGAATTCCTCAACTCCAAGATCCTCAAAAATTACCTCTTCTGGTTCTAGAACGTTAACTTCTAGAGAGTTATGGTCTACGATCTCAGTCTGACCAACCGGTACAAAAGTGTCAGACTAATAAAGTCGACGCCTTTGAGGAGACGGGGGAGAATTATTTATAATCTCTTCCTCAGGCGGAAGGAATTGAATTCTCCTCTATCTTCAAGGCGGTAAGTTTTCCAATTTGAGTGATTATCTCTCGGTGACAATTGACTCGCCTTCCTAAGGTTAAACTACCTTCACCAAGCACACCACTAAAATACCTAAAGACAAGATAGACACAAACAACTTTGTCAAGATTCCAACTCAACTCAACTTTGTCACTCTGATCTGGTGTAAGTACCCATGCTTCGTGGGGCACCCTCTAGTAGTATTGAAGTGTGTGATACAAAATCTTCCCCATGTACTAAAAAAAAACCCCACAGTCACCTTGTGATACACCTAGGAGGAGAAACTATGGATCTTATCATGCATTCGATGCCTGGGGGGTATAGTCGACAGTTGAGATCAAAAGTGTGGGAAGGGTAACAAATATTGAAGCCTCGAAACTATTGCATCTCACGGAGGTATGGGTATAATCGAAACCCCCAATACACAATCTTTCCACTACGTTCTATCCAACTCTAGAGGGGAATCTCCTCGGATATTCCTTATGAGACCTTGTGTTTAACTCCCATGTTAGAGGAGCTTCTAAACCCACCTATACGAAAAAATAAGTTCTACACTCCCTATCTAAGACACTTATGTTTGTTTAGTGGCCTTGAAGAAATTTCCTCTCCAACCTATGCCAAGGCCCTAGCCTAAACTTGTTTGTTTACCCTAGAAAAATGATTTTTTTCTAATAAATTTTAGTTACGCGTTCATTTTAATAGGTTTTTTTTACTCAAAAGGGGGGGATAAAAATTTGGTGATGTTTTAGAACGACTCCAAAAGAAATGCAATATAAGAACACACAATCAGTTTCTTCGAATGAAAATAGATGCAACGGTGCTTATGAAGCAAATTATTTTCTTTTTTAGATGAAAACAAGAGTTTGAGTGCAAGATTTAGAACACCTCAAGATGCAAATGCATACAAGGATTCAAAACGTGTACTACTAGATTTTTTTTTTAACAAAAAAAAGGTTACCACTACCAAATCATAATGCAACTACCTGAATAATAAGTGACTACCTCTTTTCTTGCAAAGATGGAAGGCGAGGGTTCAAGAAATGAGAAGTAAACAAACAAACATATTTTTTTCAAATTATTTGTTTACAAAAGAAAAATATTTACGGGAATGCAAATATTTTTTTCTTCTTTTTGAAACAAGGCATAAAGCAAGGAAAAAGACAAAAAGCATTCAACCAGGATGACATTGAAAAGACAATGAATTTGGATATGCAGACAAACAAGTCTATTCTTTGAGTCTACCCAACAAACCTTATACTAAACAGTCTAAGCTCTGGAAAAGGAATTTCCAAACTAAAGGGGATGTTGCTCAGAGAATATAGGGAAAGGAGGCTTGCTAGATGTTGGCAGCATAAATTTGCACCGAGGGACTTGTGTTGTCCTCTTTATCCCTCTATGGTTGTTTTATATCTTCCCAAATAGGTTTGGGGAGTTGAAATCTGTTGTGTATGTGCAATGGTCGTTGGGAAATGAGCCCAACCGAAAACATGATATTATTTTGTTTTTCGCCAAAAATGAGGGAATTCGCAGGTTGCAGTGAAGAAAGACGCGAATGTCTGTGTGTTGCACTAGGGAAACCCGCGAATATATTCTTATGGCATGTTTTTTAAATTATTTTTTAGAGGACCTTTAGGGAAAATTCTAGCAAGCATTGGGAAAAGGGTTAGGCCACAACACAAATGAATAGGTGTGGCATTTTGAGCTATAACAATTTGCCCCAGTATTATGACATGCATTTGAAAAAGCAACTAAATTCATTAACCGAAATGGTTCTATTGCCGGAGAATTTGGGCAAATCATCTTTAAACTTTGGAAGAGGAGTGGTAATTGGAGTTAGATCTAAAGGAGAGGATACATGCCGCAGAGTAGCGTTTGTGTCCTCTTCAAATTGAAATAAATTGTATTGTTTGATCAATTTTGTAGGATTTGTATTTGATTGGACATTATTAAAGTGACTATATATGCTTCTGATCAAGGAAAAAGATGAAACTTATGATGAAGTAGATCCACTAGTACTACTGGAACCATTAGAAGAAGTCGTTGTAGATTGACTGGGAGAAACATGTGCTTGCAAAATGAATTAATAAAATATTTGAATAAGTAAATGCAAGAAAACATAAATATGAAAATCAGTATATAACAAATCTCATAAATGAGAAGAAATCAACAAATAACTTTATTAATCTCAATCTGAGTTACAACTAAGTTTGTCTTTTCAAACCCCTATGAGGGTTTGGATCAAAATTACACTTAGGAATCTAAGATGTTATTTGAATCATACATAGACAACTGGTGTGAAAAAAATGAAGACTAGAATTGAAAACTGAACTGGATCAATCCAAGCTACAAGTGCATCATTGTTTTGAACTTTGCAAAACTAGCATTAATCAACACTGAAATAAATTTAGAACTTCCAACTAAAACCAAATAGACAATCAATAATATTGAATAACCTTGGAGCATGTCAGTAATCAATGCTTCCTAGTCCTTTCTTCGCCACCTTCAGAATAACCCTCCTATCAACAAGATAACTCAGCTATAAAGAAACTCATAATGGAATGAATGAATAGAAAAAAACTCTCATTTGAGGCAAGAGAAAACCTTTACTTCTCTATTTTCTCATGTCCTCTTTTGTCTTGCTCTCATTATTTTATCTCTTCAAAAAGTAGTTTGAGTATTTCAACTACTTTTTGGTTTAGAAAGTTAAATAAATTTTAATAGGAGAGGACAACTTTTATTTATAACAAGGGTTGCATGGGAACACAGTCCCTGCCGAGTTAGTTGGGAAATACATGTTGAACAATAAAACTTAATATAACTAAATGCACAAGTAATGAATATTTTTTGTCAAAATATAATAATTGAGGGTTGTTTGTTATTCGAAATGTATAATGAACCGTAAGCTGAATGGAACTATAATATTCATAAATATAATATAAATATAATAATAAATAATATATTAGATAATAATGCATAATATAAATATAATAATGCATAATAATAAATACATAGTACAACTTTTTTTATTTAGATGTAGTCAGTGGTGAAATTCATTGATTGTGTAATTAATTGTACATATTGAAAGACATGAAGGGAGCAATAACACTTCATTTCTACCAACCAATTAGAAATGAGAAACACAAATATTTGTATTATATCCAAAAATATATATTTGTTTTCCTATGTTAAACATTACATTGCACACACAAATTTATAGTAAAAGGCAAATTAATGTCACATCAATGTCACATCAAAAACAAACTCATTTCTATAGTCCCATGGCAGGGACTAATAAGTGTAATAAATATTAAATCATAGGTGGGGTCCCACTAGGTCTTTGTTCTTTTATTTCTAGCATTTCACTTGTAACTCCAAAATATGATTAAATGCCATGAATATATAAGCATCATGAAATATATAAAAAATCAACTTATATAAAACATACCAAATCAACAAACACTTGTACCTCCCAAAAATACCAAAATGCCATGATATTTAAAGTTCTCAAAAATAATATCATGTGTTTGTTATCCATCCAAAATGTGTATCAAGTGTCTAAGTTGTAATGTCATAATAAAATTGAAATAAATCATAAATAATATTTCTTTCTAGATGATTCCTCTCTTTGCCTACTTCCTTCTGAGAGATCAGACCTGAGTTTAAGTGAGTCTTTATCAAAAAACTTATTTTCTTCCAATTTCTCTATCTCAGGATGCATATCATTGAAAGTGATTTCTTTCTTATTACTTTCTTCTTTGGCTGAAGGTTGTTTTGAATGTATGGAAGAGGATTGAGATGTCTCTGAGCTTGGTGAGTTGGCAGGTTGTTTTCCTTTGTCAAATTGGGGTTCAATGGGAAGCACTTTGTAATTTAAAGGAACTTGAACTGATTGGGCCATGGAGGTAGCATATGCAACAAGTGACATTGATTGCAGAAGAGGATATGGAGGTAAAGGGTTATTATGCCAATGAGCTATGCTAGAGGGGGGATCATGGTATTATTGTCCCAGTCATTGTTGACAAGTTGCACAGGAGGTTCAAGGAAATTTGCAATACGAGGTTGTGGTTGTAGGGGTGGATTAGAAGGAGCTTGAGGCTGTGGCAATGTTGTCTTCCCAACAAGGTTTAGATATCTAGTTTGTGCCAGTTGGTTAAATTGTTCAAAATCAACATCAAAATGTATTGAAAACTTCATTTTCTTGTGTCTACCTTGTTGCCAAAACATGTTGGGCACTCTTCCTCTTTTGCCTCAATTTCCTCTATTTTCACTCTCGTTACTTCCCTGACAAAAAAAGCTCATCTAATTGCATCATGATTCCATGTTAGTATGGAATTATTAAAGTAAAATACAAGACACGGTTTAGTAAACATCTATTACAATTATGTTCAAAATAATTTAGCTATGGCTCTAAAAATGGCAAAGTAATTCAAGCATGCAAGGGAACGAAGAGTAGGAATAAATATAAACGGGGAAGAAAATCCACATTTTGATAGACAACCTTCTCATTATTTTGGTTTTCAAAATCCAAATTGTACACCTTTTTGAAAAATTATCTTCATATGAACAGTCTATTATCTCTTTGAAGAAGGGAAATGAATGAAGAATGAATAAATAAATGGCAGGGATACAATGATAAAAGGGAGTGTAATTAGCGATAAATCATATGAAATGACATGATTACATGAGAAATTTATGTTCAATGGTTATAAACAGTCAATCATTTCTATTCATAAAACTGTATAATTTTCAATGTAGATATAATAATCTACGTGCAGTTATTTTGACATGATTCCCAAACAATTCCCAAAAACAATCATATGTTTCCAAATTATTCCTTCCACCCAAAACTATATTTCCAAACTACATAATAATCTAAGTTGACAGTGTCCAAATCAAAATATCAAACTACCCATATATCATCCTTTGACCAAAAAACAAAATCAATGTCATATACACTTATTCCATAATAAACAAATCTTTAGTAGACCCTCCTTAAAGGCTTCTCTTAAACAAAACTACATAAAAAGGGGGAGAATGACATGGAATTAGAATGAAATGTGATTGGGAAAAAATAGGAATAAAGCATGTAAAATGATAAACAATGAGGGGATAATGCCTAGTTTATGTAATAAAACTTTCCACTTGCATATCATGCCTTTATATTCATTGCCAAATATTTATTTTCTCTTTATACTTAACAACTCAAACTCCGTGACATACCTTAACATTGAAAACCTCTTGAATGACTAGTTGACAATTTGTTATATGAATTCAACCAATATTTACCTCCTTTTAGGCAAACCTAGCTCTTATAATCATGGCTATTCAAAACTATTGGTTTAAAAATAATGCAAAGGCTAATATGCAAATCAAAATTAGAACAACGGGCTTAGCATTGTAGTCATAAAAGAAGAGAAAGGTACATGACCTTAACATGCAATAATGAACAAAGTAAGTGTTGAGCATGGGGTGAGATTTTATTTTCCAAAAAAAAAAATCACCCCAATTCTGTTGGATGATCTAAGAGCTCGAATGGAACAGAGCTAGGAATAATGAGGAACTAAACTAGACTTATAACCATAAGAAACTTTTACAAGTTCATCGATACCAGCAATGGCTCGAACCCAAGGGACAGAGGATACTTCGATGCATGAAATGAATAATAGATTAGTGCTATAGCCAACAGAAGAATCAATGGGAATGCAACCTCATCCCTTGGCAAAGAACATGGATAGCGTCGAGCACGGGATGATCTTGATTTTTAAAATAAATCCAAAATGAAATATATACCATTACTCTGCTATAACTACAAGCTCAAATCATAGCTTCAAATTTTGTTTTAAATGAGAATGGACATGGTCATAATGAGCATAGTATCCATCAAGACTTATGCAACTTCAATCAATACATTCATATGATTGAGGTTTGAACCCAGGTAACAAAGCATGTTCAATATTGGTCCCATGTTTGTATTCAACAGTGAACAAACCATTTATGAATCCAAGTTCAAACCCAAGCCAAGACTTAAAAAATATCCATTATAATAGAAATGGGTTCGATCCATAATTCATTCTTCTTCCAGAACCCATTATTTTAAAACAAATCTTTCAGGAAAACAAAAAATGATAATATGAATTTCGAAGGAATAATACATACAACAGAGGGTGGCATAAACATTTTCTTTTTGCAAATGAAAAACCCTCGAGCAACATTCAAGCATTTTCTTTCTTCATGAGTGAAAAGTAGGGAAAAGAAATACTTCCACACTCATTACTAGTCAATTCAGAGTGATTAATACTTCATTAGCTCAAAAACCTTACGCAAAATATGTTCATAGACTGGCAAGTACATACCTTTTCCAGGAAGCATTTTTATACATGTTATAGTGCAAGTTGTAGGTTGGGAAAAACCCAACCCAACCACAAAGCAAGTGATACAACTTGGGAATCCTACACCCCATGTAACCTCGATGTAGGTCCCACACTTCAAGGGTGACTAGGTCACTCTAGGGAAGCGATCTCGGTGACCCTAGGGGGATTGAGATGGAGATGGGGAGAAATAGAAGTGAATCCCCTAGAGGTCAAGTCTAAGTGGAATGAAAAGTGTGAAGAGATGTCTTGTAATTCAAGTGATTGTTTCCCCAAACGTATATTACTTCTTCGGATGATTGTACCTTCCCGAGACATAAGAAAATCCAACTTGCAATGATATATGTTAGTATGGATCATAAAGTTAAGCTTGTTTTCCCTAATTTGAAACAATAGATGACAGTTTATATAGGGAAGTAAGACATTCAAATCAACATGTAAACCATAAGATCAATCAATAATATTATCAATGAGTATGGCAATCAAGTATGACTAAAAAATGGCACTTTAAGGTTGAATAAAGAAAAATGTTATAACATGTATTTTCTGCAGAAAATTGCCTTATTGCTGTAGCATTCAATGGCATGCAACAGAAAAATCAACCATGGAAAAGTGTCGATAAGTATCCCAAAAGGTGCGCCCTAGTTAGTAGACTAGGTGAGAGAAGTTAGAGAGCTAGTCTAGGGTTAGTTTAGGAGTTAAAAGAGTGTTAGTAGCTAGGGTTATGCAGCCCTAATGGATGTATGTTAAAGTTTGTAACAACAATTGAAGTAGTGGGAGAGAGGGAATGCCCTAGTAGGGGAAGACTCCTCTCAATGAGGCAAACCAACTTCAAGCGAGAAACCTTTCAAAAGATCAAAATTTGTGTTTCCCAAGGCAATTGATTTTATATCTCCAATGCAAAAAATATATGACTATTGTCTTTACTATTGTGTTAATGGAGTCAAATAATAGAAAGAGATAGAGAAGCTACCTCCTTAGGGGTGTAAGCCCTTTGTTGAGGAAAAGGTATGGATTACCTCACTCAATCATTTTCGAATCTTGCCTGAACAAGACAAGACAGTTGAGAATATCACCCGGGGTTTATAGCATCAAAACATTCACTCTATCCACAAGTATTAATTACAAGGATTAAGGCTGATTTTATGATTTGTATATGTTGCAATGTAAAAATAAAATTTAAACAAAGCTACAAGAATGTATACAGATTTTACAATAAAGTAAACATGGAGACAAAAGCAAAAGGAAGAACCAAGTCATGAAAACACATGTATGATACAGAACAATAATCTGATTTTATTTCATTCTAAGATACAAAAAGTGTATTTCTCTTTACAAACCCATGCGAGGGTATGGACCAAAGTCACATTTAGAGGTCTCCGATGGGCACCATACAAAAAGACTCTGACAGTAAAATAAAACTAAAACTAATGATTTGGATCAGCTTGCCACAAAAATGTTGCCATTTGACTCTGCAAGACATTCTTTATCATCCATGAAAATTAATTCACAAATAGACAAGAATACACAGACTACCAAGGATGAATCAAACACCTTTAAAACAAGCTGCTAAAAAGTATGATTCAGTTTTTGAATCTTGTTGCCTTCAATAAGACCATGTTGTCCATAAGAGGATTAGGCTTTCAAGTAAACTCAAAAATGAATGAAAATTGAAGCTATCTCACTAGCTAGAGAGCAAACGATAGTCTTGTAATTCTCCTTCTATTCTCCTCTTTGCCAATCATCAAATATAAAATACCAAATTTATCATTTGGATCATATGACACCCTTGTAGCTCCCATGGATATCAATCAAATCGAATATTTAAATATCAGCAAAATTTAAGGACATATCCCAAGAAAACAATATATCCATCTTATTTACAAAAAATATCCAAAATAAAGCTTGATGTCCAAAATATGTTGAAAATCATTAAACACTATCTTCACCACTGAATATCATAAAAAAAAACATTTAAAATCCATATTTGTTGTTGTGTGAGGCATATTTCCTCTTATCACTGATGTCTCCTCTTGACTTTTCTGGGACTTGGTTGGTTAGACCCTTGGGGTTGTATTGACACATGTGGAGGAACATGAATGCTGGGAAAATTCTGAGGAGGTTGAAATGGGGGTCTGTCGGGTTGGGGATGCAATATACCATGGCCAACCAAATTGAAAAACCCAGCTTGAAACAGTTGGTTTAACTCTTGTGGATCGCATCAAAGTGAATAGAAAACCGAGGCCTTATATAGCCTTGTTTCCAGTTACCTCTGCCTCTATCATTTTAGCCATTACTGCCCCGGTTGAAAAAACGCATCAAGTAGCAATATTTAACCAGACGTGAAAAGTTATTAATAACCCATACATGAAACTCTACTTAAATCAATCAAGAGTTGTCTCTATTATTTACTACATGACGCATGCAATCCATCCATAAAAATGTCATTCATTAATTTCCACACGAACAGGGAATTGATAGGTTCAATGGGAGTATGGAGAGCTTGTATTTAATATGAAGTGATATCATGGGGGGGGTGGGGAGATTTATGAATATTGTTCAATCAATCAACAAAAACAATCAACTGTGTATCTAAACATATCTCGGAATAACAATCAGCAATTACTTCCACTTCATTTATTTCATTTTCATACAGACTTTTCCTTAAAAATGAGTAACAACATAACAGGGAGTGAAAAATGTAATTGGGATAATGAGGGGAGTGTATTTTGCGTAAAGTGGTATAATGGAAGGACTCCCATGGATATTGTTCTATTATGTCAAACAATGCTACATTCAACGTCAATTAAAATTCAAAACCCCTTACTGCTTTAAAATTGAACAACACTTTGTTTCCAAAAAAAAAAAAAAAAAAACCAAACGGGTGTTTCTTTTCAAAGATGCTCATCTGCCTTAGAAACTTCTTTTCACAGCAACCAATTTATATTTTATTGCTCAAGAATTATTTAACAATAATAATATTGTTTGTGTATAACAGAGTCAAGGGGTGAACAACGTCGTAATAATCATATCAACACAACAAATAGTGGAGGAAAGGATAGACTGTGTCCATGATATAATCACCAGTAGATTTCAAATTGCCACAGGGTTCCACGAAGTGGCCCCAAAAAGGATCCCTTTGTATAACATAATTCAAAATTGAAACTTCAAATAACAACGCTCCTAAAATCCCTTTCATTCTGGTTCACAAAACTCATTCAGCGTATAGAAAATTCATCCACAGAGGTATTCCTTTCATACAAAATCGAACACATAGTAGGTCATATTCCTTAAACAATGATTTTGCAATTTTGTCATCACCCCAATATCTCCATAGGACAAACTGTATTACTAGACACATGAGTGGGCTTAACATTCTTTCCATTTTTTCACAATAAATAATCGACTAAACCCATGACCAAAAATGAGCACGAGCAGTGCCTTTATTAAATTTTGGGTTGGTCACTTCCACAATAATTTCTAATACACAAGATTCAATACATAACAGTGAAGAGTAATGTGGTGAGGGGGACGAGCTGACGAAATTGAGGGTTTAGCCAAAAGGAGCACGAGAAGCTTAATACTTCTACAAACTTCATATTCACAGATTTGTTACAAGGACACGGGCACAATTGGAATGAAGACTAATAACTTAAATGATAGGTAGAGTGTTCAAATAACCCATAGGTAAGGGGCAGTGATATGCTTAGGGAAGAAACCCAAAACAAGAAACCAGCGGCAAGGCAGGCTCAAGAGTCCCCAACTGTATTTTTTTCCACAAGTAAAGCATGAATACCATATACAGTAAGAACATCCACGCAGTTTTTCAATGTGCATGGTACAAATACAATGCCACAGAGACCAACACTTAACCACCAATCCATACACAATCAAAAACTCCATATATTATAAACTTTGGAAATGCACAGACAACAAGCAAACTCAAGAGCCAATTGTTGACTTAATTAAAGAGCAGAGCGAAATATTCATGGATGGAGTAGCAAGAAACACATACCTAGGTAAAAATTGCTAATGAGAAACAACCAAGCTTGTATACCTCTTCCACGACCGAACAAAACAGAGCAACAACAACCAACAAGAGCAAATGTAAAATGACTAGGGTGGCGGGATCGAGGAGGGTTAGAGCGACATTCATTTACTACACGTCGTATCTACATTCATCTAGAACCAGTACGAGTAAGCTAACATACATTACATCAACCACTAACTCCAAATCAATTTAATGCAAGTCGAATACACCACCATTTCCCTAAGTCTCCAATTTAACAAATGCGCCAACCCTTGTTTAAAAATTCCAATGTCACATATATCAAATACTTTCTAGGGATACCATGTTTCAACCTTACTTCCAATTCGAACAATGCGTGTAATTCGTGTGGCATAAAATCACCATATCACACATATAACTTAAACATGGAGTTGAGGTCCTTCAAAATACATGTAACATAATAATACTTGTGAGTGTTATATAAAAACAACACCATTCCCTTTTAAATCATATCACCCATAACATCATTTAACTAATCATTTCTTCAGAGACTCTAAACGCAAATAAATTGTAGGGCTCATCTCAGCCAACTCATAAGCACATCAATCATAAGTGTTGTCTCTTCCTCATAGTCACACAAGGGGTCCTACCTATTAGTATCTTATTAAATATAGTTAAATAATAAGGTGTTTGCAACCATTTACAAGCAAGTACCCTATGTTGTGCTTTTGGGCATCAACAAATTGGTGACTCCACAGGGAAATTTGTTTCCAACAGATTAAGAACTCAGAATGTCTGGTTTCGCAGATCGGTGAACATAGATCAAAGAGTTGTTGACCAGAATGATTATGCAACAAGGGGGAAAAGATGGTTTAAGGGAAATAATGAGATGGGATTTTGGGAATAACTCATGAAAAGTGGTACTTATGAGGGGTTTGGTCTTGTATGCATGACAATTGATCAGTCACAGAAAAAGTGTTTCTTCATGTTAAGGAGAAATTTTTTGATATGCTCTTTTAAATTTCAGGATGGCGGGAAGAAAGGGATAGCAGAAAATAGGGAAGAAAACCAAATCATCTATCTAACTGTAGTATTGAAAGCAAAAAGCATTTTTAGCGATGTCTAAAAGGAGAACATCGTGACAATTATGTAAACTTTATTGTTATTGATCAACAATACTTACAGAATGGCATTGTTGTGGAAAAACTGATCCAAAATTTATTTCTGATAATTATAAGACATCAAAAAATGAAACAACAGAAATTGAACAAAACAAAATAAAAAAGCGAAACAAAAATCTATATACAGTTGTGATTTCCACATGGCGTTTATCAATCAATTTGGTTCCACATAAGTTTTGAAGTGGGAGCCATTTGTACTATAGGAAAACAATCGCTCTTCCAAATCCTTTAAAAGATAAGAGTTTGTGCCTAAGACAAAAGCGATTTTGTAAGGACCTAGCCATAATTTCTGAAACTTCAAATGTCTTCCTCTGTCAGCATGAGTGTCCCAAAGAAAGACTTTATCATTTACTTTAAATTTGATAGCTTTTCCACGTTTGTTAAAATATCTATTTACAATTTGTTATCTTCTCTTTATGTTTTCCAAGGCAAACATTATTTTTTCTTCTAAGGCTAATAGTGCATTTATCCTTTGAGGGACATTGGAAGAATTTAATTCTTCAATCTGCAGCATCATCCGTAGAGAGGATAGTTCCATCTCAGTAGGTAGAATAGCCTCTTGACCATAAACAAGCTGGAAGGGAGTGCAACCTGTGCTTACCTTAGTAGTAGTGTGGTCTGCCCAAGGGCGCAGGTGAGGAGGGTATGCCATTGACGAGGCTTATCTTCAATGAGCCTCTTTATGATCCTAAGCATAGGTGAGGAGGGTATGTCATTGACGAGGCTTATCTTCAATGAGCCTCTTTATGATCCTAACCAGATTTTTGTTAGTAGACTCAACTTGCCCATTTCCTTGAGGATAATAAGTTGATGAAGTGAAATGTTTGACTTTCGAGTCCCATCTTAGCTAGAAATTGAGTCAATTTTGTGGAAATGAAAGAGGGACCATTGTCTGTAATAATCTCCAAAGGAATGCCAAATCTAGAGAAGATATTAGTTTCCAGGAAAGAAATTACATGTTTATCGTCTGAGTGCCTAAGAGGGATAGCTTCAGCCCACTTAGTGAAATAATCAGTGGCTGTCAAAATGAAAACCTACCCTGCGGAAGATGAAGGATTAATAGGACCAATAAATTCTAGGCCCCATTTAGAAAAAGGAAAATCAAAGAGAACATGTTGCAAAGGCATAGCCAAAAGACGCTCTTTCCCAGCGAATTTTTGGCACTTGTCACAAGATCTTGCAAATTTATAAGAATCTCAAAAAATTGAAGGCCAACAATAACCATTTCTATGTTGGATTACTGAGAGGGGGGATGAATCAGTAATAAATCATTTTAATCCTTTTAACCATAAAATGCAAGTGTTATATCAATGTAGCATTAACATCCAATAGTTGCAGAGTAAATAAACAATGAACAAATGAGCAATCATACGCATACATAGTACACAATTGTTTTTACGTGGAAACCCAAAGCGGGAGAAGACCAGAGAATGCTTTTTCTTATTTGTCTTTAAGAGTTACATTCATTGGAAGCACTGACTTCCTTTGTTTTCCAGCTGCACCTGGAAGGAGGCTCCAACCCCATAGTTTCTCACGCTACAACCTAAGGGAAGCTCCAACTCCCCAATTCTCTGGCTACAACCAAAAGGAGGCTACAACCCCTGATGTTCTCTGACTGCAATCGGAAGGTGGCTACAACCACCTATCCTTTCCCCGTCCAATATCCCTTAAATATAAGTAGAATGATGGAACCACTATCACACTATCAATGTGAGATATATTGTTGTAAACATGTACCAATCAACCTACACCAAACAACCTGTACCAATTTGTACCAAACAACTTGCAATCAACTTGTACCATAAACAAGTGCATCAACCATGCACCAACATGTACCTCAACCTGTACCATCAATGAGCGCATCAACCATGCACCAAATATGTACCAATCATGCATCAAATACACATAAATTATGACTCATCAAGATGTACCAACATCATCAACTATACACATCATGTATGTGTCAACTCATCAACTACTTGTCTCAAACATGTACCCAAAATGTACCTCAACCAAAATCTCTCATCAATTTCATCATCCAATTCTGATTTGTAATTCTGTAATAGACCTGGTGTATATGATCACATACCTTGTTGAATTCTGGCGTATTCTAGAGAGCGAACTTATAGAGGGTTCCTGCATGGAATATTTGTTGTATGGATCTGAAAATGGTACACGGAATACTAAACACTATACTCTAACCAATACATTTAGTCTTACTGAATTTGGATCTGTTATGAAGAAGTTATGACATTTTTACCTGAAACACATGTTTTAGACTAGTTTCAGGACTAGCCACAAACCCTATTTTCCACGGAGTGTAAATCCAAAAATACAATGACCCACAAGCTTAAATTTTTTTCACAACTACTTGGATATGTTTCATCAACGGCCTCCAGATTTTGCAGTCTAAATCATTCTAGAAAAAACTTAATTGCTAAAATGGTGAGATGACCTGTAAATAACATACCTTAGAAAGCATCATCAAAAGAATTTATCCTCCCTTGAATTTCGGTCTTCTTTACTTCACCTTCCATCTAAAATTCATCTTAGATGTCCTTTGGTTACCTCAATCACTTTTATATATTCAATATGCTCAAGTGTAATTAAAATGAGAGACCCTTGCCTCTTATTTATACTTTTATGTAGCTTCCTCAAGGGGCTACCTTCTAACCATCTTAAACCACTTTCCTTATTTTAGGGCTAATCCACTTCTAACCACTTGTCCACTTAGTAATTTCTCCATTAAATTTATTATTTAAATAATTTATTTTGTATCCACTTTGACTTATAGTACACTCATCACTTCACTTTATTATTTAAATAATTTTTTCTTTGCAACCACTTTGACTACTTTGACCTTTTGGGGCTTCTATATGACTCATGAGGGTTCTCCAACTTCACATGGCCATAACTCTCTAACCGTGAGGAGTTATTTGACATTCCACATACCAATGGAAATGGCATGACATGTACTATCCATCTAGAATAGTCTTACCTTTAAATATATTAAAATTCATACCATTATACATCAAACAATCTTGGGCCCATTTAGATGACTCATGAGGGTTCTCCAACTTCACATGGCCATAACTCTCTAACCGTGAGGAGTTATGCGACGTTCCACATACCAATGGAAATGGAATGACATGTACTATCCATCTAGAATAGTCTTACCTTCAAATATATTAAAACTCATACCATTATACATCAAACAAACTTGGGTCCATTACCCAAACCTTTGTGCTACCAAAATTTGCTACCGGACTTTCTTCAAGGGTTGACATCAATGAAAACCAACCCATATAATCAACAATCTCCCCCTTTGGCATTGATGGTAACACTTTGATGCAATACTGAATTCATATCACTCATGATCCCCCTGTGACCATCGCTCCCCCTGGAACCATGCATATGTGCTCTTTCTCCAAGAATTTACCTTTGCATATGATAAATCTCTCCCCCTTTGTCATCAATGGAAAATATATCTTTCCATCTGGGTTTGTTCCCCCTGACTGAACTCTTCCTAAAACTGATCTCCCAACCTGAACTGCCCTCTTTATGGTGCTTCCTCGTGTAAATCTAAGAAATATAAGATAAGCATTCAAAAGCATTCATTTTGGAGTAGAAATTAATCTAAGTCTCTGGCAAATATACTCAAAGGCTTCTCTTGGAGGAATTTTTGTAAAGATGTTTTCCACTTGTTCTTTTGTGCCCACATATTCAACTTTTATGTTCTTCTCTACAACATGTTCCCATAGAAAGTGATGCTTGATTGGAATGTGCTTCGTCTTGGAGTGCATCACCGAGTTATTTGAGATACTGATGGCGCTTGTATTATCACAATAGATTGGAATGGGCTCATCATACTCAACCTGTATATCTGTCAGAGTTTGTTTCATCCATAGAACCTGTGTACAACATCATGTTGTTGCAATATACTATGCTTCGGTTTTAGATAAAGATATTGATGATTGTTTCTTGCTTAGCCAAGATACTAAACACTCACCCAAGTAGAATGTTGTTCCACTGGTGCTTCGTCGGTCATCAGTGCAACCTGCCCAATCTGCATCTGTGTAGGCAATAAGTGATAGATCCTTTCCTTTTGGATATTATAATCCAAAATCTTTTGTTCCTTTGAGATATCTAAAAATCCTTTTCACTGCTAAGACATGTGATTCCTTTAGTGTTGCTTGAAATCGTGACACATGTCCAACTGCTTGCATTACATCTGGTCCGGATGTTGTCACATATAGTAAGCTACCAATCATTGACCTGTATTGCCTCTAGTTTGTAGACTTTGAATCATCACCTTTGCTCAACTTGCAATTGGTTTGCATATCAGTGGTAACTGGTGTGTAATCTTCCATTTCGAACCTCTTTAGCATTTCTATGATATACTTAGTTTGAGAAATAAAAATTTCTCGGTTGCTTTGACGTATCTGAAGTGAAGACCCAAAAAGAATGATAGTTCTCCGAGTAATGACATTTCAAATTCATTATGCATATCCTTTGCAAATTTTTGGCTTAACCTGTCATCACTACTTCCAAAAATAGTATCATCAACATAAACTTCAATTAATAAAATACCATCTTGAGTTACCTTGATGTAGAGGTTGTTGTCTGCACTTCCTTTTCTGAACCCTGCCCGTTGTAGATACTTATCCAGTATAGGGTACCATGCTCTAGGAGCTTGTTTTAGACCATACAAGGCCTTCTTCAATTTACACACATAATCTGCGTTCTCTAACAATTGAAATCATTCTGGTTGTTCAATGTAGACTTCTTCTTCAAGTTCCTTGTTCAGAAAAGTTGATTTCACATCCATCTGATACACTTTAATATTCTTGGAGCATGCATAAGATAAGAGCAATCAGATTGCTTCCATTCTGGCAACTGGGGAAAATGTCTCTTCAAAGTCGATTCCTTCAACCTGTGTGTATCCTTTACATACCAATCTAGCTTTGTTCCTTGTAACATGTCCATCTTCATTCAATTTATTTCCGAAAACCCACTTTGTGCCAATCACATTCTTATTCTTTGGTCTTGGAACCAATTCCCAAGTGTCATTCTTCTCTATTTGATCCAATTCTTCATCCATGGCCTTATTCCAGAATTTGTCCTTGTTGGCCTCTTCAAACTGTTCGGTTCAATCGTAGATAAGAGTGCTAGGTGCATTTATTATGGTGAATGAATTCTTCTTCTAGTCTCAACTTCTGCATCCTTGTTTCTGATAGTCTGATCTGAAGGATGATTCTTTTGTACTCGTTTTCTAGGTGTCTTTGGAGGCACTTGTTGAACTTTCTTTTCTACTTATGTCTGATCTTCTTCATCTTCCTCTTCTACTTCTTCTTCATCTTTTTCTTCTTCTTCGTAAAGTTGTTCCATTGATTCATTTTCTTCTTCCTTTGATTCTCGTCCACCTATTTCACCAATTGTTACATTGATGCTTTCCACAACTTTGTTCAATTTGAGATTGTAACACTTGTATGCTTTCCTCGTACTTGAGTAACCAACAAGTACTCCTTTGTCCACACCAGAGTCAAACCTTCCCATTCTGCCATCTTCTCTTTTGATGTAGCATTTGCTTCCAAATACTCTTAAGTGCTTCACAATTTTTGGTCTTCCTTTCCATAGCTCGTAGGGAGTTTTGTCATTGTTGCTTCTAAGCATTACTATGTTTTGAATGTGATCTGTTGTATGCACTGCATGTGTCCAAAAAATATCTATCAATTTGGAATCCATTAGCATTATTCGAGCCATTTCTTGTGTAATTATCATCCATTATGATAATGTTCCTTTGTCTCTGAACCACTCTTTGAACCAATCTATAAATCCATGCTCTCGTCCATTGTCATATATTTGTCCAAACCTGCTAAGTGTTCTTACGAATCCATCTATGTCCATACTATCCAAGACTCTACTGCACAATTGTCCATAATGCTGACCCATTTATCACTATACTATCATGAAGTCTTCACTACTACAATTGTACTTCTGCTAACTGACTGCTTTGGATCTGTCTACTTAAAATATGCAAGTTGCTCGAAGGATGGTTCTTTGGTCTATCACAGCTATTGCATAGACCATCCCTGTCTAATATTTATATTACCTGGGAGTCTCTAAGCCGAATGGCTCAGAACAATCCATCCTCTGATGTGTATTCATCATCATTTCTCCGAGCTCTGACTTCTTTCTTTCTGTCTATGGATTCATCTTTCACTACAATGCCTGAAAGTACAATCTCTTAAACATGTTCCTTATTTACCTGTCCTTCTTTTCTTTCAGTTATTTTCCAAACCTTTCTGTATCTGACGTCTTTCTTTTTCTCTATAGAATTTGTTTCATCTCGTTTTATTGTCAATCTTGCGATCTCTGGGACCTGGTCTTTGTTCACTTGTTCTTCTTCTTTTCTTATCCATACTTTCTTATATCTGATATCAGTGTTCTCTTTCATGGAAGTATCGATCATGCTTCTACGATCACTATCTATGTGTCCATAGTTATGACATTTGTAACACTCAATGTTACGTTGGGCCACATAGGCATTTCTTGCTAGAACATTTCTTTTATAATCCCTGCAATCTGCAACCTTATGTCCAAAATTAGTACAATAAAAAAAATGACCATAAAAGAAATTTGCATACCTGGGAGTGAATGATATTCTTTGCGGTGTAGTCCTTCTAAATTTCTGAATTTTTGCCTTGGTTGATCATGATCATGATTGAAGCTTCTTTGTATCTTGAACAAGGATGATCTTCTTGAATATGTATCTTCAATAGTTTTCTTAGATTATGGTTGACCATGATTCTTTCATTTAAGCACTTATGCATAACTCTTTTTATTTTCTTCATTATTCTTTTCTAGCAACCTAGAGTGCTTCTCTTCATTCTCTATAACTGATGTGGATGTTTATGTCTCTTCAATGTTCTTGTTCAACTTGACGATTTTACTTCTCAATGTGACAAATTCTTCTTCAAGCTTTTCAACCTCTTCTTATTTCTTCATTATCTGAGACTGCATGACTTCTTATGTTCTTTTCGCTTCTTCAAGCTGAAATTTTTAATGTGATTATTTCTTCTTCAAGTCCTTTCTCTTCTTGACCAAACTCTGCCTCAAGCTAGTTTAGATTGTTAGTTCTTTCCTTAAGATGATCTATCAATATATTCTCTCTCATTTCAACTTATTCCTTCTATGTTGCTATGTTGGTTTCAAAACACTGCTTTTGATATTCAAGATTTTCTTCGATCTTTCTAGCTTCTTCTAGCTGAGTTCTTAAGTTCTTGATGACTTGTTGGGCTTCTTCAAAAATGTGAACACTTTATTTTTGTTTCATCAATTCTTTCTTGAGTGACTTGTTTTCTTCTCTTTCTTTTCGTAGTTCATCTAAAGCAGTAATCAATTTTGCTTCATAATTGTCTTCTTTCTCAATAGGTTTTTTGTCTCATTTCCTTCATGGCATTCTATTTCAAGATGTCTGTGCTTTTCACAATTAAAGCAAAACAACATACCTCTATTGATTGTGTACTCTTCAACTTTTGAATCTGTTTGACATGGTGAACATATTTCTTCTTGATTTGTACCTTCATCTTCTTTGGCATTTTCCAAATCTGCGATGGGTGAAGAATTTATGTCATGTAACTTATCCAAGAGTTCTTTGGTTGATGAACGTTTACCAACCTTTTCTCTTACCAGATTAGGTAATCCTTCACAAATGAAATCCATTGCTATTTTGTTATTCTTCTTAATTTCTTTCTTGGTTGCAGTATTTTCCATTTTTGAACTATCATATCCTGTAATGACTGATAGCCAAATATAATTCCCATGTGCCTGTAAAAATACTTTCGTGATTTTGCTCCATATCTCATACTTTAACCCATTTTGACCATTAAACAATGGTACTCCATTCTCAGAATAATCCATGATCTCCTTCCAGTGGTTAAATTAATTTATGAAGGAACCAACTCTGATACTAATTGTTGGATTACTAAGAGGGGGGGTGACTCAGTAATAGAACAATTTACTCATTTTAACCATAAAATGCAAGTGTTATATAAATATAGCATTATCATCCAATAGTTGCAGAGTAAATAAACAATGAACAAATGATCAATCATACACATGCACATACACCAATGTTTTTACGTGGAAACCCAAAGCGGGAGAAAACCACAGAATGTTTTTTATTACGTGTCTTTAAGAATTACATTCATTGGAAGCACCAATTTCCTTTGTTTTCCAGTTGCAACTGGAATGAGGCTCCAACCCCCTAGTTTCTCAGGCTACAACCTGAGGGAAGCTCTAACTCCCCAATTCTTTGGCTACAACCAAAAGGAGGCTACAACACCTATGTTCTCCGGCTACAACTGGAAGGTGGATACAACCACTTTTCCTTGCCCCATTGATCCAGATGGATATCGGTGGCCACCCACCTTCTCCAACTGGCTCAAAATAGTTTTCTGACATTTTTGGCAATTTACTATTTTTAGCAGTTTTAACTTCTGGGGCCATTTTCAGGGCCTAAATGAAGGTTTTTGGTATCAAGCTCCTCAATGATAGATGAAGAATGATTGATCCCCTAAAATGAATCTCCTCGATGATACCTTTCCAGCGGGCTATCACACACCTAAAACGGAGATCGTATGCAAAAGTTACGACCCCGGGAAGTTGATGTACTAACTTACCCAAACGGAGCCCACATGACTTTTGGCGCTTCATCTCCTAGGGTTAGGTTTTTGGATGTCTAGGGTTTTTGGCATTCTTGCTTATTGTAAAAAGGCCTTTAGAGCCTCATTGTAACCTTCTTCTTGCGAATGCGCGCTGCCGTCACATCTCTTCTCAGAGATAAGCCGCCACCATTCCAGCAAGCTTGTTTCCGCTGCATTTTACAGTTTCAGCTTATTTCGTTATTGAATAGAAAACCAGTTTTACTGTATCTCTGTTATTTTGTGTTAAGCACCTGTTAATAATCTGTATTCATTTCATTCTTCTCATAAAATCTGGATCAGTGGTATCAGAGTGGTATGCTCCTTGTCGTCTTAATGCATGTCCCCAATGAGGTCGGAGTACAAAGAGTTGGGTCTCGAGCTTGTTTCTCTTGAGGACAGAAGCTCTCGCATGCCCAAGCGACCTCCCATGGCAGGAGAAAATAAAGATAATGAGACAGGAGATCCTTTCAAACTGTTGATTGAGGAAGCCCTCACACAACAAACGAATGAGATGATGGATAGTTTCGCGCAAATCCTTCGGCGACTACCAACAGGCGACGCATCTTCTTCGAACGGAGGCGCCGCCCCCTTCAAGGTACAAATAAACTTTGATATTCCTATATTTGAAGGTCAGATAGACACAGATGTTGTAGACAAGTGGTTGAATCTACTAGAAGGGTATTTTTCTGTTCATAAATTTTCGAATAGAGAAAATATTACTTTTGCGCTCCTCAAAGCCATTCCCCATGTAAAAGATTGGTGGGAAACTTTCTGTGAGCAAAAGGAAACAGAGGAAACCTCATTATTTTCAGTCACGGCCACCTGGGAATCCTTCAGGGATGCTATTAAGGAACAATACTACCCTGTCAGAATTTAGGATGACCTGTATACCAAATGGACCACACTGCGGCAAGAAAGAGACCAAGCAGTGCCAGATTTCACAAATATCTTCCATACCTTGCGCACCAAGTTGGGTATCAAAGATTCAGAGCGACATCTGGTGCTCAAGTATTGTGGTGCTCTGCATAGATACATCCAGATAGAAATGGAATTTCTGAACATCTCATCCTTGGGCACGGCCTACCGATATGCTGTCAAAATCGAGCAGAAGCTCAAACAAAAGACACGGCAATTTGGGCCTGGGAACCCCTCACAACAAAAGCCAGGAAAGGGCGGCCCCAACCCACTGAACAAAGGACAAAGCAAGGATGGACAGTATCAGGACAACCAGTACAAGCCGCAAGCAAAGAAGGACACCAGAAAGACAAAGAAAGATACTGGGAAGTGGTGCGACTTCCATAAGAGCCCTTGGCATAACATTGTTGACTGCCACTCAAAGCAGTCGCTGGTGGCTGAAGTGAAGGCCTCTGAATCAGATGCAGATTCTGACTCCGAGATAGAACCAGAAAGGGGAAGATGGATCATTAACGCGGAACCCAGTGCCACTGTTGCTACCACCAAACTCCAGCCTGGTGAACCAGACGAGCCAGAAGAAGGAAAGCACCTCTTCCATTCACAGATGTGGGTAAAAAGCACCCCTCTGCACTTCATTGTTGATAGCGGTAGCCAGAAGAACCTCATCTCAGCAGAGGTCGTCAAGTGGTTGGCCCTAAAAACAATTCCACACCCACAACCCTACACCATTGGATGGCTCCGCCAAAGAAGCGATCTCCGCGTAAGCCAACAGTGTCGACTGTCGTACGGCATCAAGCCCTTCAAAGATGAGGTATTGTGTGATGTTGCTCCTCTCGAAGTTTGTGATGTTCTTTTGGACCAACCTTATTTATGGAAACATCATGTTGTATATGATTCTAGGCCTCGTAGTGTTATTATTACTTTGAACATGAAATTGTACAGGATACCTGAGGCAGTCCCACCTAGAGCTATTTCCTTGATCTCTGCTAAGAAATGCAGGAAGGTCATCTCTCAAACGGTGAAGTTTTTCTTCTTCATGATTCGCTCTCAGAATAAGCGAAAGATCGCAACCACATCCAGGGTCTCTACGGCCGACCTCTCCACATAGCAGAAGCAAGTAGATAAGGTCATGGAAGAATACTTGAATATCTTCTCCTCACCTACAGGGGTACCTCTGCATTGCCAAGTCAAGCACCCCATCGATCTGACCCCTGGCGCATCGTTGCCCAATGGGCCAGTCTATCGTCTCTCTTTGTTAGAGAATGAGGAGATCAAGCGACAGATACAAGAACTGCTCCACAAGGGGCACATCCCCCCCAGCTCATCAACTTGCGGGAGCCCAATCATGCTGGTACAAAAGAAAATCACTCTGTATTGGTACCTGGAGACTTTGTATTGATTACCGGGCTCTGAATAAAATCACTGTCAGGAATCGGTACCTGATTCCCCGAATCGATGACCTCCTTGATCAACTCACAGGGGCCAAATACTTCAGTAAGATTGATCTGAAGTCTGGCTACCACCAGGTCCCAATAGAAAAGACAGATGTATGGAAGACCGCCTTCAAGTCAAAGGAAGGACTTTTTGAATGGTTGGTCATTCCCTTTGGTTTGACAAATGCTCCAACCACTTTCATGAGGATGATGGACGATATCCTGCGACCATTCACTAATACTTTTGTAGTGGTGTATTTGGATGACATTCTAATTTACAAAAAGACTTGGGCCGAACACTTGTAGCGTCGTGGCACTCACCACGGTGCTAGACTCTTGTGGGCATGAGACATTTGGATGGCCCCAACTCTATGAGACAGACCCTGACTTCACCACCACCTACCAAATGTTGGGTGAAAATTCAGTTGTCGATAATTTCCATCTTCAAGATGGGTTATTGTGTCGTCTAGGCCATATATGTGTTCCATCAAGTGAGCGAGCGAAGCTGATCTGGGAAGCCCACTACATTCGGGTGGCAAGACACCTTGACGTCGAAAAGACAATGGCGATGCTACAGAAACATTTATACTGGCTGAAACTTCGACAGGAGGTCGGCAAGTATATCAGGTCCTGCACTGCCTGTGCTATTGCCAAATTGACCACTAAGAAATAGGGCATGTACACCCCTCTTCCTACTATTGACAGGCCATGGGAATTCATCTCAATGGACTACATGTCGGGCCTCCCATCCACCAAGCAGGGAAATGACTGTGTTTTTGTGGTTGTTGATCGCTTTTCTAAGATGGAGATTCTGGTTGCCTACAAGAAGAGCATCACAGCAGAGGCCACTGCCAAGATATTCTTTGAATGAGTCTGGGTACATTTTGGAATCCCACAAACCATTGTCTCAGATCAGGATAGTCGATTTCTCAGCACATTTTGGTCAAGCCTCTGGTCACTACTGGACACCAAGCTCACCAAATCCACGGCCTTCCACCCCCAGACAGATGGCCAAACTGAGGTTGTAAATCGAATGATTATACATATCCTTCTCATGTATAATTCAAAGAACCCTCACACATGGGATGAGAGCCTTCCCTATGTCCAACATAGCTACAACCAAGCCTTGCATAGCTCAACTAGCCACAACCCCTTTCAAGTGGGGTTGGGATTCCAACCAATGGGTCCCATAGGTGTTGCCCTTCCCATTGCGGTCACCTTGACTGACTCATCTCCTGATCCAACTGAAGCTGACAAAGCCACTCGGGTCATTAAGCGGATCCAGCACATCCGCCAACAGGTTCAGGATATCCTACAGAAGTCCAATGACAAGTACAAACAACGCCATGATCAACATCGGGTGGCGCATAAGTTTCAGGTGGGCGACAAAGTTTGGTTGAACTTGCAGAAAGAACACCTTACAGGACCCCATCGGAAGCTTCACCCACTCCATTATGGACTGTACACTATCACCAAGGTCATGGGGGGTAATTCTTTTGAGCTCAACATTCCTCCTTTCCTTGGCCTGCACCCAGTGTTCAACGTGGATCTCCTTCGCCCTTATTTCCCACCATTATTGGACACCTCAGAAGTAGCAGAATAGCTGACACCAATAGAGCTCAACCCCGACTACATACAATAGACATCCAATGATCATATTGTGGACAGATAGATCAAGGGCACTCGACAACAAAGGATCCAACTTTATCGAGTCGTCAAAGCAAGGCAGCTCCTGCACCAAGGCAAGTGGCTCACCCGGGGCCAAATTCAACAGAAATTTCCTCATCTAATGGGGGACCTCAATGCAATGGAGACCATTGATTCCTAAGGAGGGAGGATTGATCCAGCTGGATATCGGTGGCCACCCACCTTTTCCAACTGGCTCAAAACAGTTTTCTGACATTTTTGGCAATTTACTATTTTTAGCAGTTTTAACTTTCGGGGCCATTTTGAGGGCCTAAATGAAGGTTTTTCAGTATCTAGCTTCTCAATGATAGCCAAAGGCATGATTGAGCCTCCAAAATGAATCTCCTCAATGATACCTTTCCAACGGGCTATCACACGCCTAAAACGGAGATCGTATGCAAAAGTTACGACCCCGGGAAGTTGATGTACTAACTTACCCAAACGTGGCCCACATGACTTTTGGCGCTTCATCTCCTAGGGTTAGGTTTTTGGATGTCTAGTGTTTTTGGCATTCTTGCTTATTGTAAAAATGCCTTCAGAGCCTCATTTTAACCTTCTTATTGCAAATGTGTTTTGTCGTCACATCTCTTCTCAAAGATAAGCCGCCACCATTCCAGCAAGCTTGTTTCCGCTGCATTTTACAGTTTCAGTTATTTCGTTATTGAATAGAAAACTAGTTTTACTGTATCTCTGTTATTTTGTGTTAAGCACCTGTTAATAATCTGTATTCATTTTGTTCTGCTCATAAAATCCGGATCACTCGTCCAACTTCCCTGAAATATAAGTAGAATGATGGAACCGATGTCACACTATCAATGTGAGATATACTGTTGTAAACCTGTACTAATCAACCTGCACCAAACAACTTGTACCAATCTGTACCAAACAACATGTAATCAACATGTACCATAAACAAGTGCATCAACCACGCACCAACCTATACCATCAACGAGTGCATCAACCATGCACCAAATATGTACCAATCATGCATCAAATACACATAAACTATGACTCATCAAGATGTACCAACATCATCAACTATATACCTCATGTATGTGCCAACTCATCAACTACTTGTCTCAACCATGTGCCCAACATGTACCTCAACCAAAATCCCTCATCAATTTCATCATTCAAATCTGATTTGTAATTATGTAATAGACCTGGTGTATATGATCACATACCTTGTTCAATTTTGGCTTATTCTAGAGAGTGAACTTGTAGAGCGTCCCCCACAGAATATTAGTTGTATGGATCTTAAAATGGTACATAGAATACTACATACTATACTCTAACCAATATATTTGGTCTTACTGAATTTGGATTTGTTATGAAGAATTTATGACACATGAAACACATGTTTTAGACTAGTTTCAGGACTAGCCACAAACCCTATTTTCCACGGAGTGTAACTCCAAAAATAAAACGACATACAAGCTGAAATTTTTATCACATCTACTTGGATATGTTTCCTCAACGGCCTCCAGTTTTCACGGTCTGAATCATTGAAGAAAAAAACTTTATTGCGAAAATGGTGAGATGACCTGTAAATAACATACCTTAGAAAGCATCATCAAAAAATTTTATCCTCCCTTGAATTTTGGCCTTCTTTACTTCACTTTCCCTCTAAAATTCGTCTTAGATATCCTTTGGTTACCTCAGTCACTTGTATATATTCAATATTTTCAAGTGTAATTAAAATTAGAGACCTTTGCCTCTATTTTATACTTCCATGTAGCTTCCTCCAGGGGTTACCTTCTAACCATCTTAAACCACTTTCCTTATTTTAGGGTTAACCCACTTCTAACCACTTGTCCACTTAGTAATTTATCCATTAACTTTATTATTTAAATAATTTCTTTCGTATCCACTTTGATTTATAGTACACTCACCACTTCACTTTATTATTTAAATAATTTCTTCTTTGCAACCACTTTGACTACTTTGACCTTTTGGGGCTTTTAGATGACTCGTGAGGGTTCTCCAACTTCACATGGCCATAACTCTCTAACCATGAGGAGTTATGTGATGTTCCACATACCACTGGAAATGGCATGACATCTATTATCCATCTAGAATAGTCTTACCTTGAAATATATTAAAACCCATACCATTATACATCAAACAAACTTGGGTCCATCTAGATGACTCGTGAGGGTTCTCCAATTTCACATGGCCATAACTCTCTAACCATGAGGAGTTATGTGACGTTCCACATACCACTAGAAATGGCATGACATGTACTATCCATATAAAATAGTGTTACCTTTAAATATATTAAAAATCATGCCATTGTACATCAAACAAACTTTGGTCCATTACCCAAACCTTTGTGCTACCGGATATTCTTCAAGGGTTGACATCAATGAAAACCAACCCAAATAATCAACATATGGATGATTTTAAAAGCGATAGCTTTAGCAGAAAAGTGGCCACCAAATGAATAACAAAATTTGTTGATCCATGAGTTTCCTGTAACAATTTTTGTGCTTCCTCATTATTCACACATTGAAGTAATACACCATCAACAAACCTTCTGAACAAAAGGTCTCCTAAAATAATATACCTGGAAGATTAAAGACAGAGTCTTCTCCTCTGATGAGGATCTAATTCATCTGGCCATTTCTGATATTGCAAGTAATACACCATATTTTTATACCAGGGGTGTTCAACAATAGAAAGGGTTTGACTCTCAATATAAAACAATGATGAAAGAGGATTATCCTGATCATCAAGTTATTCACCTGCTTCAGCATGTTGAGCTAAGTGAAGGGTTAAGTCTCATCCCTTAATTATTTTCAAAGTCATGATAGTTAAATCATGCTCCTGGATTTTGGGAAGCCAATGTGCAAGCTTCCCTGAAAGATAAGTTTGTGAAAGCATAAACTTGATAGCAGGCAAAGGAACTTTTACCTACATGTGTTTGCCTAAGATAAACTGGCGAAATTCCGCTACAACTTTAACAAGAGCAAAGGCATGTTTCTCAATATAAGAGTACCTAAATTTGTCATCTGATAAACTTTTGCTCATGTAAGCTACATGTTTTTCATTATTCTGATCATCACATTGCAAAAGGATAGCAGAAATTGTTTCCTCGGTGGCATTAGTATATATAATAAAATATTTCTCAAAGTCCAGTTTCGCCAGAACCGGTGCAGAACTGATTGCCTTATTAATCCTTATGAAATCATTTTCAACATCACATGTCCAAGAAAATGATCAATCTTGCTTTAAAAGAATATGAATTGATTTAACCATTAAAGCAAAATCAGGAACAAACCTACGGACAAAGTTGATAATACCCATAAAGGCTTGAACATACTTTTTGGAAGTGGGGGCAGGAAGGTTCAGGATAGCAGCAATCCTTTCGAGATCTATGCTTATTCCTGAATCAGAATTGATATTTCCAAGGATATTTCCCTTGGTGGCGCCAAAAATAGATTTAGAAGGATTTAAAGAAATACTGAATTTTTTAAATCGCATGAGAACTTTTCTGAGATGACCAAAGTGATCCAATCAATTCTTTGAATAGATATTCAAATCATCAAGATATACTTGGATAATTTTACCGATCATATCGTCAAAAGCTATTTTCATATCTCTCAGGAAAGTGGAACCTGCATTAGATAAGCCAAAAGGCATGCGTTCATAAGCAAATATGCCCCAACGTGTAGTAAAGGTGGTTTTGTATCTATCGGTCCTTTTTACCTTGATTTGATTATATCTAGAGAAACCATCAAGTAAGGACATCATTTGTGACCTTGTGACTTGTTGCAAAATCATTTCCATATCAAGGAGAGGAAAATGATATTTTACGCTTGCTCTATTCAATGCATGAAAATCAATGCATAATCAAATCTGACCAGTGGTTTTCCTAACAGGAACCAAATTTTAACCCCACTTAGAATACTTAACTAGATAGATTATACCAGCTTTCAAAAGTTTTTCCAACTCCTTTCTAATAGTAGCTTCAAGTGCGGAGTTAATGGGTAGTTGTTTTTCGCTAACTGGTTTTATTCCTTCCTTGCTAGGAATGGCATGTTGTATGAGAGCAGAATCAAAACCACGAAGTTCCTCGTATGACCATGCAAAAACATATTGAAATTCACGTAGTAGTTCTGTGCATTTAGCCTTTCCTTCATCGAAACATTGGGCACCTAGTTTAACCATCTTTGGAGACTTGGATGTCCCAAGGTTCAAGGAAATGGTATCAACCACTTTCCTTTTAGACTCCTCTTCCTTTTGCATCTCTTTGTTGCCTACATCACTCGACAAAAATGAACCCTCGAGAGGATTCAAGCCTTTTGGAAATTTATTATCTTCCAAAGATATGATTTCCTTGAGCTTAAATGGTTCATTTTGTATGAAAGCGTAGATGCCTTCATCATTAGGGAAAAACTACCATGATTCTACGTTATTAGGAATGTGCAAACGATATAAAGATTGAAAAGTACAATCAGGCCTTTGAGGTAGAAGTTGTTGAGTAGGAGATGTCGCAAATACAACTAACCTATCAACCATTGAATTAAGTTCTCTCTTTACATGAGTGATGTTAAATGATAACAAGTTCGAAATAAGCATCCAAACAACATGTGTATAGCATTTATCAACTTATTGCTAGGAGAATAGATTTTACGCACAAGGTTCACAACAAGTTCAGAATCACCAAAGACTGTGAGGTGGCCACAACTGAGGTTATAAGCATTTTTTATGCCTAGTAGTAAGGTTTCAAACTCAGTGAGATTGCTCGTGCAAGCAAACTCTAACCTATAAGAAAAATTGTGAATTTTAACTATATGTGAGTGCAAGATAATGCCAGCTCCATTACCTTCGTTTGAGCATGTGCCACATACCATCTTCTAAATCAATTTGTTCCAAAGTAGTGTCACCCTCATCAGCAAAGATAGATTACACCCCTAAGTCTTCCTCAAGATAGTTTACATTCGATTAGGGAATTCTCTCTATGTTTGGTGAAATTCTTCCTTCTCTTAGGACTATAATTCTTTCCATTATGGGGAACGGATAAGTGTGTTCCATCAAGCGAAAGATATCCACCTGTTAGGGCTTGCCAGTCTCTTCCTAGAATAATAGAATAGTTGCTTACTGGCATGTCAATTACTTGGATGTTGAGGGTTTTCCTTATTTCGGGATGTGCACACAGAACTAAAGTTACGTCTTTGATTTCACCTATAGTTGACTATTGCAGACTGTTATAAGAGAGCATGCTTCTAGAATTTTCATTAGTACATGATAAGCCTAATTCTTCCATGATTTTTTACATTACACTTGGACCCGAACTGCCATCAATTAGGCAACGATGGGCTATTTTATCCATAATTTTTATAGAAATGAAAAATGGAGGGTTTTTTACAGGATGTTTAAAATTATTTACACCCTTCTTATTTACAGTGGGATCCTCTTCTTTTGTCTCTTCAAAAAGATTGCCTATGGTGGAATCCTTTCCTTCCATAAAATTCTTGAGATGCTTTTTTTGTTTAGGGACGACAACCATGTCCAAAAGAGTAGCATTGGCCTTGATATTAGCCAATTGGTTAAAGATGTTATACTTGAAGAGGGGAAGGAACTCCTTGACTTTCAGGAATTTTGACAGTTTGTACATTAGTACCTTGTGAAGATGAGGTTGGGGTGGAAGAAGTACGAGGAGGATCGAATTTCCCTTTAGGAGCATAAGATTTGTTCCCAGTATTCATGATCATGACATCTTCCGATTCTACCCAATCCAAAACAGCGATAGTGGTTTCAGGATTCTTGCCAAATATTTTATGTCTGGCACTCTTCTTAACTTCACAAGTACTTTCTTCATGATTTTCTTCGTAGAAGTTACACCAACTGCGAGACATAATGGCCTTGAGCTGAAAATTGTTTTCATTTGTATTCCCAAAAGGCGTTGTGGAAGAAGAAGATGCCCTAGGAGTAAGTGAGGCAACATTCCCCTTTCGTTCATTTGCATTAGAAACTTCTTTGCACAACAACCAATTTATATTTTATTTCCCAAGAATTATTTAACAATAATAATATTGCTTGTGTATAACAAAGTCGAGGAGTGAACAACATTGTAATAATCATATCAACACAAAAAATAGTGGAGGAAAGGACAGACTATGTCCATGATATAATCACCAATACATTTCAAATCACCACAGGGTTCCACGAAGTGGCCCCAAAAATGATCCCTTTGTATAACATAATTCAAAATTGAAACTTCAAATAACAACTCTCCAAAAATCCCTTTCATTCTGGTTTACAAAACTCATTCAACGTATAGATAATTCATCCACAGAGGTATTCCTTTCATACAAAATCGAACACACAGTAGGTCGTATCCCTTAAACAATGATTTTTCAATGATGTCACCCCAATATCTCCACAGGACATATTGTATTACTAGACACATGAGTGGGCTTAACACTCTTTCCATTTTTTCCCAACAAATAATCGACTAAACCCATGACCAAAAATAAGCACGAACAATGCCTTTATGAAATTTTGGGTTGGCCACTTCCACAATAATTTCCAATACACAAGGTTCAATACATAACAGTGAAGAGTAATGTGGTGAGGGGGACGAGATAACCAAATTGATGGTTTAGCCAAAAGGAGCATGAGAAGCTTAATACTTCTACAAACTTCATATTCACAGAGTTGTTACAAGGACACGGGCACAATGGGCATGAAGACTAATAACTTAAATGGCAAGTAGAGTGTTCAAATAAACCACGGGTAAGGGGAAGTGATAAGCTTAGGGAAGAAACCCAAAACAAGAAACCAAGGGCAAGCCAGGCCCGAGAGTCCCCAACTCTATTTTTTTCCACAATTAAAGCATGAATACCATATATAGTAAGAACATCCACTCAACTTTTCATTGCGCATGGTTCAAATACAATGCCACAGAGACCAACACTTAACCACCAATCCATACACAGTAAAAAACTCCATATATTGTAAACTTTGGAAATGCACAGACAACGAGCAAACTCAAGAGCCAACTGTTGACTTAATTAAAGAGAAAAGAGAAATATTCATGGTTGGAGTAGCAAGAAACCCATACCTGTGTAAAAGTTTATAAGGAGAAACAACCAAGCTTCTATACGTCTTCCACGACCGAACAAAACGGAGCAGCAACAACCAACAAGAGAAATGCAAAATGACTAGGGTGGTGGGCTCGAGGAAGGTTAGAGAGACATGCATTTACTGCACGTTGTATCTACATTCATCTAGAGCCAGTATGACCAAGCTAACATACAACACATCAACCACTAACTCCAAATCAATTTAATGCAAGTCGAATACATCACAATTTCCCTAAGTCTCCAATTTAACAAATGTGCCAACCCTTGTTTAAAAATTCCAATGTGACATATATCAAATACTTGCTAGGGATACCATGCTTCAACCTTACTTCTAATTCAAGCAGTGTGTGTAATCCTTGTGGCATAAAATCCCCATATCAAACATATAACTTAAATATGAAGTTGAGGTCCTTCTTCAAAATACATGTAACATAATAATACTTGTGAGTGCTATATAAAACAACACCATTCCCCTTTAAATCATATTGCCCATAACGTCATTTGATTAATTATTTCGTCAGAGACTCTAATTGCAAATACATTGTGGGGCTCATCTCGACCAACTCATAAGCACATCAAGCATAAGTGTCGTTTCTTCGTCATAGTCACACAAGTCACACAAGGGGTCCCACCTATTAGTATCTTATTAAATATAGTTAAATAATAAGGTGTTTGCAGCCATTTGCAAGCAGGTACCCTATGTTGTGTTTTTTAGCATCAACACCCTTTTACTTCCCAAGGCAAGTTTCTCTAGCTAGGGTTTAAGCTAAGAGAGTGTATGCCCTTATACTTCTCTCAGCAGACCCTTGTTTAACCAATAAGATGAAGCATAAAATGATGAAGACTATGGTGGGGGTGTATGACCTTATACTTCTCACCTAGCTCCTAGCACAACAATATTTTCCTTGAAAAGAATGATTGCATAAGAGTAAAAGACCATACTAAAATCAAGAAAGATGCCAAGAAAATCCACCATAAAATCTAGAAAATATCCATCCAAGGCTAGCGCCTCACTCCTCCATCAACCATTCATCAAGATAGCCATAAGCAAGTGTACAAGAGACAAATAGAGCCAAAGATGGCGAAAATTTCAAACCAATACTTCTCACAATGAGGGAGAGTTATGTTAAAATGAGATCTTATGATCTCTTATTTATACAAAATGTCACCAAGTTGACTTGTCCACAAATAAAGGGGTAAACCATGAGATTAGGGGATGACATCCCTAATCTTGCCCCCTTAACAAATAAATATTAAACAATCCATTTAAAATTTCACTTTTGCACAAATAAAACCCTAATTTACATGGACGTCACCCCTTTAGGGGATGTTTTGGCACTAGGAGAAGTTCGTTGGTGATGTAGGAGGGTAGTAAGGCTTCCCAAAGCCACATTTCAAGCATCCAAATGTCTTCCTTCATGGTCAAAGCCTCAAACACCTCAAAACGTCCAAGTGCCAATGCATATCATCTCACCACCATGCCCTAGCCCCCCAAATATGACGTCAAGCTTCAAAAAGAGGACGTTTTGCCCCTCCTGGGAAAATTGTTTGGAAAGTGAGGCTCGGTTATGTCGTCTAAGTCATCATCAAGGCCTTCCAAGTCTGATCTTTCTCATTTGGCATGCAGGCCCTTGGCATCCAACCTATGGGCTTGTAGCCTCATGGAAGCGCAAGCTATGCTTGTTCTTCCAAAATTGTCCACCAACTAGGTCCTACAAAGACAAATGAGAACACCCTCCAATGACCTCAAGTCATAAAATTATGATACGTAAAACTAATCAATAAATAAGCCATCTAAGAATGTGCATCAAAGGTCACTATATCAAACAATTAATTGCTCAAAGACACTATGCGACTTATCAAGCTTGAATATGGGAAGGTTGACGAGGTGTCATATTGGGTAGATCCTTCCCTAGGTCAAGGAGAGTTTCCAAGAGATCCCTCTCTAAGCCATGTAAAGTGGATGAAGTGGTTGGGTTCAAGACTCAATGGGCATAGGGCTCCCGACATACAAGGGGTCGTAGTGTCTCATTCATGGGTGCCTTTGTAGAGGGTGTGTGGTACCTTCGTTCACAATGCAATTTTTCCAAGCCCATCAATTGCCTTTTATCTTTCTTTCTTTGTTTTCTTTCAATACAGCATAAGGAGAAGTTGAAGGTCACTGCCCTGGCGTGGTGACTATATGATGGCAATGTCACCCACAAACACCTAGTCGAAATGAGAAGGTTGGCTCATGATGAGACCCCCTTTCTCTTAGCCATGCAACTCAGAGTCATTGCCCTGGTTTAGTGACCAGATGGTGACAATGTCATACCACTAGATATTCATGGACGTGATAGGTCAACTCGTGATGAGACCTCATATCCTTAAACTAACCCTTTAAGCATTCTTTATTATATTGTGGGTCCCCTTTACTCAAATATAAGCATTTCATTTCTTTCTTGGGTGATCCCTTGGTGAAGCATCTAGAAGGTTTATACAAGGATTTTATCGTTTTACCCAACATCAACCCCTCTGGGCCTTCAGCCCCTTCTTCGCATAGAATGAGGGACAACCCCTTCTTGGGTCAATACACCCTAAAAACCCAAGAGATAATGAAATGGAGGGGAACAATGATGGAAATTGGTAAGTATGGTCGGGAACGGTACGATGGCTCATTAAGGGAGTTCCTAGTAGCAAACCCATCCCCAAGGAAAACCACTTCTTAGGGCACAATGTCAACCACCAAGGTGAAGCAAGGAAAAAGGCATAATGTCCAATCATATATCACTAAATCTAGATCTATATAAGATACAACATAGTCAATTGGCTTAAATATTGAAATGATGCTCACCAGAATATTGACTTGTACCTCATGGAGCAAGGCACATTGCCTTCCGAAAGCCAGCTAGTGTGGTGGATGTCATCTGCAAATCTGTGACCATCTGTGGGGCTGAGTGGGTTTTCCATCGGTGCAAAGGGTATTGTTGGTCATCTAGTCTCTCGGCACTCCATATATTCAACTTGAGGGCCTCAAGACATAATCTCTTTAGTTATCCACAAAATGAGAATAACATCTGGTTCCTACTTGGGGACATGTGCTCATTGTAGAGTGCATGAGAACCACAACATCTCTTGGTAGACCTATGCCTACGATTAAACATCAAATTGTCAAGTGCAGGATGGCCTACTCATCCTTGTTCTCATATGATTATAATCAAAACCAAATAAGCTAGAAAAAGAAAATTTTCACATTTTTTCAAAAAAATTCTAAGCTAAGCATCAAATCAATATTGCAAATAGAGCAAAATGAAAATGAAATGCATCTAAACTAGTATGAGCAATGAATATGAAAATGTAGGGAATCAAAATGACTTACCTACTTACCTGGGGCACGGGCCCTGAAGAAGTCATGTGACATGGATGTGAGGTTGGAGAAAAGACCCATCTACTGGTAGTGGCATCTTTCTCCCGTCTAATTTTGTCAGATAGTACCTTTTGGTGCCCCTCAAATTCATCACATGTGTATCTTTCTTTTCCCTGTTATGTAAGATCTCATACGTACCATCGCCCGTGAGAATATATGCATGTGTAAGGTTCATGCTAAGGAAACCTACAAGGGATGAGGACTAATTCCTTGACAAGAGCATTCCCCGGGCATCAAGAACATCAACCACCAATATGTCCATGAGCACGTTGATATGTGGAAAATCTATCAAAAATACCTCAACGTCTTCACACACCCCCAAGACCTCAACTCTTCTTGAATCAATACCACAAACATTACCACAAGGTCAGGTTGTCTTCAAACCAAGTTGTTTCATCACCTTCAATGACATGACATTTGTTGAGGCCCCTGAATCAAGCATGCATTTGTTCAAGCGGAGGCCATTCATTCCTAATGAAAGATAGAAGGGAGGGTTCTTGTATCTTGGTCGATCAAGATACATAGTATTCAAAATGATGGGAGGATCCTCCTTCTCGGTTGGCACCTATAATATCCTCAAAATTTCCCTTTTTACGGAAGGGACCTTACACATCTCTGTCATTGGGACCATCATATTCAGTTTTCCAAACATGTTTGCAACATTTATGTTCAATTGAATGTCATTTGTAGGAGTTGGCTTAGGAAGCAACTCACAAATCGGCGGTGGAGGTGGTGGAGCCACATTTTTTGTTGATGGAAGAGGAGTATTAGGCTGTGATGGAGGGGCTAAAGCATTTTTTCTTCTGTAGGTTAAAATTTCCCTCCTCCTTAATTCCTTCTTCTGATCATCTGTCAATTTACTTAAGGCTCGGAGTCTCCCCTCTCTTTCTCCTATTCTTCTGGATTCATTGATCTGTTTTTGGGTAACCTATTCATCATTGAAATTTCAAATCATGAATTTTGTATCGTCGGGATAATCTTCATCTCGTCGGGGGCACTCATCTTCCCCGTGGGGTTCTTGGCATGGGAGACACCAAGCTTCTATATCAACTTTCCAAACAGTTTTCAAAGTACATGGGGCCTTTGTCTCTTATTGAGGTCTTGGTTTCCAAACAGTGGCATCTCTCTGATGTATGGAAAACTAAGGTTTGGGAGCAGATTGATTTCTTTCCACTTTAGTCATATGGTTCATAAGTTGATTATGCACCTGAACTAACTGAGTATTCATTTGGTCTATCTTCTAAGTCGGGAGAGCAATCAAACCATGAACACTGTTGTTGGTAACCTTCATTCTTAATTATGTCTTGTTACGAGGATACTGAAAAGGTTCTATTTTTTAATCAAGGAGATTCTCTTCAATGCCAATACTAAATTCTTTAGCCTCTGTGAATGATGTGGGATTTTTATCTTTGAGAATGTATCATAACTTCCCTTCAAAAGAATTCATGTAAAGGAGACATATTGATAATGTCATAGGACGGTAATTTGTTGGAATTTGATTGTACAACCTGTCCAATCTAGAAATGAATTCCTTTACTATTTCATTATCCTTTTTCTTTATTTGATTGAACTGAGTCCCAAGTGTCCCACCATCTGCCTTTCTTGACCATCTGCTCTTGAATAAGTTGGAAAAGGCATCATAAGATGTGATATGATTATCAGGGATTCCTTTAAACAAATCAAGGGCTTCTTCAGTCAATGATGAAGCAAATAGCCTCATGGACACATCTTCATGATCAATACCTGCATTATCCATGTCTCGGCCCATGACATAAATGTGGTCTTTAACAGTTATAACATTGTTTCCTGGGAACTTTGGCAACTACTTGTTGACTTATGTTGGCATTTTGTTAGGGTAACCTTGTATGTTGGCCATGTTAAGGGGTTTGTAGAGGTCCCTTGCCCAAGGGTGAGCCATTGGAACAAAAGGAAGGGTATTATGGAAAAGGGTTTTAGCAACGAGAGACTTGAGAGGAGGCCTTCTTTGGTAAACCTTAGAAGGATTGAATATCCTAGGGGGGAAAGGTTTGGGGAAAGAAGGATTTTGGGAAGGTGGAGTCGTGGGATGAGTTTCAAGATGAGCTCATCAAGGAAAAGGAAAAGGGAACGTCTCTTAGGTGGAGTCGTCAAGCAAGCTAAGGGAAAGGCTTTGGGATAGCTTACCAAAGTGTTGTTAGGGTACGAAGAAGATTCAAAATATTCCCCGACAATGACGTCAAAATGTTATAGTGCAAGTTGTAGGTTGGGAAAAGTCCGACCTAATCACAAAGCAAGTGCTACAACTTGGGAATCCTACTCCTGATGTCAACTCGATGTAGGTCTCGCACTTCAAGTGCAACTAGATCACTCTAGGGAGGCGATCCCGGTGACCCTAGGGGGATTGATATGGAGATGGAGAAAAATGGAAGTGAAGCCCCTAGAGGTCAAGTCTAAGTGGAATGAAAAATGGGAAGAGATGCCTTTTAATTCAAATGATTGTTGCCCCAAAGGTATATTACTTCTTCGGATGATTGTACCTGCCCGAGACACAAGAAAATCCAACTTGCAATGATATATGTTAGTATGGAGCAGCAAGTTAAGATTTATGTCCCTAATTTTCAGCAATAGATGACAGATTATATCAGCAAGTAAGACATTCAAATCAACATGTAAATCAAAAGATCAATAAACAATATTATCGATGAGTATGGTAATCAAGTATGACTGAAAAGTAACACTTTAAGGCTGAAAAAAGCAAGTTGTTATAACATGTATTTTTTGCAGAAAATTGCAGCCTTGTGGCTATATCATTCAATGGCATTAACCAGCAAAATCAACCATGGAAAAGTGCCAATAAATATCCCAAAAGGTGGTCCCTTGTTAGTAGACTAGGTGAGTGAAGTTAGAGAGCTAGTCTAGGGTTAGTTTAGGAGTTAAGAGAGTGTTAGTAGCTAGGGTTATGCAACCCTAATGGTTGTAGGTTAAAGTTTGTAACACCAAGTAAAGTAGTGGTAGAGAGGGGACGCCCTAGTAGGGGAATACTCCTCTCAATGAGGCAAACCAACTTCAAGCGAGAAACCTTTCAAAAGATCAAAATTTGTGTTTCCCGAGGCAATTGATTTTATATCTCCAATGCAAAAAATATATGACTATTGCCTTTACTATTGGGTTAATGGAGTCAAATAAAATAAAGAGCTAGAGAAGCTACCTCCATAGGGGTGTCAGTCCTTTTACTTCCCAAGGAAATTTTCTCTAGCTAGGGTTTAAACTAAGAGGATGTATTCCCTTGTACTTCTCCTAGCAAACCCTTGTTTAACCAATAAAACAAAGCATAAAATGATGAAGACTATGGTGGGGGTGTATGCCCTTATAATTCTCACCTAGCTCCTAGCACAACAATCCTCGACTTGAAAAGAATGATAGCATAAGAATAAAATACCATAGCAAAATCAAGAAAGATGCCAAGATAATCCACAATAAATGCTAGAAAATATCCATCCAAGGCTAGCGCCTCACTCCTCCATCAACCATTCATTAAGATAGCCCTAAACAAGTGCACAAGAGACGAATAGAGCCAAAGATAGCAAAAATTTCAGACCAATACTTCTCACAATGAGGAACAATTATGTTAAAATGAGATCTTATGATCTCTTATTTATACAAAATGTCACCAAGGTGACTTGTCCACAAATTAAGGGGTAAACCACAATATTAGGGGTCTACAACCCTAATCTTCCCCCCTTAACAAAGTAATATTAAACAATTAATTTAAAATTTCACTTTTGCACAAATAAAACCCTAATTTACATGGGCGTCACCCCTTTAGGGGACGTTTTGGCACTAGGAGAAGGTCGTTGGTGATGTAGGAGGGTAGTAAGGCTTCCCAAAGCCACGTGTCAAGCATCCAAATGTCTTCCTTCATGGTCAAAGCCTCAAACACCTAAAAACGTCCAAGTGTCAATGCATATCATCTCACCACCATGCCCTAGCCCCCCAAACATGACGTCAAGCTTAAAAAAGACGACGTTTTTCCCCTCTTGGGAAAATTGTTTGGCAAGTGAGGGTTGGGATATGTCATCCAAGTCATCATCAAGGCCTTCCAAGTCTGATCTTTCTCATCTGGTATGTGGGCCCTTGGCATCCAACCTGTGGGCTTGTAGCCCCATGGAATCCCAAGCTAGGCTTGTTCTTCCAAAAATATCCACCAACTAGGTCCTGCAAAGACAAATGAGAACGCCCTCCAAGGACCTCAATTCATAGCATCATGATATGTGAATCCAATCAATAAATAATCCATCTAAGCATGTGCATCAAATATCACTATATAAAACAATTAATTGTTGAAATACACTATGCAACTTGTCAAGCTTGAATATGGGAGGGTTGACGAGGTGTCATATTGGGTAGATCTTTCCCTAGGTCAAGGAGAGTTTCCAAGAGATCCCTCTATAAGTGATGAAGTGGTTGGGGTCAAGACTCAATGGGCATAGGGCTCATGACATACAAGGGGTCGTAGTATCTCATTCGTGGGTGCCTTTGTAGAGGGTGTGTGGTACCTTTGTCCACAATGCACTTTTTCCAAGCCCATCAATTGCCTTTTATCTTTCAATATAGCATAAGGAGAAGTTGAAGGTCACTGCCCTAGCGTGGTGACCAGATGATGGCAATGTCACCCACAAACACCTAGTGGAAATGAGAAGGATGACTCGTGATGAGACCCCCTTTCTCTCAGCCATGCAATTGAGAGCCATTGCCCTGGTTTGGTGACCAGATGATGACAATGTCATACCACTATATATTCATGGATGTGATAGGTCGGCTCATGATGATACCTCCTATCCTTCAACTAACCTTCTAAGAATTCTTTATTATATTGTGGGTCCCCTTTACTCAAAGAAAAGTGTTTCATTTCTTTCTTGGGTGATCCCTAGGTGAAGCATCTGGAAGGTTTATACAAGGATTTTATATTTTACCCAACATCAACCCCTCTGTGCCTTCAACCCCTTCTTCCCATAGAATGAGGGACAACCCCTTCTTGGGTCAATACACCCTAAAATCCCAACAGATAAGGAAATGGAGGGGAACAATGATGGAAAGTGGTAAGTATGGTCAGGAATGGTATAATGGCTTATTAAGGGAGTTTCCATTAGCAAACCCATCCCTAAGGAAAACCATTGATAGGGCACAATGTCAACCACCAAGGTGAAGCAGGGAAAAAGGCATAATGTCCATGCATATATCATGAAATCTAGAGGAATCTAAGATACAACACAGTCAACTGGATTAAATATTGAAATAATGCTCACCATAATAATGACTTGTACCTCATGGAGCAAGGCCCACTACCTTCCAGAAGCTAGCTGGTGTGGTGGATGCCATATGCAAATACGTGACCATCTGTGGTGGTGAGTGGATTTTCCATATGTGCAAAGGGTATTGTTGGTCATGTAGTCTCTCGGCACTCCATATCTGCAACCTGAGGCCTTGAGACATAATCTCCTTAGTTATGCACAAAATGGGGATAACAATACCGACTATGGAGGCCGAGACAACTACGACAACTAAGAGGAGAAGGGTTTCCAAAGTCGAGTTGTATCTCTTCCTCCAAAGACCAAAACCAAATGAAATGAAAATTACCCTAACCAATAAGAGGTATTAAAGCACGAGCCTTTGGGAATTAATGTCCACGTCCTTTTTCTTTCAATGAATGTCCAACTATATCCCATCATGTCGATATACCAACCATGGACCATATTGTATGCATATGTTAGGCTCGATGCATTCCAACTTGTATTCGTCAACGTTATATGCTATCAACCTTAAAACTTCTATGTTATCACCAACATATCACTTCAACCTTATGCACTATGATATCCATTTATGTAGTGCGCATATCCATGCGAATGGGTCAAATCTTATATTCGTAACCTTTGTGTATAGTATGACCATGTGTATTAGATGCATTAAAAAATGATTTCCTTTTATGTCTCAACATAATGCCAAGTTAACTCATATATGTAGATTTTGTAAAAACCAAAACTTCATACCTTGACATGTCTTGATCGTATTTCTATCATTGTTCATTGACATATGCCAAATCCATATATATGTATTAGACCCAAAAACAAACCATATAAATCTTTTAAGGTTTATATCACTCGAGTTTAAAAAAAAATGCAATATTCCTTGAATGCCAAAGTATGGGCAAGAAACTTTGATTTCACTAGGCATATAATCTCATAAGAACACAACAAACCATGCCCTTTGCAAACAATTTATGAGTGCCATGTTTAATGTTGCCATTATGCTGAGGAGATAAGAGAGTTATGTTTGCATTTTATCCAATATCATTTGATGATAGTTTGATGTCTTCACAAACTGCCATTGTACTTACTAGCAATGCCAACAAATATTTTGCTTCATCCAAACACATGCATTCATTAACACCACAAGAAAGTTGAAATCATTAAACTATTGCTTTTAGCACCATAATTGAAATGATAGCTCCACTGAAACTAATGGTATGCCAACATGCAAGAAAGACACCTCAACCAAACTGACCCAACTAGGAGTATTCCCAGTGGAGTCACCAATTTTGATTAAGGGATTTTCCCCCTGTGATCATGGGTGTAATCACAACAAATCAAGACCAAGTGAAAGAGACAACAGTCTCCCCTCAGTGACAAGCACACAAAAACTAAAGAAAATAACTACTTAAATTAGGAGAAAGTAGGGATATAGAGGAGAAAAGAAGGTGCACCTTATTCTCTCATTTGATGTCGATCCCCGCTCCAATTCGTCAAAGAGCTCCCGATCTTCTGTTGGAATCATCCTGCAAGATAGATAGAAAACTAGGGCTACGACGAAAGTAGTTATGCGATCAAAAGCATGTGCATGTTATATGTCATATTCAAAGTAAACATTAAGACAAATGTACATTGGAGACAAATCTGGGGGAAAACAAACTCTTTTATTATCAACAAGTGAAAAAGGTAAGCTACAACCTTATCCAGCCTTAAGCATCGTCTTGAAGCCAATTGTCTGGGTTCCTCCGGGAATCCTGAAGCATCAACTCAACCGATATTATCTTATCTCAATGACTTAGATAGGGACAAGGAGACACCCTATAGCCATATAAAATGAGAAAGAAGCTCTGGAAAAGGAGTTTCCAGACTAAAGGGGATGTTTCTTAGAGAATATAGGGAAAGGAGGCTTGCTAGATGCTAGCAGCATAACTTTAAACCAAAGGACTTGTGTTGTCCTCTTTATCCCTCTATGGTTGTTTTATATCTTCCCAAAAAGGTTTGGGGGGTTGAAATCTGTTATGTACATGCAAGGGTCATTGGGAAACGAGGGCAACCAAAAACCCCACCCTAAAACATGAGATTATTTTATTTTTCGCCAAAAATGAGGGCATTCGTGGGTTTCAGTGACGAAACGCTCGGATGTCCACGTGTTGCACTAGGGAAACCTGCAGATATGCTCTTAGGGCATGTTTTTTAGATGATTTTTTAGAGGACCTTTAGGGAAAAGTATAGCAAGCATTAGGAAAAGGGTTAGGCCACGTCACAAATGCATAGGTGTCACATTTTGTGCTATAACAACTTGCCCCAGTATTATGACATGCATTTGAAAAAGCAACTAAATTCATTAACCAAAATGGTTCTATTGCCGGAGAATTTGGGAAAATGATCTTTAAACTTTGGAAGAGGAGTGGTATCTGGAGTTAGATCTAAAGGAGAGGATACGTGCCACATAGTAGCGTTTGCATCCTCTTCAAATTGAAATAAACCGTATTGTTTGATCAATTTTGCAGGATTTGTAGTTGATTGGACATGATTAAATTGACTATACATGCTTCTGATCAAGGAAGAAGATGAAACTTGTGATGAAGTAGATCCACTAGTACTATTGGGACCATCAGAAGAAGTCATTGTAGATTGATTGGGAGAAAATGATATTGATAAACTTGTTACCCCAGTCTCAAAATAAAGATCCTCAAAACCTTGGTTGAAGACTTTATAGGACTATTTTTCTTCTTCCTATCTCAAAGAAAGGATGAAACTCATAGGGCTCACCTTTTGCTCATCTTGATGAACGAGATTGGGTGGTCATAAGACAATCTTCCAATGAGGGGGTTGATAATGATCTTGTCTTCAAATGGCTTGTCTTAGTTCATGGATTTCAATATCACGAGTGATAACCTCCCAAGAATGTTCAAGTTCTTCACGGTTGAGGGTAGTTTCTAGAACAAAATAAAAAAGACCTAAGGTGACACTTCTTTGGTCACGAAGATGAAATATTAAGTTTAGTTGTTGCAGGGTAGCCAAAGTCATTAAACTAGAAAAAGAAAAAGAACTAGAGAGTAAAAAGAACTCCCTGATATGGTTGCCAAATAAATGTTGATGAGAGGAATGAAAAAAACCCTCACTCAAGCATTTTCAAATCGCATCAGGCTAGGTGAGATAGCCGACATTATAACCCTGGGATTTTAGCCTGCCAAAAATTTCAATCATACCTCAAGAAATAGATTCTTGGATCTGATGTTATTTTAAAAATATTTAAATTTTGTATATTTTATCTGAAATAAACTAAAAAATAGAACACGTGCTTGCAAAATGAATTAATAAAATATCTGAATAAGCAAATGCAAGAAAGCATAAATCTGAAAATTGGTATACAACAAGTCTCGTAAATGAGAAGAAATCAACAAATAACTTTATTAATGTCAATATGAGTTACATCTGAGTTTGTCTTTTCAAACCCCTACGAGGATTTGGATCAAAATTACACTTAGGAGTCTAAGATGTTATTTGAATCATACATAGAAAACTGGTGTAAAAAAAAATGAAGACTAGAATTGAAAACTGAACTAGATCAATCCAAGATACAAGTGCATCATTGTTTTGAACTTTGCAAAACTAGCATTAATCAACACTTAAATCAATTCAGAACTTCCAACTAAAACCAAATAGACATTCAAGAAGAATGAATAACCTTGGAGCATGCCAGTAATCAATGCTTCCTAGTCCTTTCTTCGCCACCTTCAGAATAACCCTGCTATCAACAAGATATTTCAGCTATAAAGAAACTCATAATGGAATGAATGAATAGAAAAAATTCTCACTTGAGGCAAGAGCAAACCTTACCAGAAGTTTTACTTTTCCATTTTCTCATGTCCTCTTTTGTCTTGCTCTCCTTCTTTTATTCTTCAAAAAGTAGTTCGAGTAGTTCAACTACTTTTTTGTTTAAAAAGTTAAATAACTTTAATTAGGAGAGGACACCTTTTATTTATAATAAGGTTAATAAATATTAAATAATAGATGGGGTCCCACTGGGTCTTTGTTCCATTATTTCTAACATTTCCCTTGTAACTCCAAAATATGATTAAATGCCATGAATATATAAGCATCATGAAATATATTTATATCATATCAACCTTAAAACTTCAATGTTGTCACCAACATATCACTTCAACCTTATGCACTATGGTATTCATTTATGCAGTGCGCATATCCACGTGAATGGGTCAGATCTTATATTTGTAACCTTTGTGTATAGTATGACCATGTGTATTAGATGCATTAAAAAATGATTTCCATATATGTCTTAACATAATGCCAAGCTAACTCATATATGTCGAATTTGTAAAAACCAAAACTCCATACATTGACATGTCTTGATCGTATTACTATCATTGCTCATTGACATATGCCAAATCCATATATATGTATTAGACCCAAAAACAAACCATATATATCTTTTAAGGTTTATATCACTCTAGTTTAAAAAAAAAAACATAATATGCCTTGAATGCCAAATTATGGGCAACACACTTTGATTTCACTAGGCATATAATCTCATAAGAACACAACAAACCATGCCCTTTGCGAACAATTTATGAGTGCCATGTTTAATGTTACCATTATGCCGAGGAGAGAAGAGAGTTATGTTTGCATTTTATCCAATATCATTTGATGATAGTTTGATGTATTCACAAACTGCCACCGTACTTACTAGCAATGCAAACAAATACTTTGCTTCATCCAAACATATGCATTCATAAACACCACAAAAAACTTGAAATCATTAAACTATTTCTTTTAGCACCATAATTGAAATGATGCCTCTATTGAAACTAATGGTATGCTAACATGCCAAAGGAAATGTTATGTTTGGAAATAATCACTCCAGTGTGTTTTCTCTTAGGGGACCCCACCTATTAGACATATTAATATTTTTTCAATAAATATATGTAGGCTTCACAATTCTTTATGATCTTTTATAGTAGGTGATGAATTACGAGTCAACATGACTGTGGATTGTTTCCCTCTTTGAGGGTTTTAACCATGTAAAAATATCAAAGTGTTGATCTTTGATCTGGTTGCGTGAGTGGTTACTAAAGGTGTTCATCCTATGTGGGAATACATAGTAAATCACACTCCCAGAAAGGCTTTAAAAAATATAACAAAGAATAATGGACTAAAATTAAGCCAGATGCAAGCCACTTTTGTGTATTTGGTAGTGTAGCATGGGTTCACATTCCTGATGAGAAAAAGAAAGCATTACAACTTAAAAGTGAGAAGTGTATTTTTGTTGGATATTCTAAAGATGCAAAAGGTTACAAACTTCTTCAACCTCATTCCAATGAAATATATTTTAGATGAGTTGTTAAATTTGATGAAAATTTCTTGGCTTGTGAGCCTAATTCGATGCTTGTGCCATCTTTGGCCTGCGATCCATCTTCAACATTTGTTCCATTTTCTATTCCTATTACAGTTTCTTCTTCAAATGGTGACAGTGAGGATGAAAATCCACCTCTGATTGCTCTCCTTCCTCTAGATGAGTCCATTGAACATGAACTTGCACCAGCACCACTACTTCCCAAATGCTTCCATTCAACACGAGAAACAATTGGTGATCTTGTCGGTAATCCTTCAGATCAACATTGGATACGTTCATAGTTCCAATGAGCCTCTTCTCCTTTGGATCAAGTTTCAAAGACTTGTGATCCAAGTGCATTTTTAGAAACTTCAGGCCATCCAAATTGGAACACATCAATTAATGAAGAGTATCTATGTTTAATGGCGAATGATACTTGGGATCTTGTACCTCTTCTGAAAGGAAGAAAACTTGTCAAATGTAAATGGGTGTATAGAACTAAGTATGCATTAGATTGAAGTGTTGAAAGACATAAGGCTCGATTAGTAGCCAAAATATTCTCTCAAGTTGAAGTCATTGACTATAATGAAACATTTGCCCCCATAGCCAAAGTGAATTCCATCCACTTTGTTCTATCCCTTCTTGCCTCACATAAATGGGAGGTTCATAAGATGGATGTTAAATCATCCTTCTTGCATGAGGATTTATAAGAATAAATATACATATAAAAACCTCGTGGCTATGTCCATAATGACTCTAGCCTTGGCTTTTGCCTTAAGAAATCTCTTTATGGTCTTAAAGAAGCTCCTCGAGCTTGGCATGCCAAAATGGACAACTCTCTTCTTGATATTGACTTTTCTAGATGTCATTCTGACCCTAATGTATATACCAAGAAAGTAGGAAGCCATTTCATAATACTTGTTCTTTATGTTGATGACCTTATCTTTACTAGTAATGACCCTAAAATTTTAACCCATGTGAAATCCAACCTTAAAAATAAATTTGAAATGAGAGACTTAGGCTATTTTCATTATTTCTTTGGCCTCCAAGTATTGCAAACCAAGGAAGGAATTTTTCTTTCCTAATCTAAGAATGTCTATGACCTTCTTCGTCACTTTCACATGGATGATTATAAACCAAACCCTTCTCCCTTCCAATCTGGAGTCAAACTTCCCGCCACATATACTACTCCCAAACTCAATGCCACTTTGTATCGTTAGTTAGTTGGTAGCCTCTTATATTTGACTCATACCCATCCTAATATTTCCTTTTCTTATTGGTCTTGTTTCCAGGTATATGGAAACACCCCATGAGAGCCATTCGAAAACAACAAAAAAGATACTTCAATATGTCCAAGGTACAATTTAGTTTGGGATACATTATAGTTTAGGGGGGCTCCTTTGTTGGTTGGTTTCACTGATTTGGATTGGGCCGACGACCTTGATGATTGAAAGTTTATTGCAGGTTATGTTTTCAGGCTTGGTTCTAGACTTGTCACTTGGGCTTGTAAGAAACAACATGTCGTTGCTCTTTCTTCCACTAAAGTAGAGTACCGAGAAACAATTAATGCAAGTAAAAAATCCTCGTGGCTTCGACAGATCCTTTCAAAGTTTGGATTTCGGTAGAAACATTCGACCAACCTATGGTGTGACAATCAGAGTGCCATCAAGCTCGCCAAATATCTATTTCAATATCATCACAACAAACACATCGAACTACACATGCACTTCATAAAAAATCCCATTTATGATTGAGTTATTGAAGTGCTCTTATTCCCTATAGAAGATCAAGGTGTAGACATTTTCACAAAGTCTCTTACAAAAGCAAAGTTTTCCAAACTTCAATCTATGTTAGGAGTTCATGAAGTTGTCATTAAGGGGGGATAGGTTCATGTTAAGCCCTAAATAGTGGCTCATTACCCCTTAATTGAGGCATATTACATTAGTAATGTTATTTTATTTATGTCGGCTTTAGTCCATTAGTTGTAATTGTGCCTCCTAGTCTCCTATATATACCAAGGAGACATTTTAATTTGGAATCATCTTGTATTTGGAAATTTATGTGGGGTATAAGGAGGTTTCCCCCTCAAAGAGGCTTATTACCTGAAATTCTCTCTTTTTCAAGGCGTTGAGTACTTATTCTGAGGTTTTTCTATGCTATATTTATATTTGGTTCTTAACATATGGTATCATAGTTCAAGGTCTTGGGGCTTCGCTGCTACATCTGAGACACCTTGGAATTTTTGCTATAAATTTTTTTTTACGACGTTTCAGAATGAGCCCTTTGGAGGATATTTAGTAGACGGATCAAGGTACGTTGGGTTAAAATTTTGGCTCCTGAGGCCTTATACTTTAGGAGATACAACCTGTGTAATATAGGGTTATGGAATCATCCTGAATTGAGTCATCGCGACATTTTCGCTATAAAAAATTTATGTAACGTTTCAGACCCTAAAATCCGAAGAATATTCACAAGAATTATTAAGTTATTTGTGATAAAAATTTCAGCTTATGGGTCATCTTACATTCGTATATACACCATGTGGAAGATAGGGTATTTGACTAGTCCTATTGACTAGTCTCAAGCAGGTGTTATGGGTAAAACAATCATAAATTCTTCCGAGAGTATCCAATTTGAGTGAGACTAGTTTCATAAGATAGTGGACAGTCTGTAGTATTTCTGGTACAACTTTCATAATTTTATACCAATTATTTTGTGTGGGGCATGCTATACAAGTGATATCTCCTTGAAAGGCCAAAAATCAGCAAGTTGTGGGGAAGTTACCATAAATTCTACTTGGCACATCCAATTTTGATCAGACCTGTGGCATTGCAGAGAAGAAATATCAGAAAACTACAAAAAATAAAATTTCATACCCAGAAGGGTCGAAATTTTGGAGATACAATAAAAGAAAGATTGTCTAGCAGAACCACCTCAAAATCAAGGTTTAAAGTGATACTTGGCCAACATGCCACCAAAAAGGGAACTTCTACACCAAATAAGCCTCCAGACAGTCCTACTTGGACTCTTGATGAAGATGAATAAATGTGTAGGGACATAAATGATTTACAAAAGAAGACAATAACAAAAGATGAACTACAAGAGATGATGGATTCAACGGAAGCTATTTTGGAGGCAATAAATACTAAGATGGATGGTTTAAAAGGGGAGATCATGGAAGGATTGAAAATTTTCCTAATAGAGAGGATACCCGAAAGTGAAAATGTATCCCATGGAATTCATGATGAGGACACAAGGAAGATGAATCGAGAATGGAGAAACTCTAACTTTGGGTTGAAGACCAACCACTTTCCTAAGATCGATATGAGGAAGTTTGATGGAAAGGACCCAATCACATGGATACTTCAGATGGAGAAATTC
>ML784264.1:466532-481878 GCA_009831015.1 Picea engelmannii
TTTAGGGTGGAAAGAAATGTTGAAAGTAAAAATATGGCTATGGCTACTAGAAGGACCACTCCTAACATCTATCGAGAGAATAATGTTCCTTCTTCTAAAAGACCTCAACCTACCATGTTGACACCTCAATAATTGGAGGAAAGAAAAGCAAAATGTTTATGCTTTAATTGTGACAGCAAGTACAGTAAGGGACATAAGTGCGGTGAGAAGAAATTATTCTACATAGATTGTGAAGAGGAAGAAGAATAAGAACAAGAACCATCTCAAGATGAAAATGTAGACATGATTTCTTCTAAAGAGTTGACTCCCACAATATCGTGTAATGCATTGGTTGGAATTAGCACTCTCAAACCCTCAAGATCGAAGGATATATAAAAAAGAAAAAGGTAATAGTCCTAATTGATTGTGGTAGTACTCATAATTTCATTCACTATAAATTAGACAAATCTCTCAATTGCTTTGTGTTAGCGCCAGAAGTCACTCTTGGATTGCAGCAAGAGCAGAGCCTGACGCCCATCAGTTTATGTCACAATTTGTTTATAAAAGGGGGTGATCAAATGGAAGTTGACTCAAAACAATGTTGTTCTAACTCCGAAACTAGGCCAGGCATGCATGGGCAAGTGAGGTCTTAGATAAACTTCAGACAGTGAGTTGTAGCAAGGGTGAGTAGGAGGAAGACTTGCATAAGAGAACTGCAAAGGTCTGTCGTAAACATCAGGTTTCTAACAGAGTGTAGGAGAAAACATCTAAACGCAAGATCTTCTTACATTCAAACGTAGAAAACCGGAGAATACAACAATGCAACAATAAATCCTTTATCATAACATAATTGCAATAATTCACGGGACTCAGTCGATCGCGAACTCTCTCAGTATGAGATCAAAGCTAGATGGGGTGAGAAGACTGTCTGTCATTAAACAAGAAATCTTACATACATATGCATAACCAGAGAACTAGAGTGTCTGTTAAAACTTTACATTTGGGAGCTTCGCTCTACCATCGATACCCTCAAAAATATCAAAACTAAGCATATATACCCCAAACATTTGCCCAACAGAGGCCTACTAGACTTCCGGGATGAGGAGTCTCTTCAATCAAATCTGGTCTGCACTTCTCTGTCATACGCCGCCTTAATTCTACATGGCTCGCGCCAAGGGGTAGTTGAGCCCTTAAATGTTGAATTAGCGCGTGCAGGCTTCCCTAGCGAGTCGAGGACTCGGTGTGGCTTCCATGGAAAGAACCAGTAAATAGCACCATCTTGAGCAGGCTTCCAGCCGAGACGTCCATACCTTGCAATTAATGCGTGAGGCGAGGTTTCAACCACCCTCCCTCCTCTTCATTCGTTTCAAGCAGGTATCGGGATTTAGAACACGTCGAACCGGCATCTGGAGAACACAATGCTCCCTTTCTGAAATTCAACTCGGTGCTTCTGGCCCCTTTTGTATAGCCCTTTCTATTCCCTCAAGTGACCACAGGCCCTGACCCTACGCCTATCTCTCAGAGTGCTTTCGGCATTTCGGGGTTCGTGGATAGGAAGGAGCAGGTCTTCTCTCTTCAAAATCGTGATGGGCGAAATGCCGGGAGGGCCTAACGGTTGCCACGCGTCCCCCCACTGATCTGATGGTTATGAACTAACTCGACAATACTGTGGGCCTAGGTCCGAGACGTCTTTGATACTTCGCGCTTCAGGGATATGAGAGGGTTGTTCCTTTTGCTTCGAAATCGCGATGGGCGAAAAGTCGAAGAACCTAATCGTGCGCCACGTGTTCTTCCAGGATGAACGGTTAAGATCACTCTCGGCGCTCTGGGCCCCGTCTTGCCAAATGATAAACATTAGCGCCCCTCCTTTAGGCCTGCTCCTTTATGACCAGGCGCAAAAGCCATGGGCCCAATCCTGGGCACTTTCGGCGCTTCGGGATTTGGGGTTTCGAGATGTGAAATGACGAAGAGCGCTTACCCCTCAAATTCTCGAATGTCGACATGGCACGGATGTGCGCCGCGTGTCCTTAAGATGAATGGCCGAGATAGCATTCGCTATTTAAAAAGGGGGTTGCTTTCGTTCCCAAGCTTGCTTGACGTGACCTGGCGCTCGGACCGTGGGCTCGGCTCCAAAGGTGCCTCGGCATTTCGCCGATCGGCAATTTCAGCTGCAATGAATGGGAGATCCCTCGTCTCCTGAAACACCGATCCCCACAATGTCAGCTGGCTGCCACCTGTCCCAAGTGGATCGGACGACCCAGATCTGTCTTGAACTATGGGTGCTACCTCTTGTGCTAAATCTTAGGCGACTTGACAACCCCGAAATCCCGGTGACCGTCGATCAACTTTATATGTGGATCTCGGTTGCTGACAACAAAACTTTGCCCGCTCGCTTGACCTGTAACCTCGAAAAGAAATTCTCCCGCTCTGCGCTTGGGCGCTTCCCGTGCAACCTGCAGATCTGAGTACCTTCGTGCCCATGGCAAAAATTGTTGCTAACATTAGGCTCCCTGGGGGATAGAGTCGTCCCTGTGATGCTCTAAGAACTTGTTCTACAGCTTTAGTGCCTTGCTATTGGACTATGGAGTCATTTACTAAGCCGAAAATATGCAAAAAAGAAAATGACCAAAGAACCAAAGGACAATATTTACAAACAAAGGAGCCGTCTAAAGCTCAAACAAAACATTTCTTCAGAAAATGCCCATTTACTGGGTTGTTGAAAACCTCTTCACCCTCCAAATCTTGCAACATGTATGTATTGTTTGAGAGAACCTCAGAGATTTTGAAGGGGTCGATCCAGAGGGCGTCAAACTTGTTGTGTTTGCCCTTATCCTGTCTGGGTGCATCCCACTTAAGTACCAAATCCCCGATCTCGAACTCCTTCTTCTTGACCTTCCTGTCAAAAGCCTATTTGACCCTTTGTTGATGACTATGAGTTGTGTCCCTCACCTGCTCCCTGATCTGTTGTACTTCCATTATCTGATGAATCCTTCTGATCATATGATTCGGCTCCCCTTCATAATCTTGAAATAACTTCGCCACAGGTAAGGCGAGCTGAGTGGGAAAAATTGCCTCTGCTCTGTAGACCAGCTGAAAAGGCGAGGTGCCCCGGGATTTCTTCGTTGTCACTCGATCAGCCCATAGAGCAAATTTCAACTTTGAACCCCAGGCCCTTTTGTTGTCCTCCAATAGTCTTTTGATGATCCTTATCAGGCTTTTGTTGGAGGACTCTGCCAAACCATTTCCCTGGGGATAGTAGGGGGTGGAGTGAATTAGCGAGATCTGGAACTGCTCACAGAACTTAATTAGAGGCTCAGACTTGAAAGAAGTAGCATTATCAGTGACGATCCTGCTGGGACAGTCGAATCTAGCTATGATATCCTCCAGAAAGATGATAATTACTTTGTGTAATGCACTTCTGGTGGGGGTAGCTTCTATCCACTTGGTGAAATAATCTGTTGCAGTCAGGATCCATCTATGTTGGCCACTTGAGGGAGGATGGATTTCCCAGATGAAGTCTAGACCCCACTGCTGAAAAGGTGTTGAAGCTGCTACATGCTTCAGTGGTAGTGGTCTAAGCTGCTGCTTGCCTGAGAACTTTTGACACTTGATGCAGGCCCTCATTTCTCTGCTGACATCAACGAATAAACTGGGCCAATAATACCCGGCCCTAAGGATTTTGTGAGCTGTGGTCTTCCAGAAATGATGCCCCCCGCAAAGGTCTATATGGAAATCAAGCATAACTTTCTGGGCTCCTGGTGGGTTCAAACATCTCAGCAACATCCCCAGAGGGTCTCTCCAGTACAAGACTTGCCCAATGAGGCAATATCTGACCACCTTGAGCTTTAAAGCTCTCGCCTTACTTTTACCCATTCCATCCGGGGGCTTCAACTCCTGCAGAAAGTACAAAATGTCATGATAGCAGGCACATTCTGCTAATGATAAGCCGTCCTGAGAGCGTTGGCCGGGCAACTCAGCTTGTTGAGTTCCTAAGCAAGTATTGATGAAACTAACCCCCAAGGCTTCGCAATTGGATTCATCTAGTAGCTTGGCTAAACCGTGCCCCTTAACCAACTTGGTGGGCTTTATCTCCAAGTCGAATTCCAGGATTCTAGCGATCCATCTGCCTCTTCTCCCATCTATATCGGGATGTACAAGGATGTCCTTCACAGAAGCCAAAGGAACGTATGCAGTTACCTTTGAGTGCCAGACATAGACTCTGAAAGCTTTGAGAGCTTTCACTAAGGCATAGGTCTGTTTCTCCATGATTTCATACCTGATCTCTGCATCTCTTAATGCCTTGTTGAAGAAGCCAATGGGCTGCTCTCGCCCTTCCTCATTTTTTTGCAATAACACCGCTGCTACCGTATCGAAAGAAGCAAAAGAAAAAACTAGGAAGGGTTTGGAATAATCAGGACTAATCAGCACAGGTGCCTCAGCTAATGCCCTTTTTATTTGGACAAAAGATTCCCTGGGTTCAGCGGTCCATCTCACTTCATTTCCCTTTCTGAGCATGGTTGTGACGTGTTTCACCAGTTCAGCAAAATTTGAGACGAATCTCCTCAGAAAGTTGATCTTTCCCAAAAAGGCCTGGACTTCCTTTTTAGACCTGGGAAGTGATAGGGTTTGAATTGCCTCCACTCTGTTGGGATCAATTCTCACTCCTTCCGCTGATACTATATGGCCTAATAGCTTCCCCTCCTCCATAGCAAACAAAGATTTCTTGGGGTTTAGGGAAAGGCCAAACCTTCGACACTTCAAGAAAACTTTCCTCAGGTGACAACAGTGCTCTTTATCTGACTTCAAGAAGACTGTGATGTCATCCAGATAGATTACCACAAACTGATCTTTCTCCCCGATAAAAGCTATGTCCATGGCTCGCTGAAATGTTGCTCCTGCATTCATCAACCCAAAAGGCATTCTGGCATACATGAATGTGCCCCAAGGAGTGGTAAAGGTCATTTTTTCTCTGTCCTCGGGCATGACCGATATCTGATTATAGCCAGAAAAACCATCGATCATGGAAATCCTAGATGCCCCAGTTACCCTCTGCAATATGTGTTCCATGTTGGGTAGGGGATAATTGTCTTTCTTTGAGCTCCTGTTCAGGTTCCTGAAATCAACACAAATCCTGATTTCTCCACTTTTCTTCCTAACCGGAACCAAATTGGCCACCCATTCGGAATATCTCAAGGGGACGATGATCTGGGCCTCTAACAACTTCTTCACTTCTTTCTCCATGATAGGAAGCAACATGGGATTTATCTGTCTTAGCTTATGCCTGAATGGCTTAGCCCCTTCCTTCAGTGGGATCTTGTGCTCAATGACAAATCTGTCATAAGTCTTGAGGTCTTCGTAGGTCCACGCAAACACATCAGCGAATTCCTTCAATAATTCAGTATATTCCGTCCTCTGTTCATTGGTCAGGTTGCTTGATAATTTGACAAACCTAGGCTCCTCCTGTGTGCCAATGTTGCATTCGGTTGTATCAGCATCTTCATTTGAAACCTTACCCTTTACTGCCACATCGTTCCCATCGAACAGTCTTTCTAAAGGGACTAGTCCCCTGGGGATGTGATTGCTAGGCAGTTGAATGATCTAGTGATTAGCAATTTCATTTAAAAACACCTCGGGGTGAGGGTCACCTTTCGGGTCAAGATCCTAATCAATGTGCAACGCAGAAAATTCATCAACAGACTGGAGAAATTTTTCGATTTCCAGATCATCTTCGAATACCTTCCAATGCTTGACATTGTCCGGTACAGAGGGCCTATATCTTATTTCAACATCGTTCTTGACCGTAGGCGGCAGAAGAACTTTGAGCAAACTAACTGAGACAGCTAAAGAATCAGCTGAAGTATTTTCCCCCCTCGGGATGAAAGAAATGTTAAAAGCCAAGAAGAAATTATCAATCAGGTCCCACACTTCGTTTCTGTAATTTATGAGCCGGGGATTATTAGCGCGGTAGGCATTTTTGACTTGTTGGATAATCAACTCAGCATCTCCAAGTATTGTTATCTCTTTAATTCCCATTTCTTTCGCAGCCCTCATACCCAGAACAAGAGCTTCATACTCTGCCACATTGTTGGTGGTTTCAAATTCCAGCTTATATGACAGGGATATGGTTTCTTGAGAAGGTGACACAAAAAACACCCCAGCCCCAACGCCTTCCCTAGAACAGGCTCCATCAAAAAACATTTTCCAGACGGGGGTGATGGAGGGAGGAAATTCATGAGGAGTGGTGGGTTGCTTTCTGAGTCTAAGAGGAGGCTCGGGAGCATGAGTGAGTTGCAGTAAACTGGAACCTAAATCAGTGTCCAAGGCAAAAATGGGATGGTTGGTGGGATTAGCTTCATCACTGATTATATAGGCCAACTGGGCTTCCCTATATAGCCTCCTATGTTCTCCTCTGAACACTGGGATAGTAGCATATGTGAGGTCCATTTGCAAAGTTCCCCCCAGTATTTTTATCCAATATCTTGACAACAACATACCGAACTTGGGGGGGACATCAACCACTACAATATCCATGACCACACTTTTCATGGGCAACTGAAACAAGGTCACGACCAGGTCTTTGATAACCCCTAGACATTGAACCTTTCTGGAGTCAAAAGAATAGAGGTCATGATAGGCTCGGGTGACTTCTAACCCCAACTCTTCCATGAAAGTTTTGGGCATGAGGTTGTGAGAAGCCCCCGAATCCATCAAGCAGTTGTGAAGTACCTTGTCATGTATGTTCAAGGAAGTGTAGAAGGGAGGGGATGGGTCATTCCCATCTTCTACCATAGGACCTAAAATAACCGCGGGCTTTTCATCTTGCAAATTGATGGAGTCTGTGGGAAGACATGAGACCTCAGACTGTAAGAGCTCAGAGAAGCGTTTCTTGAACCCTTCATGTTTAATCAATTCGGTTAGGGGCACAGGAATTCTGATCTTTAGAATTTCATGCTCAAAATTAAAAGAAGATGTAAGCTTTGGAATTTCTCTTATTTCGGGAACATGACTCTGGACTATGGGAGAGAGAGGTTGGGGCTTCTTACCTCTGTGATTGTCTACTACTTCATTAGTGGGTTTCTTTGTTCTAGTGGACTGCTCAGGAACATCAGGTGCTACTGTCTTTTTCTTAGACCTCGGGTCATACCTGCCTTGGCTACCACTAGTCTTGTCTCCTTTGCTCAGTTCATTTAGCTGACTATCCATGAGAGACTCCTTGTATGTTGATTGAGTGAGATGAGGATAAGGAGGAGTGTCTCCGAAGCAGTGGATCTCAGAATCAAGCTCATATGTTTCCCCTTCTTCTTCCTTGGCCATAAAATTGTTTTGAAAAGGGGCCTAAATTTTCTGGTCTTCTTTGTCTCTTCCCCTCTCTCTTTGCACAGTCGGGGAAGCAATATTGTTTGGCCTCCTGAAACCTCCTTTGTTTTCGGCGTTTTCAGGGCCCTTGTATGCTTGCCTCCCCTCCACCTTCATTCTCTCCATCTCTGCAGACAGAGACTTCACCATCTTGGTCAGTTCATCCACTTGAGGGTGGGGCACCGATGGGCCAGCAGTTGAGGCTTCTGATCTTGTCCTTCTTCTGTCTGTGTCGGCCTTGTTCCTCAGTCTATCAGCTACTAATACATTGGATTCCACCTCTATGTCTGCATCTTGCATTTGAGCTAAGGAGGTGGCTCTTCTTTCTCTCAATAAAAGACAGAAATCGGGGCCAAACGCACTAGCATAAGAAATCTTGGCGAGGCTTCTGAGGGTTTTATTTCGGCAGGAATTTTATTATACATCTTATTGAATCTTTTGGAGAAGTCAGAGACAGACTCTCCTTCCATCTTCTTCAAAGACCCGAACTCTGTCATGTAATACATGAAATCCTTCCTATCTCCCCACTGCCTTAGGAAAGCACTATCCAGAGCTTCGATCCGAGCAATAGATCCGGGGGCCAATCCTCTAAACCATTTTCTCACCTCACCATCCAGGCTCTGGACAAAAAATCTCATCCAGACATCTTCATTTTCAATGTTCAGGTTGTCTGCATAACTGTAGAAAGCAACCAGGTGCTCTTCCGCAGTTATGTCCCCTTCTCCAGTGAACTTGGGCAAATACTTCAAGTAATCTCCAGCAGGGAGAGGATTCATAGGATGGGGTAGGATTAAGGGAGCATATCTGGCAACGACTATGGCATCCATTCTATTTAGAGGGGGATTAGCACCAACCATAGGAATATTAGGTGGAGGAGAACTCGAAGGAGAAGGAGTTCCTGAAGGGGCTACTGGGAATGAGTCTCGAAGTGGGATGGGAAACAAAAGGGGATTTAAGGAGAAGGCTAACGGGCTCAAGTCAGCAGATGCTCCTCTTTGTGCAGGAGTGGTAACAGTAACAAGATGAGGAGTGGTAAAGATAGGAGTGGGGAAATCTTCAGCGGTCCTGGGTCTATGCCAAAGTACATCTTCAGAGGAGAGGGGAGTGACAAGGGCTTCTCCCCCCAATCCCAGACCAGGAGGGGAAAACTCAGCAGGAACACTCCCGAAATTCAAGAAACAAGAAACCTCAGAAGGAGGTATGTTAAGAAACTGAGGAGGAGAAAATGGAGTTCCTACAGAAGGAGGTGGCGGATTACCTGGTTCGGCGGTGGAAGCTTCCTCTTCAGAAGCCTTTCCTTTTCTGAGAACCACCTCTGGGTCAGCTTCAGGTGTAGCCAAAGGCAGTTGTGGATGAGACCGCGTGTGTCTGCCTTTGAAAGCCACAATTATCATGGCAGGTTTGCCACAGTGGAGTCGTCACAATGGAGTCGCCAGGTGCACAGTAGCAATCTGCAAAGGCTCTGATGCCTGATGCACCTTCAGAATCAGAGGCTCGATGTCGTTCAATCTCGAGGAAAATTTTCAACTTCGTCCCCGACAACGGCGCCAAAAATGTTAGCGCCAGAAGTCACTCCTGGATTGCAGCAGGAGCAGAGCCCGACGCCCATCAGTTTATGTCACGATTTGTTTATAAAAGGGGGTGATCAAATGGAAGTTGACTCAAAACGATGTTGTTCTAACTCCGAAACTAGGCCAGGCATGCATGGGCAAGTGAGGTCTTAGATAAACTTCAAACAGTGAGTTGTAGCAAGGGTGAGTAGGAGGAAGACTTGCATAAGAGAACTGCAAAGGTCTATCGTAAACATCAAGTTTCTAACATACTGTAGGAGAAAACATCTAAATGCAAGATCTTCTTACATTCAAACGTAGAAAACCGGAGAATACAACAATGCAACAATAAATCCTTTATCATAACATAATTGCAATAATTCGCACGAATCAGTCGATCGTGAACTCTCTCAGTATGAGATGAAAGCTAGATGGGGTGAGAAGACTGTCTGTCATTAAACAAGAAATCTTACATACATATGCATAACCAGAGAACTAGAGTGTCTGTTAAAACTTTACATTCGGGAGCTTCGCTCTACCATTGATACCCTCAAAAATATCAAAACTAAGCATATATACCCCAAACATTTGCCCAACAGAGGCCTACTAGACTTCCGGGATGAGGAGTCTCTTCAATCAAATCTGGTCTGCACTTCTCTGTCATACGCCACCTTAATTCTGCATGGCTCGGGCCAGGGGGTAGTTGAGCCCTTAAATGCTGAATTAGCGTGCGCAGGCTTCCCTAGCGAGTCGAGGACTCGGCATGGCTTCCACGTAAAGAACCAGTACAGAGGACCATCTCAAGTAGGCTTCCAGCCGGGACATCCATACTTTGCAATTAATGTGTGAGGCGAGGTTTCAACCACCCTCCCTCTTCTTCATTCGTTTCAAGCAGGTATCGGGATTTAGAACACGTCGAATCGACATCTAGAGAACACAACACTCCCCTTCTGAAATTCAACTCGGCGCTTCTGGCCCCTTTTTTACAGCCCTTTCTACTCCCTCAAGTGACCACAGGCCCTGACCCTACGCCTATCTCTCAAAGTGCTTTCGGCGTTTCGGGGTTCGTGGATAAGAAGGAGCAGGTCTTCTCTCTTCAAAATCGCGATGGGCGAAATGCCAGGAGGGCCTAACGGTCGCCACGTGTCTCCCCACTGATCTGATGGTTCTGAACTAACTCGGCAATACTGTCGGCTCGGGTCCGAGACGTCTTCGATACTTCACGCTTCGGGGATATGAGAGGGTTGTTCCTTATGCTTCTAAATCGCGATGGGCGAAAAGGCGAAGAACCTAATCGCGCGCCACGTGTTCTTCCAGGATGAACGGTTAAGATCACTCTCGGCACTTTGGGGCCCATCTTGCCAAATGATAAACATTAGCGCCCCTCCTTCAGGCCTGCTCCTTTACAACCATGCGCCAAAGCCATGGGCCCGATCCTGGGCACTTTCAGCTCTTCGGGATTCGGGGTTTCGAGATGTGAAATGATGAAGAGCGCTTACCCCTCGAATTCCCAAATGTCGACATGGCACGGATGTGCGCCGCGTGTCCTTAAGATGAATGGCCGAGATAGCATTCGCTATTTAAAAAGGGGGCTGCTTTCGTTCCCAGGCTCGTTTGATGTGACCTGGCGCTATGACCATGGGCTCGGCTCCAAAGGTGCCTTGGCATTTCGCCGATCAACAATTTCAGTTGCAATGAATGGGAGGTCCCTCGTCTCCCGAAACACCGATCCCCACAATGTCGGCTGGCTGCCACCTGTCCCAACTGGATCGGATGACCCAGATCTGTCTTGAACTGTGGGTGATACCTCTTGTGCTAAATCTAGGCGACTTGACAGCCCCGAAATCTCGGTGACCGTCGATCAACTTTATATGTGGATCTCGGCTACTGACAATAAAACTTCGCCCGCTCGCTTGACCTGTAACCCAAAAAGAGATTCTCCCGCTCTGCGCTTGGGCGCTTCCCGTGCAACCTACAGACCTGGGTACCTTCGTGCCCATGGCAAAAATTGTTGCTAACACTTTGTATATCCAACACTAGAGTTTCAAGTAATGATTGCAGATGGAGGAACTATCAATTGCTCAGGAAAATGAAATAGGATCAATATTACTATGGGGGAATATGTAATGAATAGTCCAATGATTGCTATACCCATGGGTGGTGTTGATGTCGTACTAGGAATCCAATGGTTACAATCATTAGGAACAATGGATTTTAATTTTCAAGAACTTTTCACGAAATTTTCATTTGAAGGAAAAGAAATTGAGTTAAGAGGTATCACAAGAAAACTCAGTAAGGTGATAAGCTCCAATGGCATGAAAAAATTATTGAAAAAGAGGCATCAAGGTGTAATTGCACAACTATGCTCACTAGATGTTCAAGCATCTAAGCCATATGTTCCCCTAGATCTCCAAGGGATCAATAATAAGCATTATGCCCAGAAGAGTGAAATTGAGCGCATGGTTGAAGAAATGTTAGAGGCTGACATTATTAAACCTAGCCAAAGTTCTTACTTTGCATCGGTGGTAATGGTATTCAAGAAAAATGGCTCATGGCGTATGTGTCTAGATTATAGAGAGCTCAACAAGATCACTATTAAAGATAAATATTCCCATTCTCGTCATTGATGAATTATTAGATGAACTACAAGGATCAATCTATTTCACAAAGTTGGATATTTGTTCAGGGTATCATCATATTAGAATGAAGGAAGAAGATATCCCAAAAACAACGTTTTGAACTCATGAAGGCCATTATGAATTTTTGGTCATGCCTTTTGGCCTTACAAATGCACCTTCCACATTCCAAAGGTTGATGTATTCCATTTTCAAGCCCTTCCTTCGAAAATTCCTGTTAGTATTTTTTGATGATATACTAATCTATATCAAGTCTTGGGAGGATCATGTGTGACATGTTGACAAGGTGCTACAACTACTAAAGGAACAACAACTATATGCCAAACCATCCAAATGTTTCTTTGGGGTGAAGGAGGTAGAGTATTTGGGTCATATTGTATCTCATGAAGGTGTCAAGGTAGACCCTAACAAGATTAAGACCATGTTGGACTGGCCGATTCCCAAAACATTGAAGAATATTAGAGGATTTTTGGGTTTGACAGGTTACTACCACAAGTTTGTTCGACACTATGGAAGAATAAGAACACCTTTAACGCACTAACTAAGAAGGATGCATTTTCATGGACTCTAGAAGCAACTAAATCTTTTGAACAACTTAAAGAGGTGATGTGCAAAGCTCCTGTCTTCACCACTCCATACTTCACAAAAACCTTTATTGTGGAATGTGATGCCTCGAGAAATGGAATTGGTGTTGTCCTAATGCAAGAAGGGAGGCCCTTGGCTTTTGAAAGTCAACCAATCAAGGGAAAGGACTTACACAAACCCATTTATGAGAAGGAAATGATGGCAATACTACATGCATTGAAGAAATGGCATCCTTACCTAATAGATCGGCTCTTGAAGGTCAAAATAGATCATGATAGTCTTAAATACTTCTTGGAACAAAGACTATCTTCAGAAGAACAACAAAAATGGGTGACCAAGATATTGGGTTGTGATTTTGAAATCGTCTATAAAAAAGGCAAGCAAAATGTTGTGGTAGATGCACTCTCAATAAAGGATGAAGATGTTGAGACCTTTCTCTATGATATCTTGATCACTCAACCTGATTGGATAATAGAAGCAAGGGATGAATGGAAGAATGACGAAAAAGTGTGGACTCTCATTCAAAGGTTGCAGCATGATTCCAGTGCATCAGATACATTTACATGGAAAAATGATTCACTATGGTACAAAGATCGATTATATTTATGTAAGAACGCCCAACTCAAACAAAAGGTACTATTGGAATTGCACACCTCTCCAGTAGGAGGGCACTCGAGATTTTTGAAAACCTACCATAGGGTCGAGAAGGAATTTTTTGGGCATGGCCTTAAAACTGATGTTCAAAGGTTTGTCGCAGAATGTTTGGTTTGCCAAAAAATAAGGTGGAAACAATTAAGACACCAGGTCTTTTACAACCATTAGCCATCCCAAGTCAGCGTTGGGAGGAGGTTTCCATGGATTTCATAACAGGGTTACCAAAGTCTGAAGGAAAGAGTGTCATCGTGGTGATTGTTGATAGACTCACCAAGTACGCACACTTTTTTGCACTCTCTCATCCCTTCAAAGCTGATACAGTTGCCATCGCATTCATGGAGACAGTTCAAAAGCTACATGACAGCCCAAATATTATTGTAAGTGACAGAGATCTCATCTTCATCAGACATTTTTGGATAGAATTATTTTCTTGTTTGGGTACTCAATTGGCTCATAGCTCATCCTATCATCCTTAATTTGATGGACAAACCGAGATAATGAACAAATGTCTGGAAGGCTACCTTCGTTGCTTTGTCTCTGATAAACAAACACAATGGTTCAAATGGTTACCCTTGGCAGAATGATGGTATAACACTTCCTTTCACACTGCAATAAAAATGACACCATTTATGGCACTCTGTGGATACCACCCAGATTCCATCACTTCTTCTCTAAAAGAAAAATCTAAGGTTCGAGAAGTGGAAGATCACATCGAGCATCAACAACAAGTTCTCCAAATCTTAAAGGACAACCTGACTATGACAAAGAATCACATGAAACAACAAGCAGATCAACATCGTAGTGAAAGACGTTTTGAAGTAGGGGATTGGGTGTTTTTAAGACTACAACCATACAAACAAATGTCCCTCAAGCAAACCAAGAAGCATAATAAATTATCACCAAAGTAGTATGGCCCTTATAAGGTGTTGCAAAAGATTGGTACTATGGCATACAAATTGGAGTTGCCTGCATCTTCAAGAGTACACCCAATTTTCCATGTTTCATGCTTAAAGAAGGTTATAGGTGACAAGATCCTAGTTCAAACTATATTGCCAGAACTTGACGAGGAAGGAAAAATCATATTGGAGCCTAAAGCCATCATTGACACAAGAATTCACCAGCTGAGGAATAGATCCATTTTAGAGTATCTCGTTAAATGGAGGAAACTACCGACTGAAGATTCCACTTGGGAAGATGAGTCTTTTATAAAGAAGCATCCAGAGTTACTCATGTTAGAATAAGAAAGATGTGTGCTCATTTTACCATTGACAATACCCTTGTCACCCAACCATAGGCCGAAGCCACCCTTTGAGCACCTTAACCTATACAGAGAATCACTCCGGAAGAAAACCCTAGGTTAGATAGCCAAACAAAGAGTAGTGCACCTTTCCCCAAGGATAGCGCATCAACAAAGGCTGATCATATGTTCCAAACCCTAGCTAAGAGATAGTCCAAACCAAAACGTAACTGTTAGCTGCAGCAACTGCACCGACAGCTCTCCTCAAACTTGCACACAAGACTGGTTACTGCAGTGCGCACAAGTTGCTACTCTGCAATTCTGAGACTGTGACAAATGAGAACTGACGCCCAGTATTTAGAGTAATCTGGCAGACTTACTGGGGCTGACTTCTCCTTCTGGGAACTGTCTGTTCAATATATTATTATTTCTTATGGACGACTTCTTCTCTTGGAGGCTAATAACCTAATATAAATTATCTTCTTGAGCCGACAAGTCTTCTAGGGTTATTAGCCAACTCATTAGGGTTTCTTCTTTCTTCCCGGAGTATTCTATTCTCATCAGGTTCACACATAGAGGTAAATACCTCCCGCAGCTACCATAATATCAACACTCCCTCCTAGCTAGGGAGGTATTACAGGTAATGGTCTTAAGCACAAAAACATACCATTCACCCGATAGCATCAACATAGTTGTATAGACTAGATCATGAGCACCATCATCATCATCAGTGTCATCAACTGCATCATCTCTCGAAACCATACTCTATCTGAGTAATCAGACATGATGCTCACTCCATAGAGTGATACAAGAGCCATTCTTCTAATCTAGAAGAGTAAATGCTCTGAACCATTTTCCATCTGGAAAATCTCTGTTCATAATTCACCTGGTTGATGATTATCTCCAATAAACTGTTGATAGTCTTCAAGGTAATCAGAACAAAAATAGAACACAATTGTGTCTATCCATATTAGTACATAACTGCAATCTAGTGGTACACTACCACACCAAGTAACACATAAGTACTTGATCAACAACATATAGTCACGAACAATGGAACATAGCCACCATAGTAGTACACATCTACTGTCTTCATAACAATCATCTGATAGCAACCTGCACAGAAACAATGTTATGATATAAACTGAATCATCTGGGCCAATCTTTCACTCACATCTGTGAGATCTGAAAGAATATCTGCCCTCGGAGTAGAACAATGAGATGTCTGGACTATTCTTCTCAAGCAAGGAAGAATAATTGTCCTGTCTTCTGAACCTGGACCATTCCCCACCCTGGGCCATTCTTCCTACACTAATCAAAGTGCACCCTGGAGAGAATGTATAAACCCT
>ML784264.1:494557-520056 GCA_009831015.1 Picea engelmannii
GAAAAATACCTCATATATGGCATTATTGTTTTAAAGATATACAAATCTTGTTTAAAAATGCCGCATAAATTATATGGTTGCTTCGCATATATGCAATTTTTTGAAAATTGTCTCGAATATAGCATTATTGCTTTAAAGATATACACATTTTGTTCTAAAATGCCTTGATTATATTATTGCTTTAAAATACCTGGATTATATTATTGCTTCAAAGATAAACAGTGTTTTTGAAAATTGTCTCGTATATTACATTATTGCTTTAGTAAAGCTATACTTTCATTAAATAAAATGCCTATATATGGCATTTTTGCTCTAAGAATATACACATTTTGACTGAAAATGTCTCATATATTATATTATTGATTAAAAAATATATAGTTTTATTTTCTAGTATATATATCTCTGAAAAATTCCCTCCCCTTGGAAAATCCTTCCAAGTGGATTTGAATTAGAGATCTCCTTGACCATAACAACTTCTGCATGGCAAGTCAATATTGTTTCTTTCCAGATATACAGTTTTTTTAAAATTATCAGATATATAAATATTGTAACATTATTGTTTTATTTATAATTTTATTTAGATGCTCCAAAGATATACCGTTATTTTGAAAAATGTCTGATATTAACGTTATTGCTTTAAAATATAATTTTATTTAAAAAGTTTCTCATACATGGTATTATTTTTTTTATTTTTTATTTTTTAACTGAAACGGATATAGGATTTATTTATCTGGGAAGAAAATGGGTCTTTGCCAAGGCAACCCCTATTACAATACAGTATTCATGCTGCTTTTGATTTTCAGCAATTTCAGTGGATTTGAACGTAACTTTCGTTGTTTACAATTAGCAACCCTTTCATGAGTGCGCTGCCTTTGTTAGCCAACTGATCAGCTTCACTGTTCGAGTTTCTTAAAATATGGTAAAACTTGCACGAATTGAAGTCTAGAAGGACTCTCTTCAATCTATCCAAGACTTTGTTTAGACTGGCATTGCTGAACCAAGCCTCCGTGTTTAAGTTTTTTATTATTATCTCTGAGTCTCCAAAAACTTGGAGGTCTTTGACTCCTTTTTCTCTGGCAATATGACAAGCTTTGGTAAGCCCTAGCATCTCAGCTTGGTTATTGGATTTCTGTCCTAGTCCCCAGCAGAAACAATCTTTTGTAGACCCATCCGGGGAGTAGATGACCCCCCAGCGCCGGCTGCACCGGGATTTCCTTTGGACGCCCCGTCATAGAAGATTGTGGTTACTTTTTTAGACCTCCACCATGACTGGAATTTGTCGTCATCATCTCTTATTCGCCATTCCTGTTTGCCTGTTTTTGGGGGAAGGGGTTGCTTGCTCAGAAATGGCACAAGAGGACTTAGCCACCTCTTTTCCTCGGGAAGTAACGAAGGGGCCTCTTTAACATACTTCTGTTGGGCTGCTTCCAAAAGGAAGGATTTAGCTTTTGCTGCTACTTGCAAGGGAGAATGCCGCTCTTCTTTAAATATCAACTGATTGCGTGTCAACCAAAGCTGCCAGCAAACATATTTGGGTATCGCTGTCCAAATTTTGCTCCAGAAAGATTTAGTGGGAATTCGCCGTGGATAGATAAGACTCCAAGAGGCGAATAGTTCCGCAACAGAATTCTGAGGAGGAATTGTAATCTGAAAATCCTGAAGAAATATGCCCCAAACCTCTTTGGCATAAGTGCAGTCCATGAAAAGGTGTTGAGCTGTTTCGAGATTGTTGCAGCATAACACACATTTGTGTGGCCCCAATATGTTCCTTTTCTCCAGATTATCTCCTGTAAGAAGTTTGTTGTGCGCCAAGGTCCAGAAGAAGAAATTCACTTTTGGTATAGCTAGAGGATCCCAGACGCTTTTCCAGAAGGCCGGAGTTTGACTACTATTTCTTGATGCCTGCAATGCTCTATATCCTCCCGTTGTGGTGTATACACCTATCTGGCCCCATCCCCATCTGTCTTTCATGAATCTGTTGACAGGGGCAACGTCCTCCAGCAGATCTTCGATCCTGGATTGCTGCAGAGATAATCTAGTTGGGATTCCATGGAAATCCCATCCTGCCCAGTCACCTCGCTGATCCCATTTCGAGAGATCATAAAGGCTGTTCACTCCTGCTCTCTCCATCCAGTCCCTGAGGTCTGCTATATCAGCATTTTCAGCCAAAGGCTCTCTCCCCATAATGCTATCCTTCCACAAGAGCGTGCGTTTGCCGTTGCCCGGAATTCTGTAGACCGAGTTTTTGAAAAACTTGCTACTTTTACAACACAATTTCCAAACCTGCGTACAATTTGCATAGCTGTCACATTGGAGGTTGCTTAGAGAGTTATTGACCCCGTATTTAGCTCGCAGAGTAGCACTCACCGGGTGCTCGGGCTCATGAATCAGCTTCCACAATATCTTGCCTCCTAGCGCTAGATTAGCAATTGAAGGATCCTTGATTTGTAATCCGCCCTCTGCCATGGGTTTTTTAACTACGTCCCAATTCACCAGATGGATTCTATTCTCGTTGCCCTTTCCTCCCTGCCACAAGAAATCTCTTAGGAGCTTGGCTATCTGTTCCGTCACGGATCGAGGTGCTAGGAGGAAAGCTACCTGATAAATAGGAAGCGTAGACAACACAGATTTAATTAGTGTGACTTTGCCTCCCTTGGTCAACCGATAGCCTCCCCACGCAACGATCTTGTTTTTGATTTTAGTTATGAGTTCGCTCCATAGCGCTCTTTTATTGCCACCAGAGATAATAGGGAGACCAAGATATTTGATCCTGTCCCAATTTGAGTGACCTTTGAACCCGAGAATGGCAGTAATACCAGTGAGTTCGGGCTGGCTTACATTCCAACTAAAAACTTCGCTTTTATTCTCATTTACTAGCGCTCCCGAGCTTCTGCAATAATTTCTGAGTACCGCTTCGAATGCTTTGGCTATTTTGATGGATGCTCCCGCGAGAAGAAGGGAGTCGTCGACGAAAAGTGCGTGGTTTAGCGGCTCTGCTCCGTTGGACGATTTGAGGCCCGGAATGTTGCCAGTTATCCTTTCTGCTATGAGCTTTCGGCTGAGGGAATCCGCCATTATTATGTACAGGAAGGGGGAGAGAGGGCATCCCTGCCTGATGCCTCTCTGAGCTTGGAAAAAATGGGTTGGACGGCCGTTGACTAAAGGGGCGACCCATGGTTTGTCAATGCAAGCATTAATAATCTGGACGAAGTGCGATGAGAAGCCGAAAGAGTGGAGAACCTTGCACAGGAATGAACGGTTGACTCTGTCAAACGCGTTCGCCATATCTAGTTTTATCGCCATTCCCTTCTCATTCCGCTGTATACTTGTGTGTATAGTCTCCTGAACTTGAATTACGTTATCCAATATGTGCTTGCCCTCGACAAATCCGCCTTGAGCACTGGAGATCAGTCTTTTTAGCAACGGCTTGATCCGGTTTGCTAATAGTTTGGCCAAAATCTTATAGGATGCATTACACAACGAGATGGGCCTGAATCTTGCAAGTGTTTCAGGATTGGAGTCTTTAGGGATTAATGCTAGGTATGTGGAGTTGGTTCCTCCACCAACCTTCGCTTTTTTCATGCATCCGCTTATCATTCTATGGAGGTCATCCTTGATAATGTGCCAGCAGGTTTTGTAAAAGTGAATTGTGAATCCATCAGGCCCAGGGGCCTTATCTGCCTCTATGGACCAGATTACGTTGGCGATTTCTTCCTCAGTAGTTGGTCGACAGAGTAATTCATTGTCTTCTGGACTGATGAGGGAAGGGATATTGGAAAGAAGGTCAACGGCTTCCTCATCGTAACTTTGATTATCTTCCCTGTATAAATTCATGAAATGGGATTCTGCGGCCGCTTTGACTTGGTTGAAACCTTTGCAGACTTGGCCATCCTCTGTTTTTATTTTTGCTATGTGATTCCTGGACAGTCTCGCTCTTTATTGCCGATGAAAGTAGGAAGTGTTCCTGTCCCCAGCCTTCAGCCAGAGACTTCTGGATTTTAATCTCTAGTATTCTTCCTCCCTTCGGAAAGATTGATATGTGCTTCGTTGCTCTTTTATTTCTTTTTCCAACAACTCTGTTGTAATCTCTTTACTTTCCATGACTGTTTGCAGGGTTTGTAGTGACTTCATTGCTTCTCTTCTTTGATCGATAGGGGTGGGGGTTGGTTTCTTTATCCAATCCTTCAAAGCTTGTTTGGTGGCTTTCAACTTTTGCTCCCAAACATAGCTTGAAGATCCAGAGACAGGATTGACCCAGGCTGCTTTAACTGTCTCTAAAAAACCATCTCTCTCAATCCATAAAGCGCTGAACCGGAACGGAATAGGGCCCAGATCTTCTTCTTCTTTCAGGAGCAACTGTATTGGCTTATGGTCTGAGGTAAGTTTAGGCAGAATTTTGGTGATGATGATCTTTTTGCTCATCATTATGGAGCTTTGCACCAGAAATCGGTCTAAACGGGCAGAAATATGATCAGATCCCACCCTATTATTGGTCCAAGTATACATGCCTTGAACGGGGTTGAAGTCTAAAAGATCCCAAAACTGCGTAATCTCCTCTACCTTGTCCAGCATGGGGTCTCTGTTGTTGGTTCCTCCCCTCTTCTCTTTTGTATTCCTTACAATGTTAAGATCCCCAACTATGATGATATTGCTGGGAGTGTTCTCCTCTAAATAGGTCGAGAGTGAGTTCCAGCATTCTCGTTTTTCAGCGTAGATTACAGGTACATAAAGATTGAAAAGAGAAATAGTCAACTTACTTGCATTGTGCTTCAGTTCCGTTAAGATCCAATGCTGGGTTTCGTAATGCTTATTCAGGTGAAATGTGTCTTCGGTCCAAAGTGTTGCCAGCCCTTCGGAGGTCCCCCTTGAACTGACTGCTTTGCCTGATCTTTTGTTCCACTTTGATCTACTAATCTCTAGAAGGGCTTTCCCTTCTATTTTGGTCTCCTGGAGCATGAGAATGTTTGAGGGATCTGCTTTCAAAAGATCCTTAACTGCTTCTGTTTTGGCAAAATTCCCCAGTCCTCTACAGTTCCAAGAGACGAGTTTCATTATTTACTTGAGAGGGGGGGGTTGGGACCTCCCTTGGAAGGCCTTGGTCTGGTATTCCGCCCAATTGACATTTCTATTGTAGCCTGGCTTCCTTGTGTTTTGTACCTTTCTGCTTCCTCCTCCCTCTTTTCTTTACGGGATTTCCTTCCTGCCTTTTTCGAAGGGCGCTCAAAAGTTTCATCCTCTGATGAACCTCAGCTTTCCTCTGGTTTTTCTTGGCGATTTCAGCGTATGAAGGATTGGAGGGACTGCCTTGATTGGCTTCATTCTGTTTTGCTTCCCCTCCCACATTGCTTGAAGTTGGTGCATCTGCCTGTTCCTCATTCTCCTCTATTTGTTTTGCTTGATTGATTGGAGCACTTTCTGTCCCATTTGGGGGTACACCTGTTTCTTGGCCGTTTCTGAAGCTGCTGGGACCTCCGATCATGTGTCCTTTACCTTTGCCTTTCTTTGTGTTTGCATTTTTCTGGACTAGGGTCCACTGTTCCCCATTTTGTTTGTCTACTTGTTCCTCGGCTCTCTTCTTGCAATGCTTTGCAAAGTGTCCGTGCTCGTGACAATGTCTGCATTTAAAAGGTAGCTATTCGTAATCCAGCTCCTGTACATGCGTCCACCCCGCTACGGTGAGGTTGATTGCTTCCGGAAGCCCCTCTTCTAAATCCACTTCTACATAGATACGAGCGCAAGAGTACTGATCCTTTCTTGCAGCATGGTCTATGTATTTTCCCAACGCGTTACCAATGATCTGGAGGGATTTTTGATTCCAATAGTGGAGAGGAAGATGAGGGAGCTTGACCCAAACCGGGACAGCAGAGGGAACGTCTTGGGTGGGGTCAAAATCGGGAGTCCATTTGTTTAGGTAAAGACCCTGAGGTCCCATAAAGTATGGCCCGTTTCTGAAAATTACTCCTCTGTCATCCGGGTTCTCGAAGACGAACACAAAGAAACCCTTTCCTACGAAGTAGCTTTTGACTACCTCTTTGATCAGTGACTTCCAGTTCCTTTGCGTCCACTCTTCCACCGATTTGGGAGAAGGCCAGAGGCCCGTAAATTGTCCTATGAGACCTCTCTCGGCCAGATTCAAAGCCGCTTTACAAGTTTCTTCTTCCGGCAGGGCCACCGTTGGGATTGATTCCATTTTCCTTACGAACTTTTGCTGGGTTGCTGAGGGCAGACGCTTTGGACCAGCTGCTACCATTGTTCTAAAAGCAAGAACTTCTGGGGGCAGATCGGGATCCCCAGGAGCTTCCATGGTATGGGAGGGCGCAACAGATCGGACGGGAAGGCTCAGAGGCCTCAGGGGCACGCTGAAGCGACCTGCAGCCCTAACGCGCGCGGCTCAACCAGGATGTCATCTTGACTCCCCACTCCGTAAGATAAATGTTATAAGCAATACATTATTATTTTTTTTTTTTGACAAAAACGTTTAGAGGGATTTGTATTAAAAGGTGGACTAGCCACTTGATCGGTTACAAAATGGCAGAGCGTCACTGTGCAGATGCCTATAAGGAGCTGAACTATACTACTTAAATTACTAAAACATGCCTTCTTCTCCAGAAGCGGATCTATTCATCTACTTTCACTGAGTTATTTAGAGCCTTGACTTCTATACAAAATGTCAAGATGCTTTGAAGGAGAGAAGAGCGCTTCAGACCGAGAAACTGGTTAATTTTTGGGGTCCTTCCTCCATTCATTATTCAGCTGGGACATTTTGGCTTCCAGTTGATTGATCCTTTCCTCAAACTCGTCCTGTGGATTCTTCAGTTCTTGGTGCAATTTGCTGAGCTCCTCCGTGAAACCAAACTTTGCCGTGGAGATATCCTGCTCTAGCTGGTCCAGCCTTCTGCCTGCTTCCGAGTCTAGGTTCTCTAAGAAGTCGAGCTGGTATTGAAGCATCTGTTTCAGGCCTTCCAGTGTTGAATCCATGAGCTTCAGTCGCTCCTCCGTGGTGAGCTTGCTGTTGGAGCTTTCTGCCATCTTGCCTCCCTTTCTACGCGCACAGATATTCCTCTCAGTCGGTCTCTCTTCACAGCTGAGCTTAGAGTTGCTCTTGGCCTGAGGGCGCGATTCTAATTTAACCTCGCCCTCCTTGCTTTCATCATTATGCTCTGTTTTGATTTCCCCAAGAGGTATGGGCAGGTTGTCCTGCTGTCTCCACTTTGCTTGAGATCCGATCATTCTCGGGACGTCCTTTGCTCCCTTCCTCCAATTGCGCGAACCTCTACTGGTTGAGGCTGGGCACGGCCTCTGATGTTCTGTCTCCCTCAACGCCACTTGCATGATCTGCGTGTTTGAGTGATTATAGGATTAAGGTACCTCCACCGTGGATAACACCTCATCTAAGTACATACTTCCTGGCGCCAGGGGGACGCCTCTGTTTGCTTCTTTGTCCGCGCCCTCATTCAGATCCCTCAAGACGTGGAATAATTCGTATGAGGTGAAGCTTCTAAGAAGGAGGCAGATTCGTTCCAACAGGTTGTTGAGTTGTGCGTTTTTGATTTTGGAAGGTTGGATAATGGCCTTTATTATCATTCGGGAGTCGCCAATGATGACCAGGTTCCAGATCCCTTGCTTGTTGGCTTGTCTCAGACCTTGCCACAGAGCCATTGCTTCTGCATAGTTATTAGTGGCAGTGCCTAGGCCTAGGGTGTATCTCAATAGAGTTTCTGCATTGGGGCTTTCGAGTACCCCTCCTCCACCTGCTTGTCCTGGGTTTCCCTTTGAGGCCCCATCGAAGGACATGATGTAGGCCTTTCTTTCTTTCTTCCAATTGTCGAATTCCTCCTTCCCTGTCCTGATTTCCCACTCTTCTTGGCGTGTGTTGCTGTCTATACTCCCCTTTTGATTTTGAATTTTGAACTGGGCCAGCCAGAGGTCTTCCACTTTGTCCATCGTTCTACTGCGTTTTGGTTGACTTAGGGAGTTGGCCCAATCGCCGAAGAGTGCTTGAACACTTGCTCCCACTAGGGGCACGCTTCTTTCCTTGTCCCTAAAGACTCTGTTATTCCTTTCCAGCCAAAGTCCCCACAGGATGAACCTTGGTAGAGCACTCCAGAGTCCAGAGACATAGCTTTGTTTTTGAGCTTGAAACGGGTAAAGAGAGTCCCAACTCTGGAGGAGGGCCTTGATGTCTTGGGGGCGGGGGATATCGTTTTGCAACCCAACTGCCAGCCTCCATACTTCTTTTGAAAACTTACAGTTTAGAAGGAGGTGATTGGAGGTTTCTTCAGCCTGATGACAGAGAGGACATCTGAAGGGGCCCTCCTAGCCTTTCCTTTGGAGATTCTCTGCTGTTTGAATACTGCCATGGCCAAGAGTCCAGAGAAAGAGATCAATTTTGGGGATGGTTTTAGAATGCCAAATAGATTTCCAGAGGGACGGGTTGGGTGGGACGTTGGGGCTGATTAAGAATGTTTTGTAACCCAAGGAGGTAGTATACGGTTGGGCAATCTTCCCCCAGCCTCTCTCGTCCTTCCCTCATTTTCGGAGGGGGGCTTTCCCCTGAAGACAGAGCTTAAGAGCACCCCAGTCACCTTCTAACTCCGGGGGTAAATTGTCCACTTCCCATCCTTGCCACGTCTTGCATCTGTCCTTTCTCCACACTGAGATGTCAGAGAGCGTTTTTAAGTTTTGCCCATCCATCCAATTTTTTAGTCGCTGCAGGTCCTGTCTTAGATAGAGTGGAGGATCTCCTAGAATAGAGTCATGCCAGATTTTGATTTTCTTCCCGCTTCTCGGCACCCAGGTGAGATGGGGAGTGAACAACGTCATGGACTTTTTGCAGAGTGAGAAGAGTGGAGACCCCTTAACCTCCCTGCAAGGATTTTCTAGGCACCTCTCCCTTGCGCCCCTGAAGTATTTTTTCCACAGAGCTTCTTTGCTCCAGGCCAGATCACCACTGACAATGTGCCAGAGCAGTTTCGCCCCCAAAGCCAGATTTTGTACTTGGGTTTTTTTGAAGCTGAGACCTCCCTCCGAGAGGGGCTTGGAGATCTTTTCCCAACTTATTACGTGAAGCCTTCTGCCTGTCTGCTTTCCACCTTCCCATAGGAAGCTTCTTTGCATTGCTTCCATTTTTTGAATTATGAAGCCAGGGGCTAGAAGCAGAGAGTTCTGATAAATGGGCACACTGGCCAGAACAGACTTGATTAAGACAACTTTCCCTGCCAGATTTAGCCAATTCGCCCCCCAGGAGGAAATTCGCTTTTTCAACTTGTCTATTAAGTGGTTCCACTGTGAAGCCCTGGGGGTAGTTCTGGAGATAGGAATTCCTAGGTAGGTAAAGGCTTCCCAATTGGTATGTCCTTCCATCCCCAACACTCTAGAGATTCCCAACATGTCTTTGGGCGTGATATTCCAGCCATAAATTTTTCTCTTTGCCTGGTTTATCTCGCTTCTTGAAACTGTTGCGTATGCATCCAATTCCTCCTTGAATTTCCTTGCTACTAGCGGGCTTGCCCCGCCTAACAGCAGGGTGTCATCCGCAAATTGGGCGTGATTTATTTCCTTCACGCCATGTGCAATTTTTAGCCCCTGGAGGTTGTTTTGGGCCTTGGAGTGTTCCAGCTGATAACTAAGAACCGAGGCCTGGATTGCGTAGAGGAGAGGCGAGAGGGGGCACCCCTGCCTTAACCCTCTGGAGGCTTGGAAAAAATTTGTTGCTCTTCCATTCACCATGGGGGCTATCCATGGTGACCCTACGCAGGCTCTGACCCAATTCACAAAGGAGTGATCGAAACCAAACTTCCTCATTACCTCAAAAAGGAAATTGTGGTTAACTCTATCGAAAGCATTTGCAAGATCTAGTTTTATAATCATACCTTTGTCTTTCATGCGGATGCTGGAGTGGAGAGCTTCTTGCACCAGGATGATGTTGTCTGCTATTTGCCTGCCCTTGATGAAGCCTCCTTGATTCTCTGGGACTATGAGAGGGAGGATTGGTTTCAATCTGTTGGCTATCACCTTGGTGAGGATTTTGTAGCTTGTATTGCAAAGAGATATCGGCCTGAATCGGTTAAAGCTGGTCGTTGCTTTCTCTTTCGGAATGAGTGCCAGGAAGGCCGAGTTTGTGCTCCCTCCAATTTTGTTGCTTGCTTGAGATTTTCTGATCATTTTAGTGAGATTAGATTTGATTATCCTCCAGCAGTGTTGGTAGAATCTGGCTGTGAATCCGTCCGGTCCAGGGGCCTTATTCGGATGCATTTGGTCTAAAGCCTCTTTTATTTCTTGCTGCGTGACTTCCTCCACAAGTCTGAGATTGATTTTGTCCTTTAGGAGGCTTGGGACTATGGAGAGGGGGTACCTTTGGGGGTCAATGCTTGCCCTTTGAGTTTCTAAATAGAGGGTTCCAAAGGTTTCGAGCGCTGCCTGTCTAATGCCTTCTTGATCCGAGATTGTAATGTTCTGGGCCTGGATTTTTGTCACTGCCTTATAGTGCTTCCTTGCTTCTGCTTGTTTACGAAAATAGCTTGTATTTTTATCGCCTTCCTTCAGCCAGAGACTGCGGGACTTTTGCCTCCAATAGCTTTCTTCCTCCCTGCAGGCCTTATGCCACTGCCTTTGAAGATGATCCTCTTTAAGAAGGTCTTGCTGTGTGATCTCCCTTTTTTCCAGATCGAGCTGGTGGCTCTCTAGTCGCCTTTGGGCTTCTTTACGCCAGGTGGCTGGGTCGGGTTTCCTTTTAGCCCAGGACTTTAGCGCAATCTTGAGCCTTCGCAATTTTTCTTCCCAAACGTAGAACGCGGATCCATTTACCTTACTCGTCCACACGCTGGAGACTATGCTCAGAAAGTCTTCGTCCTGCGTCCAAGAGGGGTTGAATCGGAAGGGGATGGGCCCCTGTCCTTGTTCAATCTTTAACTCTAGGGTGATTGGCTTGTGGTCAGAGGTACTGTGAGGCAGTATTTCTGAAGAGGCTATGAGCCCAAGGGTCAAGAAAGTGCTTTGAACTAGGAATCTGTCTAGTCGAGCAGTAATGTGCCCTGGGCCTACCCGTTTGTTGGACCACGTATAGAGGCCTTTGAGAGGTTTAATATCCATTAAATCCCATTATGAGATTAGGTCTTCCACCCATTCTCTAGCTGGGTCTCTTACGATAGATCCCCCTCGTTTTTCTGCTTGAGCCAGTGTTACATTTAAATCCCCTCCGAGGATGATATTTTCTAGATCATTGTTTGTTAAATAGTCTAGAAGGGTTTTCCAGCAGTTCTTTTTTTCCTCTATGTGCTGTGGGACATAGATATTAAAGAGGCTTACCGTATTTTCGGATTCCTTGTGGAGTAGTTGGGAGTAAATCCAATGCATGCAGGATTCAGATCTGATCAGTTCTATTTTAGAGGTGTTCCACAGAGTGCAGAGTCCTCTTGACGCGCCTCTGGCGTTTTCTGCTAATCCTTGACTGTTTTTCCAAACATTTTTTGAAGCTTTAATAGAGTCTTGTCGACTCATCTTGGTCTCCTGGATAAGTAGGATGTCTGATTTCGATGTTCTGATAATGTCCTTGAGAGCTTCTTCCTTCCTTTTGCTGCCGAGACCCCTACAGTTCCAGGAGGTTAACTTCATTAATTGCATAGGGGGGGGGGGGGNGGGAGGCTTTAGCTAGCTTCCTTGTCTGCCTCACACCGATCAGTTGCTTGATGGTTGGTTGTGCTCCTTTTAGGACATCCTTGTAGGTTTCTTGATCTCTTTCTGCTTTTTTGGATTTCCTGCCTCTTCCTGGTTTCTTTGGGGTGTCCCAGGCTTCACTCGCCCCTTCTGATTCTTCCCTGATGAGATCTCCCCTTCCTCTGTACCTTTAGCTGTCTCGTTCCTTGGAGGGGATTTGGTGTTCTCCATTCCTTCTGTTCGCTTTTGGGCGTCTCCATCTTCCAGGTTTTGGGTGCCTTTTCCTTCTCCCTCTTGGGCGTCTTTGCCATGGTCCCTCGTCGCACCTTCTGCTTCAAGAGCCATGAAGCTGTTTGCCGTTTCTTTACTGCTTGGATGCTTGTCTTGATCTAGGGCTGTTTTTTCACTTCGTGGACCTTTTGATTTCGGTTTCCCTTTTCGGGGTTGTATCCAACCTTCTTCTCCTGCTTTCTCTGTATTTGGGTTTTTTGGGCAGTTTCTCTGGAAGTGGCCGTATTCACGACATCCTCTACATTTGAACGGGAGCTGCTCATAGTCCAGCTTCTGTAGGTAGTGCCAATCTCCTACCTTTAATTTTACTGCTTCTGGTAGGCCTACCGCCAGATCAACTTCCACACAAATCCTTGCACAGGAATACTGATCTTTTGGATCTGCTTTGTCGATGTAGTGTCCTAGCCCGTTCCCGATAGCTTGCAGCGATGAGGAGTTTCAACAGTGTATTGGAAGATTCGGGAGTCTTACCCAGACATGGACGTCTTTTGGCACTTCTGAGGCTGGATCGAAGCTTGGGGTCCATCGGTTCAGGTAGAGCCCCTGTGTACCCATGAAATATGGTCCATTTCTGAAGATTAGATCTCGGTCCTCCTGAGAGATGAATTCGAAAATGAAGTAACCTCTTCCGACCGCGTAGCATGTTACACTGTTTGTTATTAGCGGCCGCCAGTTCCTTTGAATCCAGTTATCTGTTGATTTGGTTGAGGGCCATAGGCCCATGAACTGACCTACAAGGCCGCGTTCTGAGAGGGAAAGCGCGACCTTCATTGGTTGCTCCGGAGGAAGGTTAATCTCTGGTACGTCGTCTAGTTTTTTCACAAAGCTTGGCGCTTTTGCCTGGGGGGCTTTCTTACTACAGGCTGCTATTAATTTCCTGAAGGACGAGGTTGGGGAGGGAGGGGGCGGCGGCTCCCCTCCGCCCTGGCTTGACATGGCCGCGATTGAACTCAAACCCTAAATCAGAGCGAGTTTTACCTGCGCGCGCGTTTGACAATTGAAATTATAACTTTTTACCAACATAAATGGTTTAAATTTTTCTCATACATGGTATTATTGCTTTTAAGATATACACGTTTTGTTTATAAAATTCCTCATATATTATATTATTGCTGCGAAGATATACTGTGGTTTTATCAAGATGCCTTGCATACTACATTATTGCTTAAAAATACTATTATGTTTAGAAAAATGCCTTAGATGGCATTATTGCTTAAAAATATTATTATGTTTAGAAAAATGCCTTACATATGGCATTATTGATTTAAAGATATACACATTCGGTTTAAAAAATGCCTCATAAATTATAGCTTCGAAGCCTTGAAGTTTTATAGTTTTTTTTGAAAATGTCTCGAACATGACATTATTGCTTTAAAGATAAATTTTTATTTAGAATTGCTTTAAGTTCAAAGATGAACGCATTTGTTTGATAAACGCGTCATGTATTACATTATTTTTTGAACTTTATACATATAAATTTTTTAGGAGTTCTTCATATTCTTTGGTTTGTTAAAAATGCTAGTTATTTGATCAATCCTTAACATGGTTAGATTTTTGGGTGTCTCCTCCCAACTAAACATACTATAAAAGTATTGAACTAGAATAACTTAACAAATAGAAATTTCTAATATTTTATTATTATTATTGTAATTTTATATTTAGAAAAAATCTGATTGCCCTATATATTGCATTTTAAATTGTCAATACATAAATTGTTTTTGAAAATTGTTTGATATAAAAAAGTTGTCCACAACAATATAGAAGCTCCAATATATCATGATCCTTATATCAATGGAGACAGCCACAAAAAAGTAATACTTCCTACTAACATAATGGTTCATTGATTAAAATACTAATATGCTTGCTATTTAGCTTTAGCCTTTCTACCCTCCCTCCATAGTACCTCTTTCACACACCTTTTAAAAAATGCTCATTACTAAACCCAATACTCCTAACATCCATAGTACCTCTTTCACATACCTTTTAAAAAATGCTCATTACTAAATCCAATACTCCTAACATATATGCGTTTATGAAATAAATATAAATATTTCCCTATATTATTTAAATATAATTTGTATTTGAAAATTACCTCGTGCACTAGATTATTGCTTTAAAGATTTCACTTATTTATTTAAATGCTTCATATATTGCATTATAACTTAACATCAAGATACATGTACATCAAGATTGCTATATTGTGGCGCCAAAGAGCGCTCAGAGAAGAGACCCCCTGCCTACATATGCAAGGGGGCAAGAATATCTGCATTGGCCCCAACTTGAGGCCAGTCTACTTTTCTGAAAATGACAATCCTGTCCAATAACTGGATGGCCAAATCTAACTAACATACAGACACTTCTTCCAAGTCGAATGAAGTATGCAATTCTTGAAAAGTTGCCTGACAGCATTGGTATAAGATTTAATCTTGCAGGAAAATCATTGTTAAAAAATGCGTTCTTGTGGGATAATGATCCTCTAAATCAAAAGTCATGGCGTAGAAATGGAGAATATGTTGCCAGCGGCGGGCCTTGGTTTACTGGTGAGGATGATGGAGTATTAAGCTGTCCAACAGAGTTCTATTCTTGCTGTGGTCTGCCCCACCCAAATGGCATGTCAAAGTGGGATGAGGCCAGGTATAAGTCTGGCCAAATTTGGCAGAATGAATACCCATCAGATCTAATACCTAAGCCAAAAGAAGTCCATCTTATGCATGTCTCAAGAAACAACTTCCAAAAAATGTAGGATATGTAATGGTTTTGAATAGGGCCTTGAATTTGAAGTCTAGGGTCTTTCAAGGGCTTCTTGGGATGTAATTTGATAACTATGATATCAATAGCGATCAGTTCCTAGGCTGTAAAACTCATGGATTTTATAGATTATTGATCTGTAAACGATAGGCCTGTGACCCGTCCTTCTCACCAACACAGATATTCAGTGCGGAATTTAAATGTAATGTCTCTGCAATCACAAACACACAGAGATCATGCTTCTCAATATGAATCCTTCAACCAGGATGAAATGGCTTTGTGCAAACCTGGTTTCAAAGGCTTGGTTTACTTGCTTGGTGTAGAATGCCAAGGTCAATGCTAAACAACGGATTCAAGTGTTCTCTGTTCTAATCGCCAGCAATGAAATCATACTCCAAATCTCTAAATGTTTAAACACAGCTCTCTATTTCTGTTATGACAGCTGAATAGCGTCCTCCATTTTTCAAACGTTACACCTGCTCTTCTATAGTCATTTGAGCAAATTAGGAACACAATATTTCTTTCATCTTGTCAATGTTTCCCAAGTAAAAGACCTTTTATCGCGCAAATTGTAGGTTGGGAAAGCCCGACCCAATCCACCAGATGGTGAGAACTATGGGAGAGTCTATCCACTGTCACCTTAGATAAACCCTCCCCTCGCTTTAGTGAAGGAGAAATCCTACACAAAGAGGGAATCCCGGGTGACCCTAGGGGGAAATGAGATGGAAAGTGAGGTTATGGAAGATGATGCCCCTATAGATCAAGTTACTAAGTGGAATATAGCTTGGAAACAAGTCTTGGAGATAGTCAATGGTTGCCAAATGCTTGAGTACCTGCGGAAGATAGTTGTACCTGCCCGAAACACAAGAAAATACAAGTATACAAGCCAAGATATCCAATGAACAAGCAAGTAAAGCTTGCTGTCCTATATAGCAGCAGTAAACAATGATACAAATCAGCAAGTAAATGATAATCAAAGCTGCTAAATAAGTCACTGAAAGTCTAGTTAAAGATGCAAGAGATAAGCTAGCAATGACTAGTATAATAACTCAAGTAAGATAGAGCAAGACTTTAGCAACAATATAGGGCTGTTAAAAGATGTTATTGAAGAGATATTATGACAGCCTTATGGCTGTAGCAAACATAATTCTTTAGTAGAAAATTCCAACCACCAAAAATTACAAGTAAACCACCCAAAAGATGCACAATGACAAGTAGATTATTATGGCAGCTTTCTAGCAAATTTTGACGGTTGAAAAGAGAAAAAGTAAAAGTTTGAGAGCAATTTGCTGCAGCCCTAATGGCTTTAACTTCAAGTTATAACAACAATAAGAATTATTTGGCAAAAGATGACGCCCTAGTGGCTTAAGCAAGCTAGTAGCATGTAGAATTCACTGCACTTCAAACAATTTGAAAATCTCGTAAAATCACGTTATCCAATGCAGGTAATTTATTTATCCAATGCAAATTTCAGATTAGTGCCGTCAATCTATTGGGTAAATGGAGTCTTGGATGTAAGAGTTAGATCCACAATATCCCTAGGGGTGTAAGCCCTTTTATTCCCTAGGGCATGCAAATCAAACTAAGGTAAATCTAGGAGGGTGTACACCCTTGTACTCCTAGCAACCTTTTAATAAATGGCTTATCAACTAGCAATAAGATGGACCTTGGTGGAGGGTGTATGCCCTTATACTCCTCCAAGGGTTTAAGACAAGATTATCAATGAAACTAGAAAAAATACCAACAAAGTGCAGAGATTTCCTTACCAATTCCACAAAAAAACAAGATCAAACCCTAGTTACCAAGCAACATCCATTCAAGAGCAAGAGAAAAGGCCTCCAAGAGGTGCGCACCACCTTAGCTCCACAATGTACCAAGATAATTCACCAAAATACATTTGCACAAGAGAGATGATCCAAATTGCCCAAAGAGGGCGCAAATTTCAACCAAGTATCCTCTCTAAGATGGGAGAGTTATGTTCTAAAATGAAATGAAATGATTCTTTTTTATACAAAATCCTAAAAAGTGTTTGTCCACTTAACTTAGGGTAAACCACAAAATAAGGGAGACATTTCCCTTTATTTTGCCCCTTTACAACATTAAATTCAATTTTGCACATAAGAAAACCCTAAAAAGACATGATATCACCTTTCTAGGGCAATGTTTGATACTTTGAGCAAGTCGTTTGATCTTGGAGATGAAGTGTTGGGCCTCCTCCTTGTGTGTTAGGGTCTCCTCCATCAAGCCAAGGTTTCTCCCCATCAAAATGGTGCCAAGTGTCAAGTCAACAACACCACCACTCCAAACCCTAGCCCAAACAAGTCGTCAAGCCCCAAGATGTAGCGCTCTAGCCTCCAAAGGCAAGTCGTTGGGGTGATAAAGGGCTAGGATAGGTCCTCCAAGGTATCTCTCAAGCCTCCAAAGGCTACCATTAACATCCGATGTGCGGGCCATGGTATCCAACCTGTGGGCTTCATGCCCTAAGGAAGTCCAATCTAGGCTTGTTCCTCCAAAATTGTCCACCAAGCAAGGTTCTGCAAAGACAATGAATACGCCCTCCAAGGATCTCAAGTCAAATGCATCATGATAAGTAAATCAAGTCAATAAAAGAGTCACCCAAGCAATGTGCATCAAAAACTACCTCAACAAATTAAACAAGTGCTCAAAGACCCTATGCAACTTGCCAAGTTTAGGTATGGGAGGGTTGATAAAATGACCTATTGGGTGAGCCATTCCCTAAGTCAAGTAGTGTTTCCCAGGTGGACCCCTCTCTAAGTCATGTGGAGAAGGTGAAATGGATGGGGGGTAAGACTTTTGGGCATGGGGTTCATGACATACAAGGGATCGTAGTGTCTCATTTATGGGTGCCTTTGTAGAGGGCGTGCTGCACCTTCGTTTTCAATGCATCTTTTTTCCAGCTCATTTATTGCTATGTACTATAAGGCATGGAAATAATAGAGTACTGCACTTGAAGCTAGAGGTACATAGAGTGCCATATGCATGGAAAGAAAGGGACACCGCATGAGTGTACACACCTCAACAAGTGGGACATCTATATAATGTGAGTTTACTTTTGCAGGTCTTTGACTTTTTAGGAGAAACATTTCACTGTTCTCAAGACCTCTTTGGGCGAGCATCTGGAAGGTTATGATTTGGCTTTTATCTTTTGCCAGCTACATTCCCCTTTGGGCCTTCAACCCCCTTCTTTCCATGAAATGAGGGACAATCCCTTCTTGGGTCAGTACACCCGAAAATACCAAAAGATAAGGGGGCGAGGGGATGAAGAGCGAAAAGTGGTAAGTATGATCGGGAATGGCACGATGACTTGTCAAGGAGACCTCCCAGTAACAAGCCCATCCCTAAGGGTGAGCACTTACTAGGGTGCAATGTCAACCACCAAGGTGAAACAAGGCAAAGAGAATAACTTCCAAGCAGACGTTACATAATCAAAAGCAACTTTAAATGCAACACACTCAAATGCCTCAAATATTGAATTGACACTCGCCATAATACCTGGCTTGTACCTCATGGAGCAAGACCCAATGTCTTCCGGAAGCACGTTGATGTGGCGGATACCATTGTAATGAATTAGAGACTTGTGGTGGTGAGTGTTAAATTTTGAGCTTGATTTCTTATGCAGATTATTTCTTTGAATTCTTCAACACTTTGATTCCAGCGTAATACATTTCAACAATATAGAATCATAACTAAATAACAATAATCATGTAGATACGTAAGCATGCACATCAACAACACATATACCCTGGGGAAACCCTGTACATGGAGAAAAACCCCAACAAACAATATTCCTTTATTGCATTAATAATGTAAGATCACTTACAAACATCCACCATGAAATCTTTGCTCTTAAAGAGCTTGCCAAGTTGACTCTGACCCGACAGAGATCTAAGAGACCTTGCTGATATAGACGTATCTTAGTTTCTTTCAAAGACTGAGATATATCAACTCTGATATGTGCTGTTGAAACTGCCTCTAACTGACTGATATGCACCTCTATATGCTGATCTACAACTTTGATATGGCTGCCTCTTTAGTGTTGATATGTACCTCTGTACAACACTGATATGGCTGCCTCTTTAGCGTTGATATGTACCTTTGTACAACACTGATATGGCTGCCTCTTTAGCGCAAATATGTACCTCTGTACAACATTGTTATGGCTGCCTCTTTAGCGTTGATATGTACCTTTGTACAACACTGTTATGGTTGCCTCTTTAGCGCTGATGTGTACCTCTGTACAACATTGATATGGCTGCCTCTTTATGATGTCTCTACAACACTGTTTGCTGCCTCTACAACACCGGTATGCTGCCCCTATATGCGCCTCTATATAGCAGCCTTTAAGGGACTGATATTCGCCTCTATATGGCAACCTTTAATGCTTCACCTTTTACTTTTCATAGCAATTGTATAGAGGAGAGGGGATCGACCTCTGCTTATAAAGGAATGGAGGAGAAGTGTAGAGGACTCAAAATAGAGGTGTGAAAACATGCTTGACTTAACTCAACATTACACTTTAGTTTGGAAATAAAACTAGACTTGAGACTTCAATTACAACTCAGCATTACACTTTAGTTCGAAAATAGAACTAGACATGAGACTTCAGTTACAACTCAGCATTACACTTTAGTGCGAAAATAGAACTAGACTTGAGACTTTAGTTACAGCTCGACTCTTTACAAGGCAATTCAAATTTCTCTTCATGGTGGATAATGTTACACATGCCAACGCACTAGATCAATACATTTATATCATTTGCAATATTAGGAATATCGTTTGTTTCTAGCTCATAGGAATTTTATATTCAACCTAACTTTTGCTATATGCCTTGACTTTTGCTCATGGCTCACAAGGCTTGACTAGGCTCACAGAGATTGTACGTTCCCCCTGACTTTTGCACTAGGCTCACAGAGGTTGTACGTTCCCCCTGACTTTTGCACTAGTCTGTTTATGCTCACAGAGGTTGTACGTTCCCCTTGACTTTTTCACTAGACTGTCTATGCTCACAGAGGTTGTACGTTCCCCCTGACTTTTGCATTAGACTTTCATAGCATCTCATTCATCTTGACTTTTGGTTTGACTCACAGAGGTTGTACGTTCCCCCTAGATTTTGTCAATACCTCACAAGACTGGTTGATTCTCCAAATCTCCCTGGCTAGCCTCAAGGTGGCCCATATGGCCTCTCATTGGAGACTGACTATCGATGCTGCCAAATTTAACACTCCCTCTCAGCAAGGGCGTCATTCTCAGCCACACCAAGCTTGCCTCTCAGCTGCACAAACTGTCTCGAGGTCAGAGGCTTGGTCAAGATATCAGCTACCTGCTCGCTCTGGTGGCTATGTATTGTAACTTTACAGTTTTTCTCTGGACCAAGTCTTGAATGTAGTGGTACTTCATGTCAATATGTTTTGACCTGTTGTGAAATACCGAGTTTTCTGTCAGTTTTATGCAACTTTGATTATCATAGTGAACCACCGTTGTCTCGAGCTTGTCACCAAACAACCCAGAATCAAATTTTTTGAGCCATACTGCTTCCTTGCTAGCATCACTTGCTGTAATGTACTCAACCTCTGTTGTACTCTGTGCAATGGACCTTTGTTTCCTGCTTGACCAAGAGATCATAGTGGATCCTAAACTGAAGCAGTATCCGGAAGTACTCTTCCAATCCACTGGGCTTCTTTCCCAGTCAGCATCTGCATACCCATGCAGAAATAAACCACCACTGGATGTATATCTCAGACCATAGGTAATGGTCCCTCTGAGATATCTCAAGATGTGCTTTGCTGCCACCCAGTGTCTCTGTCTCGGTTCAGTCATGAACAGACTCATTGCAATCACTGCATAGCATATATCTGGCCTGGTGTGGATCATGTACATCAATGATCCAATCAGCTGCCTATACATGGTGAGATCCACCAAATCTGAACTTGTATCAGAATCATGCAACTTCCTCAGGTTGGTAACCATCGTGGTAGACATGGATTTGCAATCCATCATACCAAACCTCTTTAGTACATCCACTGTGTATTTTCCTTGTGCCAGAAATATCTCACCCTGTCTTTGCCACACTTCCAATCCTAGGAAGTAGTGCATCAAGCCTAAGTCTTTCATCTCGAATTTTGAGGTTAGCTCCCTCTTACACCAGGCTATTAGCCCTTCATCTCCTGTTAGAAAGAAATCATCAACATACAAGATTAGTATAACAGGTTGGTTACCTCTTACCTTGAAGTATAGATTTTCATCAACATCACTTTTCTGAAAGCCTAGGCTTTTAAGAAAGCCATCAATCCTGTCATTCCAAACTCTGGGAGCTTGCTTAAGACCATACAAGGCCTTCCTTAGCTTGCATACATGAGTGCCTTTGTTATGCAGTACAAAACCATCTGGTTGTTCCACAAAGATCTCCTGTTCAATCTTTCCATTCAAAAATGTTGTTTTTACATCCATCTGATGTAGCTTCTAACCAAGAACTGAAGCTAATGCAATAATAGTTTGAATAGAGGTATACCTGGCTACAGGGGCAAAAGTCTCTTCGTAGTCGATTCCTTCTTTTTGAGTGAAGCCTCTGGATACAAATCTTGCTTTGAACTTTTCCACACTCCCATTAGCTGCATGTTTGATCTTATAGATCCATTTGGAAGAGACCACTGATTTGTCCTTTGGCCTCGACACAATGTCCCATACATTGTTCCTTAGAATTGACCTGTATTCCTCAAGCATGGCATCCTTCCATACTTGTAATTTATGTGCTTCTTCAAATGAAGAAGGTTCGGCATCACTGATGCTGCTCATCAGTGCAACATAGCCTCCAAACCTGTGAGGCCTCTTACTTTCCTTGAAATTTCCTTTGGGAGCAACTATCTTTTCTGCTTCCTGCATTGTTTCTTTAAGCCACCCTAGCTTCCTTTTGGCTGGAGGTTCTTCAAGAGTTCTCTCTAACTCTTCAACAGGTTCTAGGGGCTCATTACTTGGCCCTTCATGGGGTTCCTCCCTCTGATCATTTGACTCTTCATTTTCAGAAGAGGGTGACGCTAGCTGAACTGCTTCTGATTCCTGCTGAAGCTCTCTGGATTTCTTGAATGCGGCTTCCTCATGGAAAATCACATCTTTGCTTACCTCTATTTGTCTCTAACCTGGTACATATATCCTGTAAGCCTTGGAGTTCTCACTGTACCCCACAAAAACCCCTTTCTTGCCTGAGGGTTCCATCTTTGTCCTATTTTCCTTAGGGACATGAATATACATAGGACACCCAAATGCCCTACTTCAGGTTTGATCCCTGAGAAGACCTCTTCAGGAGTCTTGTCCTTCAAGATAGCATGTGGACACTTGTTCTGAATATACACAGCAGTAGAGGAAGCTTTTGTCCATAAAGAATTTGGCAGATCCTGGTCAAACATCATTGCTTTCGCTGCCTCACAAATTGTCCTGTTTTTCCTCTCAGCAACTCCATTTTGTTGAGGGTTATATGTCACGGTCAACTATCTCTCGATCTTTGCTGACTTGCAGAAATCCTCAAATTGGAGAGATTCAAACTCTCCTCCATTGTCTATTCTAAGGGTTCTGATGTGTTTCCCTGTCTGCTTTTCAATAAAGGCTTTATACTCTTTGAATTTATCAAATGTGTCACTTTTAGCTTTAAGGAAATATATCCAACATTTTCTTGAGTAATCATTAATAAAAATGACATCATACAAACAACCACTGAGTGAGGGAGATGACATGGGACCACATACATCAGAATGAACCAGATCTAAGATGCCCTGAGCTCTACTGTCACTACTAGGAAATGCTTTCTTTATATTTTTACCTAGCATGCATCCTTTACAAATTTCATTTTTACTAAGGGAAATAGAGGGCATGCCACATACCATGTTCTGCAGATCTGGAAGTGCTTTGTAATGAGGATGACCAAGTCTTCTGTGCCACAATTCGTTGGAGCTAGTCGCATCACGAGCCAATTCTTGAACTGACTGTCCTGTCACGATGTACATTCCTCCTCTACGTATCCCAATGGGTTATGCTGTACTAAAATGACTACCTTTAGCCCACGGTAGTGCCTTCCTGTCCTTGAAGATCACCCAATATCCCTTGTCCTCAAGGGTTGCAACTGATAGAAGATTCTTCTTGAGCCCTGGAACATATAATACTTCATCAACAGGAATTCTAGCCCCAGATTCCAATCTGAAGGAGATAGAGCCTACTCCCTCTATCTTGTAACATTTGTCATCCCCAAGCTCAACCTGTTCTGCAAAAGAGTTTGTCTTGAAATCCGAGAGGATCTCCTTGTACCCTATCATGTGCTTTGATGCACCACTGTCTACTAACCAAGTTTTCGGCCCCATGAAAATTGAACTGGATAAGGCAGAAACCAAGTAATATTCTTTTCTATTTTCTTTCTCATTAGAAAGACTTTTCTGTTTTCTTTTGGATTCATCATTCTCAGCAGTTGAGGCACGATGTTTCCCTTTCCTTGGATATTTGTTTCTAAAGCAATAGTCTTTAGCAAAATGACCCAACTTATTACAACTAAAGCATTTAATCTTAGATGTATCAATACTCTTGCCTTTGAACGTACCTTTGGTGTTCGACTTCCTTTGAGAGTCTTTCTGGAAAGTGCCTTTCTTCTTTCCCTTGAATCTTGATGCTAATGTTGAATGCTCTTCTTTGGTTGGATCGCTCCCGGTAGCAGTGCGACTCTCCTCCTGGAGGCAATCATGCCATAACCTCTCAAATGTGGGCTGAATCTCTCTCCCACATACACTGGATAAGAAGGTCTCCCATGAAGAAGGAAGACCATCAAATATGGCATGCACTAAATCATCATCGTCCACTGTGACCCTTGTGACCAAAAGCTAGATCTCTCATCTGGGCTATCCTGGAACACAAAGATGCTACTGATTCACCTTTCTCCATCTTCAAATACTAAGGCTTGTGCTTAAGTGTCCTCTTCTGACTTGGAGCCTGCTTCTCATACAGATTCACCAAGGTATCCATATAGTCCTTGGCAGTCATTAACGAAGTCATTGTCGGCATTATACTTTTTTTGACCGAGTCAAATATGATTCACTTGGCCTTTGCTTGACACTTCCTGAAGGCCACTCTTGCTGCATTAGTAGTGGGTGCCTCCACCACTGTGGTCACATACTGCTCAAGATCATGCTCCTACAAAAATATTTGTTATCTGGAGCTTCCACACATTGAAGTTGGCAGCTCCTTCGAGCCTATCCTCGACCCTGAATGAATTGGAGGATGCCATGGACCTCACACTGGAAATTTAATCAAGCTTACTTGGATTTGTGTGTACCTGCTGCTACACTTCAACAAGCTTAACACACCCTAAGCTCTGATACCATGTTAAATTTTCAGCTTGATTTCTTATGCGGATTATTTCTTTGAATTCTTCAACACTTTGATTCCAACTTAATACATTTCAACAATATAGAATCATAACTGAATAGCAATAATCATGTAGATACGTAAGCATGCACATCAACAACACATATACCATGGGGAAACCCTGTACAGGGAGAAAAACCCCAACAAACGATATTCCTTTATTGCATTAATAATGTAAGATCACTTACAAACATCCACCATGAAAACTCTGCTCTTAAAGAGCTTGCCAAGTTGACTCCGACTTGACAGAGACCTAAGAGACCTTGCTGATATAGATGTATCTTAGTTGCTTTCAAAGATTGAGATATATCAACTTTGATATGGGCTGTTGAAACTGCCTCTTGTTAAAATATTGTGTAACTGCAAAGAATATTCTTATCCCCTTTTGTGGATAAAGTAAAAGATAAAATATATTTATTATTGATTAGATCAATCCCCTTTTGTGGATTGATCATGTTGGGCATTGTAATTGACCAAATTCCCTTTTGCGGATTGGTCAAACCCTAATTGTAATATACAAAGTAAGAAGTCGGCCCCCAGGTAAATTAAAGTGGTTCTAACCACCCAAATTGAGAAGTCGGCCCTGCCAGTGAAAATACACCTCAGTTCAGCACCTGCCAGATTGTATAAATAAGAGAGGCCAACGCTTCATTTATACACTCACACAACAACTCACTCATCTAGTGCGCAAGTATTAAAGGAAGCTGCATTTACCAATTGCCGGAAGAAGGAAGAGAGAGAGAGGCGCATCCTTGGGAGAGGAATTTCTGTGTTGTTTGGTTCATTGTCTTGGCATTGTATTGGCTATCTATATTAAGTAAGTTTTGCTAGGTTTTCTTCCCCATGAGGGTTTCCCAGGATAAATGTTGTGTATTTTGTGATTGTGTTTCTCCCAGTGATCCTATCTATGCTATTGTTATCTAGTAAATTGAAAGGTAACCTAATAATAGCTTAAACTTTAACACCTATAACTGACTGATATGCGCCTCTATATGCTGCCTCTATATGATGATCTACAACTCTGATATGGCTGCCTCTTTAGCGTTGATATGTACCTTTGTACAACATTGATATGGCTGCCTCTTTAGCGTTGATATGTACCTCTGTACAACATTGTAATGGCTGCCTCTTTAGCGCTGATATGTACCTCTGTACAACACTGATATGGCTGCTTCTTTAGTGCTGATATGTACCTCTGTACAACACTGTTATGGCTGTCTCTTTAGTGCTGATATGTACCTCTATACAACACTGTTATGGCTGCCTCTTTAGCGCTGATATGTACCTATGTACAACACTGATATGGCTGCCTCTTTATGCCGTCTCTATGCCGTCTCTACAACACTGTTTGCTACCTCTATATGCGCCTCTACAACACTGGTATG
>ML784264.1:520968-546372 GCA_009831015.1 Picea engelmannii
CAACATTTAAACAAATATAACATCTCGACAAACCAATTCAAATGTGGAAATTTTTGTTCAATTTGACTTTTAATGCAAAACAAAACTTTCACCTCTTAATTAGAGGTTTCCCGGATCTTAACTTTGTGAATTTTCACCCTTACAGGTGTTATGAAATACAAACAAAACAACAACAACAATGGACAATATTTCAACTCTTAACAACCCTAATCATATAGGCAATCCAAGAGAGAAGATACCACTGTGTTCCAGTAAGTTCCTCTAGGGCAATATTATCATACATATAACAGAGATGAAAACCACATGACAGCTGTAAAACAATAGTAAAATGTTGCCTTCACATCCTTTTTGGTACGAGCTGCAAGCTGTGGTGGATCATTTGGGGCCGCTGGGGTTCCCTCAACAAACTCCCATAACCCATGTTCTTCTAGCACCAGATCTATGTGCTCTCTGCATGGACTGAAGTTGGAAGCGCTCTCCAACCTGTCTTCGAATCTCAACCCTACATTTACCATTTCACTGATGCCCTAGCTCACTCGCAATCCTTGGCTGTTCGACCTTCTCTACTGGTTTTACTCCTGAAAACACACTTGGTTTCTTGTATTAAGCGGCTGAGCTTTGATACCATGTTAAACTTTGAAAACCCAACAACAAATTTTATATGCTAATAATTTTAACTCAGATTTACTTCAATGTTGATTTAGAAATCTAAAAACTATGCATAAAAAATATAGCTGAGTTCTTAACACAAATGCACTGCAAAAAATGAAACCAAACACATAAACACTTTACACAATTTTTACCCTGGAAACCCTAGTGTGGGGAAAACCAAGAGAGGAGATTTTTATTGGTTTTAGAGGAATTATTACAGCAACAAATTTACAGAGAAATCTTACAACCTACAAATCTGCTGCTTCTTCTCAATACGACCCATCCAAAACAGTGTTGTACGGCCCAACAAGTATGACCATGTACGACCTAGTAAACTCGCCCTTGTACGAGCCATAATTCGGCTCGTATGACCCATCAAACTCGGCCTCTCCTCTACTACTGTTGTAAGGCCTAGCTCAGCCTCTCCTGGCTACTGCTGTATGGTCTACAACTCAGCCTCTCCCTTGCTGTTGGTACGACATGTTGTACGACCCTCTCTCTGCTGCTGTTGTACGACCCAACTCGACCTCTCCTGTTTGCTGATGTACGACCTGCAACTCAATCACTCCATTGCTGCTAGTACGACCTTCTGTACGACCCTCTCTTCGCTGTACAACCCAGCCAAATTCGACCTCTCTCCCAACTGTCAAGTTTGCCCTTTTCCTTAGCCAAATCGACCCTCTTCTTTTTTGTTCAATGTGTGTCCTCAACCCCTCACCTCAACACTTTATATTTCCATCTTCACTCTATATCCCCCTTTGAGAACTTTCTAGAAGAATCAAGAAATTTCACTAAAGAAATATTAAATTCCTAAGTTAGAAAATTGGGAAATTTGAGTTATAAAGCCAATAATAATTAAATGAGTAATTATTATGCTTTTCCTAAGTCAAACTTAAGACAAAATAAAAATGTTGATATAGGTATTAATTAATTGGTCTTCTGCATGCTTGGACACAAGGCCTATGTAGAGACACCTTCCAAAGCTACAAATTTAACACCTCATGCCCTCAATCCAACACATGAGTGCCACCACCTACAATGATTGCTAGGTCTATTCCAACAATATTCCAACAATATTTCACCAATACTCAAGCCATTCAATCACCCTCAAGGTCGTACATTGATCAATCACCTACAACCACCTTTGATGTTAGCTTTCAAGGTTACTCCGAAAGTGTTTACACCATGTTTGGGGGTGCTTCATGATATTTGGGCTACATAATGTATGATCAACCCCTATATAGTTCATGATGGATTTTCACATGGGAGATGGCCTGTGATGGACTTGCACATTAGAGATGGCTTACTCAGTGGTTGCTTGACCTCAGTTGGGTGCTTGCTTGGCATTCTTCCCTAGGGTGTTGGAGATCTCCTAATAGCTTAAGATGATGCTCTACATGATAGCCACATGGAAATGGTCGCTTGCTTGGACAACACCCTACTTAGGATGAGAGTTTTACATCCTGGAGGAGGGCATTGGCCCTAGGCAACATAGGGTAGATTGGATTCTTGTATGGAGGCTTGGAGTTGGCCAGGGGATGCTTGGGTTGGAATAGGGTCGAGGAGGATTGATGGAGCCTTTGGAAGCTTGTAGGAGGAGCGTTGGACACACCTCGTGGAACGCCCTTTCATTTGGAGCCTTGCTTGTGGACGATATCACCTTAGAGCCTAAGTCATGTGACATAGGGGCACATGACACAAAGGATATGTGGATACGAGTATCCGACGCAGGACACGTCGACCCCAAAAACAGGACACAAGGGAAATGTTATATATATATATATATATAGACATAAAGATCCATTTTTTTATAATTTAGAACATTTATAAAATATTGGTACAACTAGTTACTATAACAATGGTCAACACAAGAAATCAAAATATTCAATACATATGTCATAAAATAGAAGTTTAGAGGTTAGAACCATAAAATGTAGTTTTCTCATTAAGTCATTTGATGTCATCAAATCAAAATGTATTACATAGATATTGAGTCACCAATACTAGAGGTGGGAATGCCAATGGCAAATACAAAATAGGGTAGATATGAGAATCGTAGATGGAAGAATCTCATAGCCTATCACTATCAGTAGTCCTCCTCCATGTCAAAATCATCAAAATCACCACCATTGCCACTACTCTCTCCTCCATCCTCCTCCTCCTATATATCCAATCCAAGATCTGCATCTACTGGTGTGGAGGATGACACATTAAGAGGATCACCATCATCAAAGGTGACCAATTATAACATCAGCTCATTAAGATCCAAGTTGGCTAATGCTAACTCAACGTTGTTGTCCAAACCCATATCATCAAGAAACACATCTTTTTGTGCCCTGGTGTCCAATATGTTGTGACATGTCTAGGGCACATGTCTACCATGCATTTGGCATGTGTCATGTTTTAGGACACGTGTCCAACATGCAAAATATGGACACGAGACCACTAAGGGATGTATCATATTACTTATAGCTTGGAGCTTGACATGGGTACCTTTGGAGAGTAACACTTCACATGTGTGAGCCTACATGTGATTATTGTATGTTGCTTGTAAGGGCATTGTCCCACGTATGTAGTGTTGGCCTCCCTTACTTCTCATATATATAGAGGAAAGAGAGAGTCGTTCACTCACTCATCGTTCTTGTTTCATTCTAGTGTAGAAATGTGATCAAGCGGAGTGCACCACTTCTCCTTCCCTCTCTTGTATCTTCTTTTGTACTTGATCTCTCTCTCTCTCTCGGAGTTGCTTGGGAGCTTCTTGGAGTATCTTGAAGACTAGGGTTGAGGTTTCATCCCTTGAAGATTTAGAGATTAGGGTTTTGAAATGAAACCCTAGGTTGCACATGGTGAAGGGAAGGAAAGGAGGAGACATCTTGCCTTGAAGGACATGCTTGTTGGATTTCCTTGGTTGAGCTAGGGTTTTCTTGGTTCTCCCTTGCCAGAGTTTTGGAGAGCTAGTGGATTGTACTAGCCTTGTGATAAGGCTAGGGTATGTACATGAACTTCATCTTTATGCATATTAATGAATTTACCCTTGTGAGGCCCCCCTAGTAGTACCCCTCTTCCCTGGGTGGTGACAACATGGGACTAGGGCATAGATGCTGACCACCAAGGTGAAACAAGGAAACAAACATAACTTTTTGAGCTAGTGATCCATTATCCAACTTCAATCAATGATCCTCATCCACATGCCTAGTATATTAAGCACAACACTTCGCATGAGAGAAGGACTAGCATACCTCATGATGACTCTGGCTAACCATCTCCCATACACTAAGTTGATTGGATGTGATGAGCTTGGCTGATTTAAAGCATAAGAGGCAATATGAGGGGGGGCTGCTATCTGTGGACATGTTGATCATCATCATGGTCAAGATCACTATATTCATTGCAAGCAATGAGACATGATCTCCTCCAATTACCCCTAGGCATGGGGGGGTAACAGTACCCATTCTCCCTTGGGTTTCCATCACCCATCGTCTACGGAAAAGACCGGCTCAGAGTGCCCCTCCTTTGGCAATTACTACATGGTGAGGTGGCAGATAAGTGTGACACATATGCTTTTGCCTGCCCACCTTTCTTCACCCCATCCGGGTGATGATTGTCCATCTTATTTATCCAATCACATTCATTCCTAAGAAGAGGAGGGATTATCCTAAACCACTGCTAGATTTCCTCTGGATTGGTTTGTGCCACCCCTGCGTTAGCCAAGCAGTCAGCAAGAGTGCTAGCTTTCCTGCGGACATGTGAAGGGATGATCATTGAAATCATTTCGATCATATCTGCCACTTGATGTAATCCATAGGACAACCTCCAATTATTCGAAATTTTATCGGGCTTAACTCTATTCCCCATCCTTTTCAGAGAATTAATCAACATCTGTGAAACCCCTGCGACTACTAGAGCCTTATAACCTCTTTGATGAGCTATTCGCAGACCTATTAGAAGACCAACTAGCTCCTCCCCATTGTTGGAGTGGTGGCCCAAATTTACAGCATAGATTAATTCGATCTCCCCTGTCGAATTTCGAAGAACTCCACCCGCCCCAACGGTGCCTGGGTTGCCTTTTGATGCCCCGTTGAAATTTAACTTGAAGTGATATTCCGGAGGAGTCCACTCCTCCAATGATATTGGAGCACGAAGTTTGATGTAAAGAGGTCGATGTCCCTGACAGAGCTCCAACTGCCAATTTTTAAAAATTATCATCTTTGATCTCGAAATTTCCTAGTCATCCCTCATCCAGCTTATAGATGCTATCGACTCCCAGATGTTGGACTGAATTTGCTCCCAATTCATCTCTGTGGTCTGCTGTTGCTGCTTGAAAATCCTTCTATTCTTTTCTTTCTTGGTATTCTAGAAAATAAAACCAAGAAAGAGATTCCATGCCCCGTTAAGAATTTGGTTGCCATGGTTCTCCCCTTTTACTTTGTTCAATGTTTAAATAGAGCAACTCCCTTATCCCAGAATATTAAAGCTTCATTGCAATTATTAAACATGTGATTTGTTGTTTCCACATTAGCTCTGCACATGAGACATATCGAAGGTCCTTTGTAGCCTTTCTTAGTCGGTCCCAAGTGAGCACTCACTTACTAACCACTAACCATAGAAAGGTTGAGATTTTGGGCCAGATCACAGAGTTCCAGACCTTTGCCTAGATATCCAAGTTTTCTCCATTGTTCCCCTCCGAGATCACCTTATAGGCCTCACTCACTCGAAAATTACCATCTCCTCTTTTCCCCCATCTCATAATGCCCGGTCCCTCCCTAAATTTAATCTGCCTCATCTGCATCTCCACCTCTCAATCTTTCTTCACCTCTAGGTTCCATACCACCGACCAATCATCACACTTTTTCATATCCTTCCAGTGGTTCTGGCACTATCTTGTTAGGCTTGCCAATACCGAGAAACTTGTACCCACCCTACTTGAACCAAAGAATTCTTCACCTGCAAGAATTTAACATCCTCTCCGATGGTCAGTTCTATTCCCATGCATCATCCCAAAACAGGGTTGACTGTCCGTCTTATATTTCCCAGAAGGAGTGTTGTTGAATCACTTCCCAATTGATCAAGCATTGTTCCATATGAAAGACCCTAGGTGGTGCCCCTCCATTCTAATCAATTCATCCCATGGAATGTCTTTGGCATATTTTGCTTTCCTGATAGTAGACCACAAATCTGGTTGGCCTTTTATCCATCTCCACCTAATTTTTGCTATCCAGGCCTGCCCCATGATGGCAGGTTTCTTAATTCCCAATCCCCCATTATCCTTAGGATAACAAACCTTGTCCCATGCTCTACCAGTGCCCATTTTTTTTCCTTGGCCGCCCCCCACAAAAACTCTCTCTGCAGATTCCTGATCTTCTTAATTATATTAGTTGGGGCTGGCAGAACAAAAAAGAGGTATAATGGCATAGATATAAGTACTGACTAAATGGATAAAATCCTTCCTAGAAGGGTAAGGAATCTATGGGTCCAACTCATCAACTTCGATTCCATTTTTGCTAAGAGCTCCTCCCAAGAGACATTCCGAAGGGCTCTCTCCATCAAGGGTGCTCCTAAATATTTGGGGGGGAGGGCCGCCCTCTAAAAGCCCAGAAGCCTGGCTATATTTCGTTGGATCGACAATGGGGTGTTCAAAAAGAAAATCTAAGATTTAGACTGATTAATTAGGGCTCTCGAAGGTGTCATAAACAAATTAAGAGCTTTTTTGAAAGCTAGGGCTCCTCTAATTGTGGGCTTCCCCATTAAGAGAGTATCATCGATGAATTGCAAGTGAGAGAGAGGGTTTAACTGGGGATCTAAGGATATACCCTTAAGAGAACCATCCTCTATTGCCCTCTTTATCACTCTCCCTAGCCCTTAGGCCAACAAAATATACAGGAAAGGGAAAAGAGGATCCACTTGCCTGATTCCTCTCTACAGGTTGAAAGTCCTCGATGGGGAGCCATTGACAAGCATAGCAAAGAAAGGCAAATACACCATATTTCTAATCCAATTTATCCATTCATTACAGAACCCAAAGGCTGCCAACATCCGTTGAAGGAAGGTCCAGTTCAGGTGATCATATGCCTTTGACATATCAAGTTTAATTAGCATGCCAGGCTGCTTACTTTGTCTCAAGGGGTGAATTGTTTCGTGGGCAACAATAATACCATCTAAGATCTATCTCCCCTCTACAAACCCTCTTTGTTCAAGAGAGATGATTCTATTCATAAGGGGTTTTAGTCTATTAGCTATGATTTTGGCGTCAATTTTATAAAAAACATTACATAAGGAAATAAGTCGAAACTTATTTGCAGTGTTCACTTCTCGATCATTAGGGATCAACATAATGAAGGTTGCATTAAATGCCTGCAAAATCAAACCCGATGCCCGAGAGTCCTCCATTGCCTCCCAAATATTATGCTCGACGACCTCCCAACATACTTGAAAGATGTAATGTTCCTAACTCGGCTAGTCTAGGAAACACTGCTAAATTGTCAAATCCACTGTCTGATCTTATACTCTGGGGGTTTCTGGATGCGTTTGAGTTAATGTTTTAACATGCTTGGTGATTTTTGCATGGTGTTTTATTCAATTAATGTTTAGACAAAATATATGATGCATAAAGAATAAGGAACAAACACCATCTCATTCATATGTATTATGAGGGAAAATAGCAGGAAATACAATAATATGCTGAAAGCAGATGAAATCATCAGCAAGATCTTGTGGATCGTCATTGGAATACAAGCAACTAATATAAAATACCCGTGACCAGATGATGAAGGTAGATCTGCGCATGCATGGATAGATCGACAAAAAGATGCAGTTCCCGAAACTCACGACAACTGCTGCAACTTTGGAAAACTCGCCCTGGTGGCTATACTCGACAAAATCGCCTGGAAACTGTCCCAAACTGAGTGCCCTGGCCTCTAGGCTGCCACTGATGACTGACGGACTAAAGATCGGGTGCCAGAAGCTCTGGATGTCATCCCCTGGGGGGTTGCACACGTCCTGGGCTCAATGAGTGTGCCCTAATGATTCCACCGACGAAATCTGCTGCTATATAACTCGAAATGTGCGCCCTGGCCAATGCTGTACTAGGTCGGAAGGGTTTCCTCGGACCTGATCCATAACTCCCTCTGGAACCCCAAATGCCCCTCCTCAAGTGTTGTGCACTATCTGGCTATCTGCTGCGCTCTTAGAGATTCCACTGTCAGAATCTGATGACTGGTGGCTCAAAAGATGCGCCCTGGCTAGTCCTCAACTAGGTCGAGAGGAATCTGCAAGATAATCTCTGGCCTCGTGTAGCTACACAAAACCCTCTCTAACCCTTGCGCCCTCACTGGTTGAGCTATGCATACACTGCAAACTAGATACTCCTGAATAGCACGGTGAAATACCTGGATGGTATCTCCGATAGGCTAGGGTGTGTCTCTCAACACCGAAGCCGATCGATCGTGGTGGTTTCCTCCAGAAATCCACAAAACAACAGAATGTCGATTCTCCTCCTCCTCTAGAAACTCTCTCAACATCAAATCATAACATAATGAGGAATTAGGTCGAATTCCTCCCTTTATACTCTTCCTGATCTAATTCTCCGTTGACATCACTTAAACTAGGCGCTTTTCCTCCTAAAGTGAGTAATTAATTAATTAAGTCTCCCCCTCAACACCTTTTCATTCTATTTCTCTGTTGACTTTAGCTTAAGTGACTTTTCCTATGCTTTTGGCTTAATTCATTGTTTAGCCACTAATTCACCCCTTATTTCTCCTCTTGTTCCCTGTTTGTGCCTGACTATAGTCTACGGGAACAGATAGACTACTAAGTCACTCCTTGCTGGCCTACTCTTGGGAACGGGACATCACAAAAGAAGTCTGTTGTGAAGCCATCCGGACCTGGGGATTTCTCAGAAGCCAATTCTTTCACGGTCAGTGCTACCTCTTCGAGGGTTATTGGGCGCATAAGGCTGTGATTTTGCTCATGTGTCACTAGCTTCAGGATTGCGCCGGTAACAGCCTGGATGGCTACCTCCCTATCTACTTTTGGTTTCTTAAGGAGTTGTCTGAAGTGCATGACCTGTTTCCTCTCAATGTTTTCTTGTTTCTCTAGATTCTCCCCAGCCTTCGATTTCAGCTTAACAATTTTGTTTGAGTTCCTTCTTTGAAGCAGCAAGTTGTGGAAGAATTTCGTATTCCTATCCCCTTCCCTAAGCCAACAAATCCTAGACTTCTGTTTCCAATGGATCTCCTCCTGTTTGTCCCTGCTGTCAATTTCCTTCCTAAATTTCCTCTCCTTTCTGCCCATTTCCTCCGTCCTTCCTTTTTCAATAATTTCTCTTTGGAGTACCTCCATTTCTTGTTCAAGATGCTGCTTCTCTTCGAAGATATTCTCGAAAACTTCCTTATTCCACTTCCTTGTTCGGGCTTTAACATGCTTCAGTTTTTGTTGCACCTGATACATCATGGTCCTGTATATTTCTGGTCTTTCATTCCACCATATTACCATATTTGAAAGAAATTCTGGGTGCCCTATCTAAAATTTCTCAAATCAGAAAGGTTTGGGCCGTGGTCTACCTTCCTACGAAAGTACTATAGGCCAATGGTCTCAGCCATTAAACGAAAGAATGTCAACGACTATGGCCTGTTGGAGATGATACATGGTTTCAGAGACCAAGAACCTGTCCAGGTGGACTGCTGCCTGGTGATCTCATCCCCTCCTATTATTCCACGTATACAGATCGCTACTGGAGGGAATGTCTATTGGTCGTAGCCTTCCAATCAGAGTTTGGAAGGCTTCATTATCTGCGTCCATCCGTCTCACCCCTTCCTTTTTTCTCATGCATGAAGGTGATCATATTAAAATCTCCCCTAATAATCCATTACTGATTTTTTAGCACCAAACCCAACAAGTTAATGGACTCGAGAAACTCCTTTTTCATTGATGGAGTCAGAGGGCCATACACATTAGTAATATACCCCTGCTCATAGGAGCCTATCATTTGATACCGACTTGTGAGGAGTCACGCTAAGCTCGAATGGATGACCATAGTCAAAATTTCTGGATCCCATAAAATGGCCAAACCCCCTGATCCACCTTCTGCTTACACCACCTCGATTTCACACCTTCCCCAAATCTTTTGGGCTACTCGGGTAATAGTGTTTTTTTCGCACTTTGTCTCTTGGAGCACCAAGCTGCTAGGTCTTTCCTGAGTTATTCGCTTTCTAAGCATTCTATGTTTAGATGGTGCGTTTAGACCTCGCACATTCCAGGAGATAATCTTCATTTCAAACCTTGGGTTGGGATGGAAGTACTTCTCCAGGGGGCCTATAGACTGGCCCAAATCCACCAGAAAGGCGCCTGTCTCTTCCAACTTTTGTTTGTGTGACTCACGACCTTGTTTATTCTCGTCGCCTCCCAATTTCTTCTGGGGTTTTAGGGAGCTAGTTCTAATTCCCAAATTCCCTGATGTTGTCGCAGCTTGCCCCAGATTTCCCATCTTGTTTTTCTTTTTCACAAGATCTCTGTGCAATCTTCGAGGTTGGCCTTCTAACATATTATTGATTTTCTGCTCTCCATGTTCAACTATCGACGTCTTCTTGTCTATTTCCTTCTCATCATGTTCCATATCCAGGTTTCCCATTTCCCCTTTCGAGTCTTCTTGGGAATCCTCATTGCCATTGTTCTCTTGCATGTCAATCTCTGGCCCCTCCCTCCTTGAAATTACTGTCTCTATCTCTTTCTTTCTTCTCTTCCGGCTCTCAGTTTCGGGAGGATTCTGGGATGTATCTGCTTTTTGCTCCATCATTGCCCCTTCCTTATTCATATCTTCCTCTACTTCTTTGGCTAGCACCTGGAAGCTATTTGAGTACATATGGATCTACACTAGGGCGGCTATGAAATCCTCCTTTTCCGAGGCAAATCTTTTTGTCCAGAACCAAAGGTGGAAACCCATCGAATTGAAAAAGTAGGGACCCCCTTCAAAGATCCGGTCCCTGTCCTTTGTGTAGGAGAATATCACTGTAAAAAATCCTTTCGATCCCAGCTTCAGATCCATCTCCCCCTTGACTTTCCATCTTTTATGCACCCAACATCAATGCTTTTTCCGACAGCCATATACCCATAAACTTGCTGATCACTGCATGATCCTTCATGTATTGGATGTAGTCCCTTATTTGGTTTGACGTTACCTGATATCTAGGGTTCGTTTCCGTCTTTGCCAAGCACCCATTTCTTAACTTGTGGCCAGATTTCTTTGAATCATTGTCCGGATTGACCAAGCTGCTGCCTCCCCTCTGAACCTTACCTATGCCCCCCATTTTGATCTCCACTGAAGTCTGTCCACGCATCCTTGACACCACTTCTTTGAATGATTTTTCTCTCTCCACCTCCTGCACTGCCTCAGTTTTCGTCTGTGCCTGCAGTCCTATCATTGCTGTGTATACTGCCCCTCTACAGTACGCTGTCGCTGCTGAACCCGTTACCAGACTGAATGCCTATCCAGATCGACACTCGAAAGTCCTAAACCCTACCCTGCCTCGCCTGCCATTATCACTCCTCCCATATCTCATCATGTCACCTTTTAAGTTATGTTATTATGAGTGATCCCATGACATTACTTCCCTTAGACTGGGCAGTTATTTTAACATAATATCTACGTTGCATTTATGCATTTTTTCAAGGTTATTTTGATTTTTAAAGCTTACAATTTATGGAATAACTAACTTTTGCTAGTTTTTGTTTATTTTGTAACACTTGCATGGACTTTGCAGGAAGGCAGTTGAAAAGAAAGGCAGCACTTGGAGGGTTTTCTCATTGAAAGAGTTGCATTCAGCTACAAACAATTTCAATTATGATAATAAACTTGGGGAAGGCGCCTTTGGTAGTGTCTACTGGGGTCAACTTTGGGATGGTTCACAAGTAAGAAACTTTATATACATTTGTACATACACTTCATATGCCAGGAAGTATTTTTTTTAATCCACAGATTTTTTTTCGTAATTTCATTAATAAAAACAAAATTACATCATATGCTGAATAGCATGTCTTAAACCCTCCATCAGGATCCCCATATCAACAAACAGTTCACATGCAATTAAGTTATTCCTCTTCTTTTTGCTTTTTTAGTACTCCAACATTTGAAACCTATTAATTCCTTGAAACCTTATAATTCCGAGTGTCAACTCGACCCTTATCCTTATAGGAGTTGATGTCTTTTGTTTGTTTGAGAGAGATCTTTGATACTAATGTTACTTAAGGTTAGGGTTTTGATTATGCTAGGCGTGATTCGGAACTATTATACTTACAGCACAATGCATATCAAACTAGGATTGAAATTTGTAGCATGGGACAATAGTTCCATGTAGATGGGTTTGTTTTTCATTAATATTTGTGCTTTTTGTAAGGTAAAAGCTTTTTTGATTCATGGGGAGTTATGAACCTCATCTTTGCATTATCATGGTCCCACTTCAATTTGCAGAATTGTCAAACTCTCAGCCAAAGCACACATTGTTCTAGGACTCCGATTTACTCGCTGCTTTTCAACTTGAACTGTAATCTTGTCAGTTTTCAGAGCACATGCTCAAGACAGAACACAAGAGAATAGTTTCACAAACTCAGTTCGAATTCAATTTAACTTTAGAAAAGTGGCTTTGCTTGAAACTGGACAATGCCTTTCTTACATTCCACTTTTGATAAATTAAAGAAAACGAAGTTTTATCATATTCTTACTTTTCCAGTTTTCAAGGTGTTCAAACATGGATTTCTTCTGCCTTTTTTTTCCCAGAGACATTAAGGGTTTTGTGGCAGTTGGCTTCAAAACATGATGTCTTAAACCTGGAAATCGAGGGTTTTGAGGTCTGTTAATTTTACTAGACTGACATTAATCCTCCTCTGAGCTAGTGCTAACTCTCATCTAAAGTTTAAACAAACGTATTCAGACGCAACGATCTCTTTTCTTGTTTGGTGCTTCTTGTCAGTGACATCTTGCTAGGGATCTACGACCCACAGTCTTATTGCTGTACTTCTGTTACTCTTAGCTGGACGTCTTTCTTAGGGCAGCAACTTCAATCTCTATTGAGTGTCACAAACCGACATTTTTCTTTGCTGAACTGGACTGAACATCTTCTCAATCTACTGCATTTTAACAGGAATGAAATTTGTGTAAAAAATCACAAGGCAGGGTTGCAGAACAAAAGAATAGAAATTTTCATTGAATGCAATGATTTGAATTCCTCAAAGAAGTATAGCCGAACATAACTCACAACTATGATTATATGTATCCCCTATGACTGTTCATTTCCTATTCTAGGTGACACGTTGCATACCTATGTCAATTTATTACAATCACAGACTATCTACAATTAGATTTATTTATTTGCCGTCGATCACATGTTGCAAACATTTTTTTTAATGGTAACAGTTGGTTTATATGATAAAAAATTGCTGCAGCCTACCCTGGTCACCATTGTACAAATTATAACAGATTTTGTATCAACCAGAGAGAGTGTATCAACCAAAAAACTTAGACTAGTTAACCCTACTAATCTGCTTAACAGAGTGCAGTAGACTCTATTAAACTGATTTAACAACAGTAATATTCGACAAAACATGTAAAAGTAAATAGAGATTAATGCCCATGCTGGGATTTCATAAAAGGAACCACCTGGGTAGCCAGGCTGCTTGCTTCTGCTCCCAAATGGTCAGAGGAATCTGCAGAGGCAGTTGAGCTGCTTGAGTCTGCTTGGGTGTCATTGTCTGGAGGAAGTTGAATGTGGGCCAGAATGCATTCCACTAGGTCGGTGAGGGCATCCAAGGAGGCTGAGAACTCCAACTGCTTTCCTTGTAGGATAATGAGGGAGGCGCCTGATTCCTTCTCCCAATCTCGGAGGCTGAGAAAATGCCCCCCATCTTCTAGTGTGTGCTTATTCCTGACCGAGTGGGTTGTTGTGTTCTTCAAATCAGCATGCCGTTTCCAATTTTCCCATTTCCTGGTTGTGCTCAGAGGTATTCCTAGGGCATCGAACTTATCCACAAGTTCCTTTTCACTTTGGTAGAATCTCTTTTTCAACCTGTGAATTTCCCCCAGAAGACAACATCAGCAGTGACAATGTGCGTGCCATTATGAGGAAAGTACCTTCCTTGGCTCTTGGGGCTACAGGCTAGAGGAAGTCCATCTCCTTCTTCAACTCGATGATGTTGTCCCAATGCTCCAGGCTACACTCCAAAATGAGATGCAAATGCCTCCCAATCTCCCTGAACCACCAGATTTCCCATGCTCGATCATGGATTTCCATACTGACAAGAGCAACCATAAACATAGTCTAGGACGCCACATTCCGCACAAAAGAGAATCAGATTGGTAAATCACCATGAGCTTAGTGGTCGATCGAATAGAGGAATGATGAGGTGAAGACAGACAATGGCTATTAAACCTCTTCATCCTTTGCACGTGTTGAGAAATGTAGCTCGAGTAGGAACTTCTTGCATAGGTTCAGTGTGGGTGTCCAGGAAGTGGTTCAAGACATTTCTTTGGTGACCACCTTGGAAAGGTGATCACTAATTCTATTTTGCAATTTCATTTGAAAAATAAAAATAAAAGTGAAATTCTAATGTTTTGAAATCAACTAGTCGTAGAAATCTAAATGAAATAGTGACTTAGATTATAAATTTAGGATTTAATTTTAGCTGTACATCTTATGATTGAGATAGGTGGCAGCTAGGATTGAGGAGATTAGTTATCCTCTCTCAAAGCATAAATAGGACAAGATAGGAGAGATCTCATACACATGAGAAGAGAGCAAGAGAGATGGAGGGTGGAAGAGTGCATCTGGAAAAGAAGAAGAGCAGTTATGCTAAAGAGACCAGCAAGTACAACAGGTCGTACAGTCCGTACCACCACTGTAGCTGTCTTTTCTTCATGCACAGGACATACACCTTCAGATGGTCATAGAGTGTATTGCTGGAGTGTGCTTCAGTGATTGAGAGGGAGAGTGATTTGCTGTCCAGCAAAGGCTGACCCTCTTTTCACAGGTCATAGACTGCTGTTTGAGGTGATTTTAATGACTGTACATCGGCTGGTTCCAGCAGGTTGCAGAGGTCACTTTGTAAGATTTGATCAAAGGAATGAAAAGCTGATTTGAAGGACAAATCCCCGTGTGTGTTCTTTCCACTGTTCATCTTTTAAGCAGTTGTGTGATTGATGCAATGTTCAAAAAATTAATTTTCTACTGTTAAATAAATCTGTTTTGAGTTATTTAATAAGAGAACTTAGGGCAACAATCACCTAGGTTTGAAAAATTTACATGGTATCGGAGCTATTTCTCTGATTGAGATTCTCAAGGATTTGCAGAGGTAAATCAACTGTCGAAAATGACCAACAGTTAGAGGGTTTCAACATTTCCGTTTTTTAAAGACTAATTTTCAGATCTGGGAGTTTGTGCTTTAGATCTCTTAGAGATGGCCTCAAATTCGAGGACAGATTAGACGACGCCTCAAATTTTTGTCATGGAAACTGAAGGTAACACTCTTATTGGATGATAATGGTCTCTGGGATATCGTCAAGGATTTTGTGCCTTTGCCTACAGATCCACAACAGTTGGTAGCTCACAAGAAGAAGGAAGTGAGGGCCAAGTGGATATTTATGGTTGCTATAAAGGATCATTTGATCTCTCATATATCTGAGAAGAAAATGGCAAAGAAAACGTTTGATGCCCTGGTAAGCTTCTACCAAAGTGAGAACATAAATAGAAAGATGATATTGCAAAACAAACTCAGATCCATAGAGATGACTAGATCAAATTCATTCATTAGTTACCTTATGAAGCTCATGCAGATTTGTGATCAACTTGCAGTTGTCGGGGAGAAGGTTGCAGATGCAGAGGTAGTGAACATGGCACAGAATGGATTCCCAGCTTAATGGAAACCAATTGTCCAAGGTATTTGTGCTCATGAGAACTGTTATTGCGCAAACTGTAGGTTGGGCAAAGCTTGACCCAATCCACAGGATGGAGATAACGGTGGGAGAGTTTACCCACTGTCACCTTAGATAAACCCTCCTCTCGCTTTAGTGAAGGATGAATCCAACACAAAGGGGGAATCCTGAGTGACCCTAGGAGGAAATGAAGTGGAAAGTGAGAGTATAGAAGCGAAGCCCTATAGGTCAAGATACTAAGTGAGAAGTGGCTTGATAACGAGTCTAGGAGATGGTTTATGGTTTCTAAGTGCTTGAGTACCTGCGGAAAATGATTGTACCTACCCGAGACACAAGAAAAGACGAGTATACAAGCATAAGGTTAAGTGGACAAGCAAGTTAAGCTTGCTGTCCCTATTTGCAGCAGCCAACAGAGATATATATGAGCAAGTAAATGATTGTTAAAGCTGCTAAACAAGATGATAAAAGTCAGGTAAATGATGCAAGAGATAAGCTAGCAATCACTAGTATAATTCAAGTATGAAAGCATAAGACTTTAGCAACAAACTAAGTCTGTTATAAACAAGTATTGCAGAGATATTTTATCAGCCTTATGGCTGTAACAAACTATTGCTACAACAGAAAATTTCAACCCACAAAACAAACAAGTAAACCACCCAAAAAGTGCATTGAGGCTAGTAGATTATAGGGGCAATTTATTAGCAACTTTTGATGGTTGAAACATGAGTTACAATCAAGAAGAGAGTAATTTGCTGCATCCCTAATGGCTGTAGCTTTTTATTGAGTTATAGCTCCAAGAAGACTAAGCAAACCAAGATGCCCTAGAGGCCTTAACAACCTCAAAGCATTAAGAAAAGATTCCAACTTGAACAAGATCAATATCTCTCTAAATCACGTTTACCATTTCAAGCAATTTATTTCTCTAATGCAAACTTTAGATTAGTGCCTTTAAAATTTGGGTAAATGGAGTCTTGAAAGTATGAGTTAGATCCACAACATCCCTAGGGGTGTAAACCCTCTTACTCCCTAGGGCATGCAAATCAAACTAAGGTAAATCTAGGAGGGTGTACACTTTTGTACTCCTAGCAACCTTGCCAAAAATGACTTATAAAATTGCAAATAACATGAACCTTGGTGGAGGGTGTATGCTCTTATACTCCTCCAAGGGTTTAAGACAATAATATCAATGAAACTAGTAGAAAACACCAACACATGCAGAAATTTCCTTACCAATTCCACAATAGCAAACCAAACCCTAGTTTACCAAGTAATGTCCATCCATAAGCAATAAAAGAAGTCTCCAAGAGGTGCGCACCACCTTAGCTCAACAATTCACTGAGAGAGATCACCAAAAATCATTTGCACAAGAGAGAGATATCCAAATTGCCCAAGTGGGGYGCAAATTTCAGCCACAATATTCTTCTCACAATGGGAGAGCTATGACAAAATGAAATAGRAATGATCCTTATTTATACAAATCTTCTAAAAMGTGTTTGTCCACCTAACTTTAGGGTAAACCACRAAGTAAGGGGTCAACAACCCTTACTTTGCCCCTTWACAAAAGTAATTTGATTTTGCACATAAGAAACCCTAAAATAAAGATGAYGACAYCCTTCTAGGGAAACGATTTGGCATCAAGAAGAGGACGTTGGGCTTGGAGATGACACGTTGGGCCTCCAAATCCTTCTCCTCAAGCGCTATGGTCTTCTTTATCAAGTCATGGTCTTTCTCCATCCAAATATGCCAARTGTCAACCAACAACATCACCACCACCCAAAACCCTAGCTCATGCATGACGTCACCCCCAAAATGTGGCGCTCTAGCCTCCAAAGGCAGGTCGTTGGGGTGATGAAGGGCCGGGAAGGGTCCTCCAAGGTGCCTCTCAAGCCTCCAAAGGCTGTCATCATTGTCTGGTGTGTGGGCCATGGTATCCAACCTGTGGGCTTCAAGCCCCAAGGAAGCCCAAGCTAGGCTTGTTCTTCCAAAGCTGTACACCAAGCAAGGTCTTGCAAAGACAATGAATATGCCCTCCAAGGATCTCAAGTAAAATGCATCATGAAAAATAAATCAAGTCAATAAAAGAGCCACCTAAGCATGTGCATGAAAAACCACCTCATCAAACTAAACAAGTGCTCAAAGACCCTATGCAATTTGCCAAGTTTAGGTATGGGAGGGTTGACAAGGTGACCTATTGGGTGAATCACCCCCTAATTCAAGGAGTGTTTCCCAGGTGAACCCCTCTCTAAGACGTGGAGAAGATGATATGGATGGGGGCAAGACTTTTGGGCACGGGGTTCATGACATACAAGCGATCGTAGTGTCTTGTTTATGGGTGCCTTTGTAGAGGGTGTACTGCACCTTTGTTTTCAATGCATCCTTTTTCCAAGCCCATTTATTGCCATTAATTTATTAAGGTCCAAACACTGGGTACTCCCTATGGTGAATCGATTAACTTGAGGGTAAGTACCAAAGTGTCACAAGGGAGAAGTACACATGGTGCCATGGGGGTATAGTCTAACTTGTAATGCACCTTGTGTAAATCCCTCAACAAGTGGGACATTTATATTCTGTGTTTGCTTTTGCAGGTCTTTGATTTCTTTTTTTAGGAGAAGCATTTCATTGCTCTCAAGACCTCTTTGGGCGAGCATCTGGAAGGTTCATATTTAAGCTTTTATCTTTTGCCAGCTACCTCCCCTCTGGGCCTTCAGCCCCTTCTTCCCATGAAATGAGGGACAATCCCTTCTTGGGTCAGTACACCCGAAAATACCAAAAGGTAAGGAGATGAGGGGATGAAGTGTGGAAAGTGACAAGTATGGTCGAGAATGGCACGATGACTCGTCAAGGAGACCCCCCAGTAGAACACCTATTCCTAAAGGTGACCACTTACTAGAGCGCAATGTCAACCACCAAGGTGAAACAAGGCAAATAGCATAATTTCCAAGCAGACGTTACATAATCAAAAGCATTTTTAAATGCAATAAACTCATATGCCTCAAATATTGAAATGACACTCACCATAATACCTGGCTTGTACGTCATGGAGCAAGACCCAATGTCCTCCGGAAGCAAGCTAATGTGGTGGAAACCCTCATGATGAACCTAAGATCGGTGGTGGTGAAGTGGGCCTCTATCTGTGCAAGTGGACATTGTTGGTCAAGCTGTCTCTCGGTACTCCATGTCTGCAACTTGAGGGCCTCAAGACATCATCTCCTTAGTTATCCCTAAGAATTGGGGATAACAAGAACCTTCCTAACTTTCAAAGGTTGTGGGATGATTGTATCTAGGAGGAGACTTGGATGGAGTAAAAGGCCAATAATAAGGGTGGTGATGAGAACTTAGCCCTATTTGATTATACAAATAAGGGCAGAGGTAAAGGACCCATGCAGAGCTAGTGAACATGGCATTGAAGGGATTTTGAGCTTTATGGGAACCATTTGTCCAAGGTATTTGTGCTCATGAGAACCTTCTTAACTTTGAAAGGTTGTAGGATGATTGTATCTAGGAGGAGACTTGGATGGAGTCAAAGGCCAACAAGAAGGGTGGTGATGAGAACCTAGCTCTATTTGATCAAACAAATAAGGGTAGAGGTAAAGGACCCATCAAGGGTAAGGGAAAGAGTGAGGAGTTAGCCTCATAGATCGGAAACAAGGACTTGAGTAAAATCAAGTGCTTCATTTGTCATAAGCACGGTCATTATGCATTACAATGTCCAGAGAAAGGAAGGGTAAAGGGAAGCAAAAACAGAAGCACGTAGCAGCCTTTGTAGAAACTTAGATGATCAAGTTTGTTGCCAAGTTCAAGAAGAATTTCTCGATGGTATCTTGCCTTTCTACCAACATAGTTTCTATGAATGCGTGATATGTGGACAGTGGGGTATTTTGTCATATGACATTAGCCCGACAATTATTTTCTGGTCTAACAAAGCATGACTTAGGAGTATAGATTGAACTTGGTGATGATGCTAAGTACCTAGTAGTAGTTGGTAATATTCCCTTCCAGCTCGAGTTGGTTAACTCTTTAGATTTTGATGATGTCTTGTTTTTTCTATGTCTCAGAAAGAACTCGCTTTCAATTTTGATTATGGAGGATAAGGGCTTTGTAGTTGAGTTCAAGAGGCAACAAGTGCTCATCAGAGAAGGAATCTAGCCTAGATACAACTCAAGTAATCGGGGATAGAGAAGGTAATATTTATAGGTTGCAGGGTGAACAGGTTCAAGCCCTAGTTCATAATAGTGGCAACTTGTGCGAGTTGTGGCACAAGAGGATGGGACACTTGCATTACAAGGCGTTGCCTATTCCAAGGGAGATAGTCACAAGTCTTCTAGAGTTCAGTATTGACCAGCATGGAGTATGCAGAGGGTGCATTCTTGGCAAGCATGCCAAGGCTTCTTTCCCAAGCAACAAGCATAGGTCTAAGGAGATTCAAGACCTAGTGCATTCAGATGTTTGTGGACTAATGTCAGTGGCATCAATTACAGGAAGCACATGCTATGTTTCCTTCATTGATGACTTCTCTCATAAAACTTGGATCTACTTGCTAAAGACCAAGGATGAGGTCTTTAGCATGTTTTAGGAGTTCAAAGCTTTAGTTGAAAACCAGATAGGGAAGAAGATGAAAATCTTGAGATCAGACAATGGGGGAGAGTATACCTCCAAGGAGTTCTAGGATTTCTGCAAGGAGGCAGAAATTAAGGAGTTGATTGTTCCGTACAACCCGCAATAGAATGGGGTTGCAAAGCGAAAGAATCGATCCATCATAGGGGTTGCTAAGGCCATGATTCATGACTAAGACTTGTTGATGTTTCTTTGGGCAGAAGGATGCAACACAATAGTCTACATCTAGAATCGGTGTCCTCGTAGGATCTCAAAGGACAAGACACCAAAAGAGGCATTCACTGGTGTGAAGCTTGAGGTGAGTCATTTCTGTATTTTTGGCTATCCACTTTATATCCATGTACCGGTAGAAAAGAGGACTAAGTTGGAACCCTTCAATAGGAAGGGTTTATTTGTTGGTTACAATGAGACTTCAATGGCCTATAGGGTCTATATTCCAGAGCGGAGGAAGACAATAGTGAGTAGGAATGTAAAGTTTGAGGAAGACTTTGCATCTAGGAAGTCCCATGAGCCTATTCCAATGACAGAGGATGAGGAGCAGGAAGCTCTGAAGGTTGAGCCAAGGTCACCAGTGACTTCTAGAGCAGTACAACAATGTTTAGGTGAAGAGGAGGAGACAATAACCCCTTCCACTTTTCTTAGGAGACCTTGATAGTCTACTCAGACATTGAGGGATGCTCGGGAACAAGATACAATGCAAAAGAATGGAACCCCTTCTCCTCTTAGTGGCCTAGTATTTAACATAGCCCGATAGCCATATAGGGATAGGTTTCTGACTTCCTCAACCCTCAATTGTGGTAGGGTTTTGAACCTTTTAGAATCTTCTTGAAATCCCTCACGTGGCTAACCCCATATTCATGAGTAACGGGGGCTAACGTGGCATTTTCTCGTACTATGGTGAACATGGTAGGTCAACTTGCGGGAGGCATAACTTTTGCATACGAGCTTTGATTGATGCGATTTTTGCACAATTGGAAAGGTCTCGATGTGTAGAATAGCATCACGGGGTCCAAGTTATGTTGGGAAATTTTTAACCCCCTCAAAGTGCCAATTGATGCCTCGAAATGGCCCCGGAAGGTTCCAAACCCAAATTTTCCAAACTAGGACCTGCCACTAAAATGGCCCTATAAGCTGATTCTTCCAATTTTTTCCACTCTGAAAGGATCGAGATAGATGAAAAACAATATAATGATCCAATCTGGATCACTTGGTATAGACATTGGGGTCAGAATAACATCTAGAAAATCCAGTGTCAAGAAGAAAGCTATCCATTTTAGCATACCAAGCTCGAGGAGATTACTTAAGACCATAGGGAGATTTCTTAAGGTAGCAAACAAGGCTGGAGTCATTTTGAACATAGTAGGAGGTTGTTTGATTTAAATTTCTTCTTGCAAATCCCTTTGTAAGAAGGCAAATTTAACATCCATTTGATGGACCTCCCATTTATGTGAGGTGGCAAGGGCTAGAACAAGGAAGATGGAATTCATTTTGGCTATGGGGGCAAAGGTTTCATTATAATCAATTGCTTCAACTTGAGAAAATCTTTTGGAAACTAACTTGGCCTTATGTCTTTCAACATTCCCATTTGATGCATACTTAGTTCTATACACCCATTTACATTTGACAAGTTTTCTTTCTTTCGGAAGAGGTACAACATCCAAAGTATCATTCGCCTCTAAGGAACGATATTCTTCGTTCATTTTTGTGTCCCAAACTGGATGGTCAGAAGCTTCTACAAATGTTTCTGGATTACGAGTCTCTAAACTTGAGCAAAAAGAGAGGAGGCTAATTGGAACTATGAATGTGTGCGATGTTAATCTATCACCAAAAAGATCACCAACTGCTTCTCGTGTTGTATTGACCCATTTAAGAAGTGGTGGTGTTGGTGCAGGTTCATGTTCAATGAACCCAACTAGAGGAAGGTGAATAGGCGGAGGTGGATTTTCATCCTTGCTGTCATCATCTGAAAAAAAAACCAAAGTAGGATTTGTTTTCCCACATTCATAGGGATAACTAAGGAGATGATGTCTCGAGGCCCACGAGTTGCAAACATGGAGTACCAAGAGGCATATGAGCAGGCAGCGGGTCCCTATCACACCACACATCACCATTCAACCGAAGGCAACAACATCCACCACACCCAGCTTGGCCCACAGAGGACAACATGTCTTGCTTCGAGGTAACAAGTCTGGTATCGTGGTAAGTGTCATTTTAATATTTGAAGCATTTGAACATGTTGCAAAGGATCCTTTCTTGATTTTGAAAACATTTGCTTGGAAATTATACTTTTTGCCCTATTTCACCTTGGTGAGTGTCATGGTTTCCTAGTAAGTGTCCACCCTTAGGGAAAGGGTTGCTACTGGGGGGTCCCCTTGAAGATTCGTCGTACCATTCCCGCTCATACTTGCCACTTTCCATTACTTCACCTCCGTTTCCCCATCTTTTAGGTTTTCGGGCTTATTGACCCAAGAAGGGCATGTACCTCATTTCATGGGAAGAAGGGGCCACTAGGCTCAGAGGTGCCTTGGCAAAAACATCATGAAATAAAGCTCTCCCTGGGATCCCGAGAGCAATGAAATACCTCTCAACAAAATGAGGGATCCATAAAATAAATAACTAATTGACTAATGCTGCTTGGGTCGTTCTTTTATTAGATATGGCTTACTTGGCATGATGCTTGTGACTTGTGGACCCTTGGAGGGCATACTTGTTTGTCTTTGCAGGTCCTTTACAGGTGAAAGCTTGATCATGAAGGCACAAGGTCACTTGGACCTTCATTGGGGCATGAAGCCCATAGGTTAGATGATGCGCCCCTTCTCCCTAGATGCATGGGAAGAGGAACGTTGCCTTTGGAGACACTAGGACACCATGAGATGACCATGTTCCAGCTCATTGCACCCCAACGATGCCTGGGAGGGTCCAAAACGTCACATTCTACACCCTAGACGTCACATGAAGGCTAGGGTTTGATGGGGTTTCTCATGGTTGATGATGATGTGGCTTGGTTTGATGGAAAGAGAGACATTTGGCACATGCTAGAGCACTTGGTGGCATGATTTATGGCCTTTGGAAACCCAAAGTCCTTCATCAAAGGTTCAATGTCTCTCTTAGAGGTCCTACGTCACCCTTTAGGGCACGACATCACCCCTAAAAGGGGATTTTCTTTTTGTAAATTTGAATTTTAAGATGTAAAAGGACAAATAGGGAGGTCGACCTCTCTAATTTGATGTTGACTTTTCAAAAAGTGGACAAAAGGGTTTTAGGTGACCTCATATAAATAGAGGTTACCCCTTTGTCATTTGGATCATAACTCACTTGAGAATGACATATTGTATGACTGAAATTTTTGCCCTACTTGATTTTGCTCTATCTCTCTCTTGTGGATGCTAGTACTTGTCTTTTGGTGAAGGAAGCTAAGACGCTATCTCTTGGATGTCTTGTTCTTGCTATTGTGGTGGAATATTCTTGGTAAAAGAGCGTTTATTCATGCTTTTTCTTGGAAATGGTAAGGAATTTCTGCATTAATTGTGTCTTTCTCTTCTTGTTTCAAGCTAGATTTGTCTAAACCCTTGGAGGAACATAAAGGCATACACCCTCCATTAACATCTATTATTATTGTTTTAAATAAACTACTTTGCAAAGGTTGCTAGGAGGATTAAAAGACTTACACCCTCCTTGTAATGTTCCTGACTTGGCTAGTCTAGGAAACGCTGCTAATGTGTGTGTAGGATTAATGGTTTACAACATATAAATGATCATATAATAACAAATGCGACAAAAGACTGCAAAGTTTATATTATGATATCTCTACGGAGTACAAATGCCGAATGCGGTTGAATAAAAATGAATCACTCGGCTAGATCAAATAATAAAAGGATCGTAGCTGGAATACAATAAGCAACTAAATGATAATACCCGATAATAGATGAGCACTGCGGGATCAATGGATGAGCTGGAACTATGGCAACGCACGGTAATTGCTGAAAGTCCGAACAGTTCACCTTGGTGGCTAAACCTCTCAGAATGGCCTGGAAACTGTCCCAAATGGTGCGCCTTCCTCTAGCTCTCAGTCCTGGTGAGTGACCGACCCTTCTGCTGGTGCTTCTGGACCCCGGATGGATTCCCCTGGGGAAATGCGCCCCTCTCTCACTGGAAAACTGCGCCCTAGTGATTCCACCGTCGGAATCGGCCGAGTAGTATCTCAAAATGATCGCCTTGGCTTGCTGTGAAATGGGTCGGAAGGGTTTTCTTGGATCAGATCCGATGCTTGCTTGGGAACCCCGAATGTGTGCGCCAAAAGTGTCGCACTCCCAAGTCTGGAAAATGCGCCCCAGATGATTCCTTCGTCGGAATTTGACGAGGAACTAGACAAAAGATGTGCCTTGCCTTCCTCTCAACTGGGTCGGAGGGGGAATCTCTGAACTCTCCTTGGATGGGACAAGTCGATCCACTGAACCTCCTCATAAGCTGCGCCCTCACCCTGGATAAGTGCGCCCTTGCTGCTGGGACCTGTGTAACTGCTGCTGAAGAATGATGGAAGACCTGTGTGGTATTCCCGGTGACCAGGGTGTGTCTCTTAACACCAAAATCAGCCAACTGGTGTCTTCCTCCTGGAATCCACTGAACTATCTCTCCTAAGATGCGCCTCTCTCCTCAATGACAAGTCATAATCTGCATAATGATGAATTAGGTCGCTGACCCTTCTCTTATAGCTTTCCTAAACCCTAATTCACTGTTGAACCCCTAATTCGCTGTTGACTTCTGATTTTAGCTCGTCTGTTCTATTTTTAGCTCATAATGGCTTAAACGCGCTTTTAACCACTTTTAGCTCAATGTCACTTTTTGAACATAAAACCTTTGACTGGAGTGACCTCTAGTTGTTGATTTTTCATAAGCTAGGTTAAGCATGTAGTTCATTTAATTTCATCATGTCAACCATAAACAAGAATGTTGCAGCAACCAAGATCACAAGAAGAAACACCATGCACAAGAACACAAGATATATCCTGGGAAACCCTTCTCAAACAAGGGAGAAAAACCCAGCCAAATCCTTTGCTATACTCTTCAAGAGAAAGACCTCTCACCACCAAGAATGACTTAGCACACAAGAGGGTGCTTAAGCCCTAGAAGACTAGCGCCCAAGAGAGGTGCGCACCTTTGCCAAAGAGAAGTACTTGCTGAAATTTCCAAAACATATGAGAAGGATATGATTCTACAATGGAGAA
>ML784264.1:568027-590367 GCA_009831015.1 Picea engelmannii
TAGAAGGTGGTGTTGAGGTTGGCACATCAACCTCCTTAGTCTTAGTCTCCTCCTCCCCCACTAGTGGTTGTGGGTCATCCTCCTCAACACCTTGCCCCTACTCCTCATGTAACCACTCATGTGCCTCCTCCATAATAGGCCTTTTTGGTGCCTCCCTCCCCCCCCCACACATATATCCAAACCATTAGACACCAAATATGCAAAGTTTGCTCATGTATAGCATAAAAGTGTGAAATATAGAAAAATGGCACTAAGTACAATACATATTTGAAACAAAATACACTAAATATCATTAAAGTCGTCCCCCTATATTGGGATCCTTATCATTAGTAACACCCTCTACCTCTTCCTCAGGCCTTTGCTTCGATCCTCAAGGGACATCGATACTAGTGCTTGGTGCTATTTGTGGATCCAAGTCCATTCTCCCTGTTGTTGCTCAAGTCAACACCCTCCAGTTTTTATGAAATTGGCTAATCCAAGCATTAAAATGATGCAAAAAGATTAACATGCCTAATTGGTGGTTTTGGCTCGAGTGTGTTATCCCCCATTTCTAGGGATAACCAAGGAGATGATGTCTTGAGGCCCTTAGGTTGCAGACATGGAGTACCGAGAGACAGACCAACAGGCGGAGCCCAACATCACACCACCTATCACCTTGAGATCGATGTCTGCAACATTCAACACACCGGCTTGGCTCACAGAGAACGACAGGTCTTGCTCCATAAGGTAATGAGTCCGGTGTTGTGGTAAGTGTCATTTTAATAAATGAAGCATTTGAATATGTTGCAAAGGGTTATTCCTTGATTTTGAAAACGTTTGCTTGAAAATTATGCTCTTTGCCTTGTTTTCACCTTGGTGGTTGATATTGTGTCGTAGTAATTGGTCACCCTCGGCCCTCGGGTAAAGGGTTGCTACTGGGGGGTCTCCTTGATGAGTCATCGTACCACTCCCACACATACTTACCACTTTCCTCATCTTTTGGGTTTTCGAGCCACATTGACCCAAGAAGGGCTTGTACCTCGTTTCATGGAAAGAAGGGGCTGAAGGCCTATAGGCTTGTAGCTAGGAAAAGATAAGAGCCAATCATAAACCTTCCAGATGCTTGCCCAAGGATCCCGAGAACAATGAAATGTTTCTCACAAAAAATTGAGGGACCTATAAAATAAATAAACTAATTAAACATGCCAACCAAGGTAGAGCGTGTGTGGGCAATGTTTTTCATGCTTAGGTAGAAGTACCACACATCGTCTTCAACTTGGGGAAGCATAATGTGACCAGGGTAGAGTTTAAGGTGGGCAATGTTTTCATGCTTAGGCAGGAGTCCCACTTTAGCTTCAACCTGGGAGCACTCTAATAAATTAATGGCAAAAAGGGCTTGGAAAAATCATGCATCGCAGATGAAGGGCATCACACCCTCTACAAAGGCACCCATAAATGAGACAATATGTGCCCTTTTATGTCAATAAACCCCATGCCCAAAAGCATTACCCCTATCCACTTCATACTCTTCACATGACTTAGAGAGGGTCTACCTGGGAAATACTCTTCAACTTGGGGAATGATTCACCCAATAGGTCACCATGACAACCCTCCCATACCTAAATTTGGCAAGTTGCATAAGGTCTTTGAGCATTTGTTTATTTTGGGAGGAGGGACTTGATGCACATGTTCAGATGGTTCTTTTATTATGTATGGCTTACTTGACATGATGCTTATGACTTGTGAGCCCTTGGAGGGCGAATTTGCTTGTCTTTGTAGGGCCTTGACAGGTGGAAGACATTTCGTGAAGGCACAAGGTCACTTGGACCTTCACTTGGGGCTTAAAGCCCACAGGATGGATGATGTTCCCTTGCTTCTTGGACACCTGGGTTAGAGACTTTCCCTTTGGAGGCACTTGAGGATCCCATGTAGGTGATTTGCTAGCCTTCCTAACCCCAACAACTTGCCTTTAGAGGCCTTACATTGCACTTCTGGGGTATGACGTCACATGTGGAAGGCTAGGGTTCGATGGTGTTGGTGGTTTTGATGATGACTTGGCATCTTTTGATGGAGAGAGGCTTTTGGCATACATCAGAGCACTAGGTGGCTTGGTCCTTGGCCTTTGGAGGCCCAATGATTTCTTCTAGAGGGAAAATCGTCTCACTTGGAGGCTAATTAGGGCATGATGTCACCCCTTTTAGGAGAATTTTTATGTAAATTGTGAATTATAGTTTGTAAAGCAGCAATTAGATGAGGTCAGCCTCCCTAACTGTGTTTTACCCTAAAGATAAGTGGACAAACAAATTTTGAAGGTCTTGTATAAAAAGAGATCTAATTCATTTCATTTTGACACAATGATTTCACTTGAGAATTACATACTTGTGGCTGAAAGTTTTGCCCTCTTTGGGAAAATCGCATATCTCTCTCTTTGATGCTATTTGGATGCTAGATACTTGTCTTGTGGAAGGAAGTGGTGCGCTATCTATTGGATGCTTAGCTCTTGCATGTATGGTGGAATATACTTGGTAGATGAGGGTTTATCTTGCATATCTCTTGGAATTGGTAAGGAATTTCTGCATATTGTTAGTGTTTTTTTCTTGTTTCATGGTTGTTCTTGTCTAAACCCTTGGAGGAGTATAAGGGCATACACCCTCCACTAAGTCTATCATTATTGTTCAATGTTAAGTGGATAAGCTATTGCAAAGGTTGCTATGAGGAGTAAAAGGGCTTACACTCTCTTAGATTTACCTTACTAGGTTTTGCATTCTCTAGGAAGTAAAAGGGCTGATGCCCCTAGAGAAGTTGCAAACCCTAACTCTTTAACAAGAGACTCCATAACCCATTGATAAGGCACTTGTCTATTTTTGCATTGGAGAAATAAAATCATTGCATTGGTATACGTGAAATTGAGAGATATTGTATTTGTTCAAGTTGGAATATTTTCTAAGTGTTATAAGCTTGCTTATGCCCTAAGGGCATCTACTTTGGCCAAGGAATTCTCTTACTGCAATCAACTTAATGCTACAGCCATTAGGGCTGCAGAAAAACTCATCTTCTCTCATCATTTACTCACTAATCTACCATTGAAATTTACTTGTAAACCTTGGTAAGTAATCTACTTGTTATTGGCTAATGTTTGGTTGGTTTACTTGTTGATTTTGGTGGTTAGATTATTCTGCTGTAGCAAATGTTTGCTACAGCCACTTGGCTGTTACAATAATTTACTGATAACACCTAACAAACAGCCCTAACTGCCATTAAAGTCTTGTGCTATTTAGTGGAAGTTAAACTAGACATTCATAGCTTAGTTTCTAATATATTTTACTTGACTTTTGGCAACATATTTTGCAGCCATTTGCTAGTTTACTTTGCTGATATAAATTTGATATATTGCTGCAATTTAGGACAGCAAGCTTTCGTTGATTGTCCCCTTGTTTATTTGGCTTGTATCTCGATCAATCGTCTTGTCTTGGGCAGGTTTAACGTTGTCTTGCAAGTACACAACACTTTGGCAATCTTCCTTCATCAACAAGACTATTTTCCAAGCCTTTCTTCACTTCCAAACTTGACCTATAGGGGCTTCATTGATCATTCTACCACTTTCCATCTCAATCCCCCTAGGGTCACCGAGATTCCCCCCTTGTGGTGGCTTATCATCACTAAAGCGAGGGGAGTATCTATCTAAGGTGACAGTGTGTAGCTACTCCCATAGTCGTCTCACTCTTGTGGATTGGGTCAGGCTTTGCCCAACCTACAATCTGTGCAATAACAGAGTGAAGGGTACATTTTTACCAAGGTCATGATAGATGAGTTCAACAGTGAACACCAGGGCTTGGTGCCCTTGATTAAATGCTAATCCCATACCCTCATACATCAAATAATCCACTTGTGGAATGTTGCAATCCCACCAATCCTAAAATACTGAAATCCAGAAAATTGTCAAGTCTAATAAATTCTGAATTGGATATGAAATTCTTCTTTCTTCATATGAAGTTCACTATGCCATGTTACTACCGTGTACTGCACTGCATACCTATCACTACATATATTTGGTTGTAGAAAATGCCATGACATTAGCATCTGTGACACAGTATCATAACAGCATGGACATTAAACATGATAATGGCTTCATTGTCTATATTTCCATGACAAGATTCCATTTGCATTGGTGACTACATTGACTGCACTAATGGCATTACCAAAATCATGATGGTCCTCCTTTAATTGACTTTTCTTGACAATTCAATATTGCCATTTATAGCTTCCAACAGAAAATAAAGTAAAAAGAATGACTCAAAAAAATCAAATTTCAGTCTTCTATTGGCCTTTTTTCGCAATTGGCAATTTTTTCGAAAAATGTGATTTCTCCAATATTTTTCTAGAGAGTTGATTTTTACTTGGTGATTTATCATTTTGGCCTTCAATTCGTGATTTTTCACATTTTTTTCTGAATTTGTGACAATTTTTTCAACTATGCATTAAGCATTAAATACACATATATTTGTGTGTTGATATTATCCCAATATCCCCCAACACACAGATGCTCTAACATATCATTCACCTTCCCTTAATTCACAAACACCGCCTTGTACAAACAAGAACTACATCAGACATTTGTTGCTTTTCTACTCTTCTCCAACACATTTGGAAGTTGGAACCAACCATCAAGTTGTGGGATAAATTTGCATGCTTGATTGGCCTCCCCCTCCTTTGTGGTTATATGACTTTAAAATCTCCTCTCCTCTCTCCTCTCCTCATGATTCCTCACACTGAAGGTAGAGTCCACCTAGACAACAATCCATGTTGCTGCATCAGGTTGCCATTGCCCTCTTATCGAAGGTAGAAATTGCAACCAGGGCCATGAACTCATCTAGATAACTGTCTATCTTGAGCATCTCCTTCAAAAGTTTTCCGCTCTGTATGGAGGCCGTGTCTTATAGGCTAGATTAAGCAGTGGCCACCTCATCACCATCCACACCACTATGCACCATCATTGGTTATCATGTATTTTTTCCTTATCTATTTCATGATGGCAAACATTTTGTTTATTGTCACTGTCCTTTGCGAGAAAATTCACTGTCTGGTTTTATTTTAACATTCACTGCCAACAAATCTCTCTAGCATTGGGTTAGCCCGGGCTGATGTCATACATTCATCAATATTTCTCAAACTTCTGATAACTATTCCTTTCGATCAAACAATTTATTCAGAATTAAGTTGAAGATTAGCGATATGACAGAAAACAGGAGATTTTATAAAATCCTGACCTCTACATTTGAGGTTATAACTTTTAACTGGTCTGTCCGTTTTGGGTCTGCAGTATGAAACACAATATCTGCAACAATGTCTTTCCTAGAGGTATCTGCAATGTGGGTTTAACAGCAATGCCTATCAAAATGATTCAACCAGAATCAGGTTGTCTCTTTTTTTTGCAGGTAAATGACGAAGATTTGGATCTTGTGCCCTGATTTCTCATGCAGGGATGTCATAAATGCCGGTTTCTGTGGCTGTTCGCTCTCAAACACGTCTGCGAATTTCTTTACTTCTGAACATCTGACACAATTTTTGTCTGCTGTCTTCTGCACTTTGCAAATGTTTTTCAGCAGATTAAGGCGATGTCACAGCAGATTTTTGGTATCTGTTGCAGCAGGTTTTTATTGTTTTTACATTAGATTTTTGTTCAACAGATTTTTAACGCTTGCTACAGTGGATGTTTATGTCCGTTACAGCAGATTTTTTACCAGTTACAGTAGTTTTTGGTGTCTGTTACAGATTTTCAATGTACAGCAGATTTTTACAGTTTTTACAGTAAATTTCTATGTCTGTTACAACAGATTTTCAACGCCTGCTACAGCAAATTTTCATGTCTGTTACGGCAGATTTTTGATCAGTTACAGTAGTTTTTGGTGTCCGTTAAAGTAGAATTTTGTGCCCTAATGAAACTCCAACGAAGCAGAAATACAACTGTCTGATTTGTGCAACAACATGGTTTCTGGCACAATTCTGCTGTCTGCTAATGTCGTTTTGTCCTGCGCATGTGCTCTGTAATTTTCGTCCTGCACACAATCTCGGACTTTGTCCAAGCATCGAGTCATTAATTGGTGCAATCTGAATGGGGGATATCTGCTACATATATTTCATGGTGAGCGACTCAATCTCGTGTCTGTAGTGTTGATGATACAGCTTCGTGAGACATCCTCCAGGACACGTTCTCCTCTGAGACTGAGTTGAGTCGACCTGTGAGAGAGCCCATGTGTTGGGTGTGCCCATGAGATGGGTGTGTCGTTCCTCTCTGGACTGAGATGAGATGATGTATGCCCTTGTGTGGGGTGAGGATGCCCATGAGATGGGTGTGTCGTTCCTCTCTGGACTGAGATGAGACGATGTATGCCCCTGTGTGGGGTGAGGATGCCCATGAGATGGGTGTGTTGTTCATCTCTGGATTGAAATGAGATGATGTATACCCCTGTGTGGGGTGAAGGTGCCTATGTGATGGGTGTGCGTCAGACTCTGGACTAAGTTGTTATGACGTGTGGTCTCTTGCCTTGTCGACTCAGTTGAGTTAGGCTTGAGATGGTACTCCAGATGATTCTCCTGTGGACTCAGTGAGATAGAGATCTATTGAGTAGGACGTCCCTGTGGCTGAGCACAGGTGGACGTGTCCCTAGTGGCTGAGCACTAGTGGACGTGTGGATCCCTTGCTATATTGTCTGAGAGTAAGATTTACTTGTAACCCTAATTGTGATGTAAAGGGTACAGGTCGACTCCACCATATGTGAAAGATAATAAATGTTTATTGTAATAATTAATTATTTTTTGAGTTATTGAGGTCGACCCTGTTGTGCCAATCGACACCACTTTTGGTCTGTCGAAGTCTAGTATAAATAAAGGTGATTTCCCCATTGAGGAAACACACAAGTCACTTGTCATTTGGAAATTTCAGCAAGTACATTTCTAGTGTTGATGATTACAGCTTCGTGAGACATCCTCCAAGACACGTTCTCCCCTAAGACTGAGTTGAGTTGACCTGTGAGAGAGCCCATGTGTTGGGTGTGCCCATGAGATGGGTGTGTCATTTCTCTCTGGACTGAGATGAGATGATGTATACCCCTGTGTGGGGTGAGGATGCCCATGAGATGGGTGTGTCGTTCCTCTCTAGACTGAGATGAGACGATGTATGCCCCTGTGTGGGGTGAGGATTCCCATGAGATGGGTGTGTCGTTCCTCTCTGGATTGAGATGAGACGATGTATACCCCTGTGTGGGGTGAAGGTGCCCATGTGATGGGTGTGTGTTAGACTTTGGACTGAGTTGTTATGACGTGTGGTCTCCTGCCTTGTGGACTCAGTTGAGTCTGGCTTGAGATGGTACTCCAGATGATTCTCCTGTGGACTCAGTGAGATAGAGATCTATTGAGTAGGACCTCCCTGTGGCTGAGCATAGGTGGACGTGCCCCTAGTGGCTGAGCACTAGTGGACGTGTGGATCCCTTGCTATATTGTCTGCGAGTAAGATTTACTTGTAACCCTAATTGTGATGTAAAGGGTACAGGTCGACTCCACCATATGTGAAAGATAATAAATGTTTATTGTAATAATTAATTATTTTTTGAGTTATTGAGGTCGGCCTTATTGTGCCAATCGACACCACTTTTGGTCTGTCGAAGTCTAGTATAAATAAAGGTGATTTCCCCATTGAGGAAACAGACAAGTTACTTGTCATTTGGAAATTTCAGCAAGTACATTTCTAGGGATTAAGTGAACCTCTCTTGGGCGCAAGTTTCAAGGTAGTAGAGCACCCTCTTGTGTGCATTAGGGTTTCATGGTTGGAGGATCTTCTCTCGAGAATATAGCAAAGGATTGCTGGGTTTTCCTCCCTTGTTGAGAAGGGTTTTCCCAGGAGATTTCTTGTGTTCTTGTGCATGGTTATTCTTCTTGTGATCTTGGTAATTGCAACACTTGTAAATTGTGTAGCTGCATTTGTTCAGGGTTCAAGTAAATGCTAAAATGAAATAAACCTCATGCTTGAGTCTAGCATAGTGAAAATTCAACATGATATCAGAGCATAGGTCTTGAAGAAGCCATTGCACAAGCTTCTAGCAGCCGTCCTCTCTCTTCTGCAGAACTGTACGACCCTCCTAGGGTTTCCAGAAATCTGTACTACCCTCTCTTTTTTGGGTGCTCCAACACTTAATATTGAAATGTTGGGGCTAAAAACTGCATAGGGGTGTACGAACTCCCTCAGCGCACCTCCAACAACTTTCATATTGCAATTCCGAGAATTTTGGATTTTTGGCCCTAGGGTTTCTAGGGTTCCACAATTTTCTGCAGAAAATTCAGATTTAGAGTTTCTGCAACTCATTGAAGGAGATTTTCAGCTCACCAGTGTTCTTCTAACTTTCAAGCTTATTGTTGGCAGTCATAAGCCCAACGAAACCTAAGATTGCTAGCCTAGCCTAGTTGTTAGGTTTCTTAGCCCAGTTGGTAAGCTGAAAATATGATGAACAAAACCTTGGTAGAAGATAGGCTTGATGGATCAAGCAATTTCAGTTCCTAGAAGTCAATATTTCAGATCACCCTTGAAGAGGATGATCTATTGTGGGTGATACAAAAAGCTTTACAAGAGACATTTACCAATGAAGAGAAGGAAGAAAGGAAGAAAGATGACATCAAGGAAAGGAAGATAATCATCTACTCAGTAAGAGATCATCTCCTGCCTTGTATTACCAACATGAAGATAACTTATGAAATGTATGAAGCATTGAAAAATATGTTTGAGAGTAACAACACCCTCAGAGCTCTTACATTGAAGGGCCAGCTTCAAAATATCAAGATGACAAAAGGTGACACCGTTGTTATCTTCTTCATGAAGATGTCAGAGATCAGAGATCAGAGATCAGCTAGGTGCCATTGGAGAAATCATATCAATCAGAGAACTTGTTTTGACCATTCTCAGTAATCTTCCAAAACATTGGGAACCATTTCTTCAAAGTATCAGTGGTAGAAAACAACTACCTACTTTTGATCGTCAGTGGACAGACTGTACCCAAGAAAGGAGTGGAAGACTCCCCTCATGATGACAATCGTGCTCTTGCACTTCATACAAAGAAAGGAGGAAGAAATAAAAGAAACTTTAGGCAAACATTCAAAGGCGAGAAGACTTCATCAGCTTCAGGTTATGATCAGAGAAAAGACATGTCAAAGATCTAGTGCTTCAGATGTGACAAGTATGGACACATTGCGAGAAATTGTCCTACCAGGAAGAGAGAAAGACAATATGCTTCCATTGCTGACATAGATCCAGATCCACCTTAGAAAGATGAAGACATGAGAGATGAGGATTTCTTCCTCTAACCTTTCTCAGGAAGACCAAATACAAGATTGAGCATGACTATAGACTAGCGTAAATTTTTGTATTACATTCCTTATTTGATTTAATCATTACTCTGTAATTGCTTGCATTCTGATAATGAAGGGTATTATCCGTGGTGTGGGAGCCCTCTTGTCTTGGACTGTTATCCCTGGCACGAGAGTCCAAATTTTCTTGGTTGATTATTATCCTAGTACAAGAGACCAACCAAAGTACTGTAGAGTCAATAGAGGACTTGAGAAGACATGAGATGCCTGTAGGTTAAGCAAATAGGAAAAAGAAGATATCTATCCTTCAAACTTCAGAGGGAGTCACTTGACTCAGAGGGAGTCAAAATATTTGAGAAGAAGGAAGAGACAGTACCTTCTCCCCCTTCAGCAGTTTAGAGGGAGACAACCATTGCTCCAGTTGATCCAATTGCTCTAGTTGATATCCCCAGAGAAATTGCAGTAGGCCATAAAAGGCCTGCCTGGGCTCGAAAAACTCTGCAGGAGGCAGAGGGACATGCAACTCCTCAAGGCACGTTCCGAGAGAGCAAGAGACCAAAGATATTTTCGAGCTATTTTTCAACCATGAGCCACATCATTGATATTGAGCCTTCTTGTCATGGAGAAGCAACATGTCAGCAGGTATGGCAAGATGCCATGGCAGAAGAGTATCAGTCCATCATGAAGAATGATGTGTGGGATATTGTTCTGAAACCAGAAGGGAAGTCTGTAGTGACTTCCAAGTGGATCTATAAGATCAATATGCAGCCGATGGAAGTGTCGAGAAGTACAAAGCGAGATTTGCAGGCAAAGGGATTCATGATTCATAAGTCAGCTAAGAGAGATTCACTGGATAGCAGCGAAACATGTATTGAAATATCTACACGACACAATTGGATATGGCCTGAGATATGCCTCCAGTGTAGACATGAGATTGCAGGGATATGCCGATGCAGATTGGGCAGGGAGCACAGTGGACCGGAACAACACATCCGGTTGTTGTTTTACCTTGGGGTCTGCCATGGTTTCCTGGTGCAGCAGGAAACAGAGCTCTGTGGCCTTGAGTATCGCAGAAGCAGAGTATATAGCGTTAAGTGTGGCAGTCTGCAAAGCAGTGTGGATTTGCAAGCTCCTGACAAATTTATTTGATCATGAGATGGATCCTACCATTATTCATTGTGATAACCAGAGTTGTGTGAAGCTCTCTGAGAACCCTGTGTTTCACGATAAATCGAAACACATTGAGATAAAATATCATTATATCACAGACATGGTGCAGAGGAAAGCAGTACACGTGTAGTACCTTCCTACACATGAGCAGATTGCAGATATCTTCACCAAACCGCTTACCAAGACGAAGTTCGAGTACTTCCGTGAGAGACTTGGCTTGGTGGAGAATGCCTCCCTAGCTGAGAGGGAGTGTTGATGATTACAGTTTCGTGAGACATCCTCCAGGACACGTTCTCCTCTGAGACTGAGTTGAGTCAACCTGTGAGAGAGCCCATGTGTTGGGTGTTCCCATGAGATGGGTGTGTCGTTCCTCTCTGGACTAAAATGAGACGATGTATGCCCTTGTGTGGGGTGAGGATGCCCATGAGATGGGTGTGTCGTTCCTCTCTGGACTGAGATGAGATGATGTCTGCCCCTGTGTGGGGTGAGGATGCCCATGAGATGGGTGTGTCGTTCCTCTCTGGATTGAGATGAGACGATGTGTACCCCTATGTGGGGTGAAGGTGCCCATGTGATGGGTGTGCGTCAGACTCTGGACTGAGTTGTTATGATGTGTGGTCTCCTGCCTTGTGGACTTAGTTGAGTCAGGCTTGAGATGATACTCCAGTTGATTCTCCTATGGACTCAGTGAGATAGAGATCTGTTGAGTAGGACGTCCCTGTGGCTGAGCACAGGTGGACGTGTCCCTAGTGGCTGAGCACTAGTGGACGTGTGGATCCCTTGCTATATTGTTTGAGAGTAAGATTTACCTGTAAGTTGTAACCCTAATTGTGACGTAAAGGGTACATGTTGGCTCCACCATATGTGAAAGATAATTAATGTTTATTGTAATAATTAATTATTTTCTAAGTTAGTGAGATCGGCCCTGTTGTGTCAATAGACACCACTTTTGGTCTGTCGAAGTGTAGTATAAATAAAGGTGATTTCCCCATTGAGGAAGCACACAAGTCACTTGTGATTTGGAAATTTCAGCAAGTACATTTCTAGGGCTGAAGTGTGCACCTCTCTTGGGCGCAAGTTTCAAGGTAGTAGAGCACCCTCTTGTGTGCATTAGGGTTTCATGGTTGGAGGATCTTCTCTTGAGAATATAGCAAAGGATTGCTGGTTTTTTCTCCCTGGTTGAGAAGGGTTTTCCTAGGATATTTCTTGTGTTCTTGTGCATGGTTATTCTTCTTGTGATCTTGGTAATTGCAGCACTTGTAAATTGTGTAGCTGCATTTGTTCATGGTTCAAGTAAATGCTAAAATGAAATAAACCTCATGCTTGAGCCTAGCATAGTGAAAATTCAACATGTAGATGCTCATTGATTGTCGGCATTCTATAGAACCTTATAAATTTCGCTTGAACATTCAAATATTAAAATGTTTAAAATTCAATATTTCAAACCCTTACTACTTACAAGTCTTACCTTGGTATCCGAACTCCTCACATGCAGGTACCACACTTACTAATTCTCTACATACACTCTGATAAACCTGTCTCCAACCCAGGTTATAACTGCTCTGATACCATGTTAAAAAATCAGAGGCAGAGTTCTAAGAATCAAATATAGAATTTTGCATTAAATGCAGTGATTTGAATTCTCCAAAGGGGTACATCCAAATATAATTCACACCCTATGAGGCTATGACTGTTTGTATTCCCTATTGGTTATGATCATTCCTTTTTTATTCTAGGTGACACCTTGTATATCTGTGTCACTTTATTACAAACTATCTACCATAACATTTGTTATTGCATTTGGTCTTGTGTCATAAACATTTTAAATACACTCATATATTTGTGTGTTGATATTTTCACCGAGAGAAACGAGGTGCAGTCTACAGCCTGGGGAAGGGGAGATCTTTGTGTGTGACAACTTTTTTTCCTCATAAAAAAGTTGTATCTTCTTATTTATTGAATAAGAAGTGTACATTCTACATATTCTTTTAAACAACATCATGAAGAAACCGTCAAAAAAGACTTCAAACTTTAAAGTCCATTGTCTCTTACCCTCAGAAAACCCGAGGCCTCCAAGCACTTATTATTAGGTCTACACCTTAATTTCACTCCGTTGCTTTCCAAAGCACATCAGAAAGCTATCTAAATACTCATAAGAGATTATACAGTCTTCAACTTGATATCTTTAGTACATAATGAAGCTTACACCTTCAGTTTATATCTAATGGTTATACATGTGTTTCAGTTTATACAGCCTGAGTGGGCCTAATGGTTAAGAACATGTGTTTCCTCTTAAGCGGTCACAAGTTCAAATCCAGAGTGGGGTAGGGTATGTATACCTCCGTAGACTTTACCAGTCAAATTGCTGGGCGGAGGGGGTCCCTTGTCCCACAAATAAGGGGGTCTCATACACCAATTTGGTGTCTGGCTTGGCTGTGACCTTAAAATTAGATTATTATTATTATTATAGTCACAAAAGTTAAAGGACTAATACTATCATACCCCATTGCCATCCAATTTAGAAAAATTCAGTCAAAAGACTGACATCAGAGTATGATCAGACTACCTGTATGGCAGACTCCATCTCTGAACTCATTCATATATCTTGAATTTGCCTCCATCGGCAACCCATCTTCTGATAATGCATCAGCTACTGTATTGAGCTCTCTAAAGACATGTTGATAGGCGATGTTTGTGACCTCAACCTCCATTCTTTTCACCTGTTCCAGCACAGGAAGCAACACCAAGTTCTCCATTCTGAAAAGACCGTTCATCCAATTAACAACCACTGATAAATCACCAAAAACTTGCATTTTGGAACTCCTTTAACTGCAGGGAACTTCATTAACAGTTATAATTCCATCATTTCTGCATAATTGTTTGAGCCAACCCCCAACCCAGCTTTGAAATAAATATAATGTGAACCATTAAGGAATAAGATGCCACCTGCACTGCACAGACATTACTTCCTTTGGCAAGCACCATCAAAATGACCTGAGGCATCTACCTTATCTATTGGAGGATGTGACAATTTTTCAGTCTTTGGTATTACCTTTATGCTTCCAAAAATGGGCCTGATTTGTGATGCACATTGGAAATATGGCTGTGTCTTACCTTGAAAAATCTCAAAGTTTCTGGTCAGCCAAATGCCCCAATCAACCACAAGAGGGAGGGCCCTAAAAGCCTTAAGTTTTTTATGCTCAAACCAATTCCTTGTGCACTGCTCTACAGTCTACCCTTGCCAGCAACCCCTACAGCCTATCAACACCCCATCTCATTCCATACCTGCCTAGCATATGAACATCTCTGTAGGAGATGATCAATGGTCTCTTCCTTGCTTGCACAATATACACCAACCCAGACGCTGTCGACGTCATCTTTGGAGAACATCCCACATTAGCACTTTATTTTTGAGAACAAGACCCTGGTTTTGAGTGGTGCTTTAAGTTTCTACAATGCCTTCCATCACCAAGCCTCCTCTTCTTGATTTCAAACCATGAATATGGCTTTACATGCTAATCTTGGAGTATAAGCCTCCAAAGCTGGCTTGATCAACCAGACTAATACGTCTTCATCCTTTGTGAGTCTGATATGGTTCTTCCTTAATTGATCTGAATAAGCCTTCCACTGCAATTTTTCTTCTTTTGTCATCTCTAACATCTCACCAGACTTCCAACCTTGTTGCCAAATTGATGTATTATTTACATCAGCTCCATGTGCTAATCTATATATTCCTTTCATCTGCAACTTCTCTATAATATTCACTGGTAGTATATGAGATTCTGCACATCCCACCGGAGGATCATTGCCTATCCTAACTTTGTCCTCTTTCCCCACTCTCCAAGCTGCCAGTTACCCACCAGGGGAAAGGCCAAAACTATAGCCTTCTAAATATTAGATACATTCTGCACATGTTTAGTTTCCTTTCTTGTCCATTCTTCCGTAGTTAATGACTCTATGCATTTTTGAATGATAACCTGCCTCCACAAACACTCCTTGGAAATAACCTCCATAGGCTTTTGGCAGTGACTGCCTTACCAAAAAATGAATACTCTTTAAGCCCATCCCTCCAACCTCCTTGGGTTTGTCCAGAGACTGCCATTTGATTAATGTAATGCTATCTTTTTTTCATACCTGTCCACAAAAATTTGGAAGATTTCTTTCTAATTGATTTTGGAACCCCTTTTTGGATATAAGCCATGGTAAGCCAATAAAGAGGAATAGCCTCTAAAAAAGACTTACTCAGAGTGAGCCTTCCACCTAGATATAACCATGTATTGCACCACATCTTTGTTCTTTTTTCCATCTTCTCGATCAACCACTTCTAGTCGTTCTTCCTAAAATCATTAGGCTTCAAGGAAAAACCAAGGTACTTTTAACCCTGATTGGAAGTCTTTGTTCTGAAAGGGGAAAAGTTGAAGTATACTTTTATCCGGTTCTTCCTCCACTCCATTAAAAGCTATTGCTGATTTATGCATATTAATCTCTATATTTAAAGCCAGGCTATAGAGATCCAAGATCTCCTTTAGTTAATTGACATCCCATCTGGAGCCATCACAGAATAACAACATGTCATCTGCATACAATATGTGAGTCAAGAAAAAAGATCTGCCTAATTTAATGCCACTTAAAGATCCAGTTCTTTTAGCCTCTGAGATTGACCTACTTAAACCTTCTGCGATTATCAAGAACAATAAATTTGACATAGGACAGCCTTGCTCAAGTCCTCTTGTATGCCTGGAAAACTTAGAGGTTGATCTATTTATTAAGACTGCAGAGGAAACAGAAGACAAACAACCCATTATCCAATTCACCATATACAGAACCCAATATGAATTAAAATGAGTTTCAAATAAATCCAATTAGGTCTTTCATAGGGCTTAGAAAGGTTTGGCTTCATAACTATATTTTGCATTATCTGAGATTTAATTGAATGTAATCTTTCATGAGCCACTCCTATGGCTTCATGTATTTGTCTTCCGTGCAGAAAACCAAATTGTTCTTTAGAGATTGTTTCTGAGAAAATCTTCTTCACCTTGACAATGTTAGATTTTCATTAGTTCAGTTAACATTAAATTTACCATAGCATTTTTATCTTCTTTTAACATTCAATAAGCATATACTGAAATACATAAGCAGCATATAAACAAGCACAAGAAAACACAAAGATTTATCCTGGGAAAACCCCAAACTTGGGGAAAAACCCAAACAACTTTTCTTAGGGAGAATCTTTCCAATACAACCATGAACAAGCTCTATTCACAAGAGCAAACCAACAATGAAGAAACCCTGATAACAAATACTTATCTCTTCTTCTTGTCAAGCCCTAGCGAGGGTAGACAACTGAGTAGCACTGTAGAACTGGCGCAAGATAGGTGCATCACTGGAGCAAGAAGCACACCCCAGAATTGGTAGCTGGTAATTGCAACTGGCACGAAGCAACTAGGCAACACCACACAACCTTAGCGCAACTCTTTTAGAGTTAGCGTACAAGAGAAACCACCAAGAGCCACCAAGAATATCCTTCCCAAGTAGGGCGCACTCTCCAAGAAAACCAGAAACCAAAAATAGCAAGACTGCTGCAACTGCAGCTGCAACTTCCTAGTGCGCACGGCAGAAGGAGAACTGCGTGTCTGTCCAAATGAAATAATCCAACCCTGTATTTATACAAATCTGGGCGCCGTTTGGGGCCGACTTCTTATTTTGGGTCTTCACATTTTCTTTATTATTTCTGTGGGCCGACTTCTATTCTTGGAAATTATATTTGCACTTCAATTATTTCCTGTGGGCCGACTTCTCTTCTATGGTCTTCTATTTCACTTTATTCTTTTTCGGGGTGTTCTTCAATTGTTCAATGGTCTTCCTTTGGCTTCTTGGAATCTTCTTCTTCTCTAAGAAAAGTTGTCCAGGAGGGAATACCTCCTGCAACTACCAAAACATCAACACTCCCTCTTAGCTAGGGAGGTATTCTTCCACGATGTTTTTCTTCTAGTAGCCCACTGACTACCCTGCAATCATCTAGTAGCCCCATGGCTACCACCATGCCATCAATAGCTCCATCCTCTGCCACAGTCTCTACGATTATGCTGTAATCAACTAGTAGCACACAACTACTACCACGCAATCCAATAGTACACAACTACCGCCATAGTCCTCACGACTATGTAGCAATCAACTACTAGCACACAACTACTAGCATGCTGTCCGGTAGTACACAACTACTGCTACAGTCCTCACGACAATGTAGCAATCAACTAGTAGCACACAACTACTAGCATGCTGTCCAGTAGCACACAGTTACTGCCATAGTCCTCATGACTATGTAGCAATCAATTAGTAGCCAACAATTACTGCCATAGTCCTCATGACTATGTAGCAATCAACTAGTAGCACAAAACTACTAGCATGCTATCCAGTAGCACACAACTACAACCATAGTCTCCACGACTATGCTGTAATGTTTCTCCTCTCCCAATAGTCTTATTCACACCCAATCCAATGGGCAAGACTACGACCGTAGCCACAAAGCTACGCCATGGCCCAAGACCATGCTACAAGTCTTATTCACAATACTCCCTTAGTCACCTCACATGACTGATCTGGGAAACCCTTAGCCAAAGGGGAAGCCCGCTGGAGGAGAAACATCCCACCACCTTCTCGAGGGTGGACATTCTGCATCACGTCAAGCTTGTCTTTGAAGTACTCATACTTCACTCTAGACAGAGGCTTGGTGAGAATGTTTGCTATCTGCTCATCTATGGATATGTACCGGAGCACCACAACTCCTTTCTACACCATGTCTCGGATGTAATGGTATTTGATGTCTATATGCTTCGACTTGTCATGAAAGACATGATTCTCTGAAAGTGTTACACAACTTTGATTATCACAATGTATCAAAGTTGGCTCAGACTCTAGATCAAATAACCCTGCAAACAACTTCCGAAGCCACACTGCTTCACGACTTGCAATATTGGCTGCAATATACTTTGCCTTTGCTATACTGAGTGCCACTGACGTCTGTTTTCTGCTCAACCATGAGATCATACTCGATCCCAAACCGAAGCAACATCCTGATGTGCTTTTCCCGTCCATTGCACTCCCCGCCCAGTCAGAGTTTGTATAACCCTGCAGCTTCACTTCTCCATTCGAGACATATCTAAGTCCATATAATAAGTGCTCAACGAGCTTGACAAGTTTAGGTTTGTGCAGTGGAAAATCTTACGATCTTCCTTCCAGTGGTTAGACTATTCTGAAGGAAACCTGCTCTGAAACAATGTTAGATTTTCATTAGTTTAGTTAACATTAGATTTACCATAGCATTTTTTTCTTCTTTTAACATTCAATAAGCATATATTGAAATACATAAGCAACATATAAACAAGGACAAGAAGACACAAAGATTTATCCTGGGAAAACCCCAAACTCGGGGAAAAACCCAACGAACTTTTCTAAGAGAGAATCTTTCCAATACAACTATGAACAAGCTCTATTCACAAGAGAAAACCAACAATGAAGAAACCTTGATAACAAATACTTATCTCTTCTTCTTGTCAAACCCTAGCGAGGGTAGACAACTGAGTAGCACCACAGAACTAGCGCAAGATAGGTGCACCACCCGAGCAAGATAGCGCACCACAGAACTGACAACCGGTAACTGCAACTGCAACTGGCACGAAGCAACTGGGAAACACCACACAACCTTAGTGCAACTCTTCCAGAGGTAGCGCACAAGAGAAGCCACTTAGAGCCACCAAGAATATCCTTCCCAAGTAGGGCGCACTCTCCAAGAAAACCAGATTAATATGTCTCCTCTGGCCTCTGCCACACCTCCAATCCCATCAAATCCAGATCCTTCATTTCAGACTCTGAGGTGAGTTCCCTCTTGCACCCATATATGATCTTCTCATCCCTTGTAAGAAACAGGTCATCTAACATCAAGGGGAAACCATCCCCAAGCTCATCAAATAACTGTTTGTTCTGTCATACCATGCCTTGGGTGCTTGCTTAAGCCAGTACAAAGCTTTCTTCAATTTGTAGGCATGAGAATCCTTCTCATGTATCCTGTGGCTGCTCTATGTACACTTCTTTTGGCTACTGGAGCAAGTGTCTCGTCATAATCTTCTCCTTCTTTCTGGGAGAACCCTCTAGCCACAAATCTCGCTTTGTACTTCTCTATGCTGCCATTTGCAACATACTTGATCTTGTAGATCCACTTGGAAGTCACCACTAACTTCCCTCCTCCGGAACCACTTTCCACACATCGTCATAGCATCCTTCCACACTTGTTGCTTTGCAGCTTCCTCATAAGTGGAAGGTTCTGAATCAATGATCTTCCTCATCAACGCCACATAGCTGGAAGACTCGTGTGGTCTCTTGCTCTCTGTGGAACTGAGGCAAAATCCATATCCTGGTCCTTTTGACTGGTTGCAAAGTCTACTGAAACAAGGGAATCCTCCTAGGAGGTCCCATATCTCCTCTAAGTCTGTGAAGCTTCGATCTAGCCTCCTCAACTCATGGCACCTATTTGTCAGTCCTGGAAGACGTCTCTCTCTCCCACCTGAATCTAAGGGGGAACTTCCTTTGAATGATATGGTCTTCCTCTGAGTCAACTGACTCTCTCTGAGATCAGACTCAGTTTGAGTCCGCATGCTCCCTCTGAAGCTTGATTCCCTCTGAGTCTATATAATCTTCGGAGCTATCTGCTCCCTCTGCATTTGCTGACCTCCTCTGAAGTCTGATCTCCTATAGACTGTACTAGGAGGCTACTCCTCGCTACTGGATCTTGAGGGCTGATTCCTTCTAAACTTTGGCTCCTTCTGAGTTGGTACTTGGTGGGGCCACCTGCCTCACCATTGGTGGAGTCATCTGCTCCTCCTCATGACATGGCTCATCAATGCCATATATTTGCAAAGTATCACGAGACCATGCTGGTCTCTTCCTGGTCACTACAACGATTTTGGGTAGGCCCTTCTGGCTCTACTGACTCTTCCAGATGATCTGAAGAGTGATCAACTGAACAAGAGGGATCTGCACGGTCATCTTCAGAGCCTTCTGCTCCTTACAATCAATCTCCATATGAGATACTCTGTATCCCGCAAAAGTACCCTTCTTGCCAAAAGGTTCTGACTTCATCGTCTTCTTTTTCGTTACATGGATGTATACTGTTATGTATACAACTTCTTTCTTGGATAGTTTGCTCCATATCTCAAACTAGAGACCATCTAATCTGTTTCCTTCTGCAACTGTCATTATAGCTCCCTCTCAGAGCTATCACTTGTGACCTACCCGGAACAAGAGAAACAACAAGGGAAAAAAACAGACAAGAACAATATTCTTATGAAAAGAACAATAATAAAAACAAGAACAGGACAATCATCAAAGTAGCTCCTTCTCCGAGCTATCACCCGTGACCTGCCTGAGACAAGAGCCAAAACAAAATACAATAACAAGAAATAAGAACAACACTCTTCAACTCTCTTCCAGTGTTGTGACCAATCATTCCTCCATAGTAACTTGCCCGGAACAAGAAACAAGAACAACATCATCTCCATGGTAACCTCCATGGAATTTACAAGATAACCTGCTTAGGACAAAGTCAACAACCAAGAACATCTCCTAGAAGAGATCAATTTCATTTTGTAAATAAGTGCATCATTAGTACATGATGGTCATTGTAATAACAATATTCAAGTGTCACTAAACATTTGATAGTAATAGCAGTGATAGAATTCTAAACACTGCTATTCTAGTTACAATACTTACTTAGGCTGTAGCAATATAAAATATCAAACCTGATATGCAAACCTGGAGTCTAGCTGCTGCTTGTCCCATTTGAGTTCTATACTGTAGGAGACATTGTCACTGCTGCCTTCAACTCTTGGGCTTCCTCTGAGAGCACTAGATCTAAGATCCCTTTGGATCTACTGTCACTGCTTGGATAAATGTCCTTTTGTCAAGTGTACGCCTTGTGAAAACACCCTCATCTTATATACAAGTGCACCATCCAACTTTGTCTTCTAATCTGAGACATTACATCAACAACAAGAAAATGTTAGAAATCTGAATTAGAAAGTTCAATGTCCAGGAAAATGTCAATAAGCCTAAAGCCCTAAAAATTCAATTTTGACGGAAAGTCAATTTGAGAGATGTAGCAGGTGCGGTAGGGAAAGGTGAGTTGATCTATGATGGAATTTGTCCCAACAACTTTATAATAAGTGCTCAACGAGCTTGACAAGTTTAGGTCTGTGCAACGACAAATCTTACAATCTTCCTTCCAATGGTTAGACTATTATGAAGGAAACCTGCTTTGAAACAATGTTAGATTTTCATTAGTTTAGTTAACAAGAGATTTACCATAGCATTTTTATCTTCTTTTAACATTCAATAAGCATATACTGAAATACATAAGCAACATATAAACAAGGACAAGAAGACACAAAGATTTATCCTGGGAAAACCCCAAACTTGGGGAAACACCCAACGGACTTTTCTAAGAGAGAATCTTTCCAATACAACCATGAACAAGCTCTATTCACAAGAGAAAACCAACAATGAAGAAACCTTGATAACACATACTTATCTCTTCTTCTTGTCAAACCCTAGCGAGGGTAGACAACTGAGTAGCACCACAAAAGTGGCGCAAGATAGGCGCCTCACTGGAGCAAGATAGTGCACCACAGAACTGGCAACTGGTAACTGCAACTGTAACTGGTACGAAGCAACTGGGCAACACCACACAACCTTAGCGCAACTCTTACAGAGGTAGCGCACAAGAGAAACCACCAAGAGCCACCAAGAATATCCTTCCCAAGTAGAGCGCACTCTCCAAGAAAACCACAAACTAGAAATAGTGAGACCGCTGCAACTGCCTAGTGTGCATTGCAGAAGGAGAACTGTGTGTCTGTCTAAATGAAATAATCCAGCCCTGTATTTATACTAATCCGGGCGCCTGTTTGGGGCCGACTTCTTATTTTGGGTCTTCACATTTTCTTTATTATTTCTGTGGGCCAATTTCTATTTCTGGAAATTATATTTCCACTTTAATTATTTCCTGTGGGCCAACTTCTCTTCTGTGGTATTCTATTTCACTTTATTCTTTTCTGGGGTGTTCTTCAACTTTTCAATGGTTTTCCTTTGACTTCTTGGAATCTTCTTCTTCTCTAAGAAAACTTGTCCAGGAGGGAATACCTCTCGCAGCTACCAAAACATCGACAAACAACAATAATTTTTGCAATTAGCTTGTAAATGCAATTTCATAAAGAAATATGCTCGAATTCACTAAAGGATGCTGTATTGTCCTTCTTAGGGATTAAAAATAGGAAGGTGGAATTAAATGCACTCAAAATCCTCCATGTTCTCCTTGAATCCTCCACCACACTTAACAATTCCTCTTCCATTAAACCGTAGAAGCCAATAAAAAACTCCTCAATCCAACCATTTGATCCTGGACACTTCTTCTAAAGAGAAGCTAGTACAACCTTAAGTTCTACTTTTGACACTTCTCCACCAGGATTTCGTTTGCCTCTTCTCCTACAAATGCCAGAAAGAAAGAAGCAATTTTCACAATTTCTGCTATATTTACTTGATCCTTTTCTTTGTGCAACCCTTTAAAATGTGAAACCCCCAAGTTTGTGATTTCCTTAAATGTCCTTGCTTTGCTACCATCTTCCTTTTGCATTTCTCAAATAGTATTTATATTTTTCCTATGATTGACATACTTAATGAAGATACTTGGTATTTTGAATTTTCACCTCCATTGGCTAACCACAAATCTCTAGTCTTCGACATCCATTGTGCTTCCTTTTCTTCCAAAAGTTTCCCCTTTCATTGTTCCA
>ML784265.1:0-20300 GCA_009831015.1 Picea engelmannii
TGTACACACCAAAATATAATTATTATTGCAAATATATTAAAAAATTATTCTTATTTCCCAAGGTTTGTAAATTAGCAAGATATTTAAATATTAATGAAAGAGGTATCAAAAGAATATTTAAAGGCATGAATCCTATCATATTTTAAATGAGATAAAAATCTACGGATGGATGGTCTTCCTGTGAAATTTTATAGAGGATTTTGCAAGCTGTTAGAAGAGGACTTCCTAACAGGTGATCGTGGAGGTAAATAGCTCAGGTAAATCTCTAGGATCATTTAATGTTGTTTTCTAGGTTTTAATTCCTAAGAAGAATAACCTCGGATGCTCAAAGAAATTTTACCAATTTCATTATGCATTTGCAAAATATTGGCAATTTTTTTGTTAATTAGAATAAAAAATCTTTTTTGAAGGGATTTTAAAGGAGTAGTTTACATTTTTGGAAGGAAGGAAAATTAATGATGCAATAAGGGTATATCAAGAAGGAATTTAGTGTATCAAGTAGGAAAGCAATATAACAATGGTTATAAAAATAAATTTTTCCAAAGAATGTGACATGTCCAATTGGATGTACATAAGATTGATCTTGATTCACATTGGGTTCAACCTACAAGTGGTAAATTGGGTAATGGACTATTTAAATTTAATTTATTTTTATGTGCTAATTAATGGGTTAGATTTAAGTTTTTTTACTCCTATGGGTTTAATACAAGGGTGTTCTCTCTCACTTTTATTGTTCCTCATAATAAGTGAAGGTATTTGTAGATCATTTATGGAGGTTAAAAGATTAGGAACTATTGTTAGAGTAAAAGTGGGAAGAAATTTATCCTTAACCCACATATTTTTAGTTGATGATTCCCTACTATTCATGATTGAAAGATTAAATACATAATGGATTTATATAGTACAACTACAAGTATGGAGGTAGATATAATGAAATTAGTAATTTTTTTATTGGTATCAATGAAGAGACTAAAAGATAGTTCATTTAGTTATTTATGTTCAAAAGACTTGGATTTAGTGATAGTTTCATGTATGTGGGCTATCTTATAAACTTAATGGTATGATAAAAAACCTTGGCATTGGTAGATGAAGAAAATTAAGGTTAGAATAGATAATTGGTGTAGCAAGTGGCTATCAAGTGAAGAAAGATTGATTTTAGTTAAATCAACCTTGGATGTCATTCTATTCTTATGGAATAAAATGACATATACCCGAAAAGTGGTGCCTACGAACATAAGGAGAATGGTTTTTTGGATTTTATGGTCCAAAAAAAAGTAACATGAAGGGATTCCACATGTCAAGTGGAAGGTCATTACTCAATGTAAGATGGACGATGGGTGTCAAAAAAATATTTTATTCTTTGGAAAGCCATTGGAAACAAAGAGTTTGTGGAGAGTTATTACACAGGAGAACCTATGGACATAAATTATTTTTTATAAATATGTTAGTCCTAGATCTATTATAGGTTAGAAAAGATGTTAGCAAAAATCTATATGCAATGTTTTACCCACAAGAAGGATTTGATTCATTCTTTATCATTAATAGGAAAATGGTTAGCATGGATAATTATAAATGGGGAGTAATTAAGGGTTGTAATCAATCCCTATGTAATGATCCATAAACGGGAGGCTTATGGCCTATCCGTCTCACCAACACAAAATTCTCTGTTAAAATAATTATAACTATGGTTGTTTAGATGTCACTAAAATTATTGACCAATCCAGTCTCAATTCGAGTCAGAAACAAATAATGAGTTAAGTCGAGTCATGAAATGCAAGTTGAAACAAGTCGAGTTGAGTCGAAGCAATTCAGGTCAAGTTGAAGCAAGATGGTTTGAGTCAAAGCAAGTCAAGATGTGTCAAAACAAGTCAAAATTTCTCAAGTTGAATTTACTCAAGTGATATTTCTTCTAAGTCAAGTGGACCAAGAGATGTATACCAGTAAAATGGGTGGAAAGAAATTCGACCAAAGGGAAACCAAGTCGAATTTTTAGTGACCAACAACTGGAAGGAATGTCTAAGGGAAAATTTACTCACGAGTGATGCTAGAAACATTTTGGAACCAATTTGGATAACCCACGGTGCATAAAAATGTAGGGGATTCGATTTTAATATCCCCCAACAAACAAAAATGTTTCAAAATTTTCTTTGGCATATGACGAAAGAGGAAAAAAAATTGGGGGAAATTTGGTAGCAGACAAGCTTGCAAAGATGTGGATATGGTTCATGGGAAACTAATGAATGCTTATACAACCCCAGATATATATATATATATATATATATATATATATATAGAATATGATTTACGATCAAAGGAAAACACCTGATGAGGTCGATTATGAGCTCAACGACTGAAAACAAAATTAGAAACCCTGGAATGAAGAACAATGACTCTAGAAGGAGGGTCATCACTTTACAATGTCTAAATTCATTGCATGAATACAATAAAAGATTTGTTAGTCTCATGTATTAACCCACAGAGAACCAAAATTAATATAAAACAAGCCTATACAATAGCAATATGAATTTTTCATCTCGAGAACATACTTAGACGACCATTAAATTGCATTACATGCATTAACCATTCCTAAGTAAACATAAACCATGACAATAATCACACATAGACTCAGATTCTTACCTTAGAAACCCAAACGAGAAAACCAACATTCTTTTTTCTTTATACAAACTCTTATTTATTTAGCAATGGGAACGTTACAGGCTCTTTGGTACATGTTTATGCTCCTCAATATCATATAGGTAGCCTCTCTACATCATTCATAGTAAAATAATCCCTTTCGCATTGTGGGGATACATTATATAGAATGTTTAGTCAACTGAGAGGATAACTAGAAGGTCAGGTGTCCCCAGCACTTCAACTTCTCTCCAGTTCATCTCTATATCATTTATTTAATTATTTCTCTTTTATCCCACATGGGTTTATTTCTTTTCATACAACCATATATTTCTCGACTTTACATACATTATATAAAAATGAACATCAATCATGATGACATGGGGCCCTTCACGTCAACAAGTCGATCTCCTTCATCACCCATAGCCTTAACAATGCATATGTTGTTAATCTCTGAGTCATGTGATGATAGCTAATTGTTCTTCTTGGATACAATTCAGATCACACCTCCCCAATGGGAGCCTTTTGGTCCCCAAAAACTTCCAAGGAAAAATGAGGGAACCTGCTTAAAATATGGTTCCTCCCATACCACTTTTATTTCCTTGCACTCTATCCCTTGAGACCAATCTACCACATTTATTGTTGTCTTTTGTGAGTCATCTGCTCCTTTTGCTACAAAGTTGTGTCTTCCTTCAACTCCTCAATACCATGATGTGAAAAGTCTTCCACAGTGGGAAGAACCTGAGGTTCTTTCTCCTCATCCAACATGGAGGGTTCAAACAACTTCATATATTCCACATTCTCCACTAATCTGATGTACATATATGGTGGAAGTTGTAGTCTAAAGGAATTCTCATTCATGTGCTCAATAATCTCAAATGGTCAATTCTAATGGGATTGAGTTTCTTCGTTGCTCCTGGTAGTCGTCCTTTACTAAGGTAGAGCCACACCTTGTCTCCAACACAAAAATTATGATCCTTCATGTTATGATCATTCTTGGATTTGTACAATTGTTGGCTCTTCTCGAGATGATCCTGAACCCTTAGATGTTTCTTCCTGATCTTGTCCACAAATGTGCTTGCCTTCTTCTCTTCTCCTTGTAATTATGTGTATTCCCTTTGTTGTCCATAAATGATGTAAAATGGTGAAGAAGGTAAATAACTAAAACAAGTCTCAAAAGGGGACTTATTGGTGGAAGAATGAAGTGCACTATTGTAAGAGTGTTGAATGTAGATTATATTATCATCCTAAGCATTTGGATGTTTGTTGTTGTATCCTCTCAACAATTGCACCAACATCCTTTTTATGACCTCAGTTTGTACATCATTCTGAGGATGAAAGGTAGTGGAGTACTTCAACCTAGTATCCATTCTCTCCCAAAGCATTGTCCAAAATATGCCCAAGAACCCGTTGTCCCTAATATCAGATATGATGGAGGTTGGCAATCCAAAATGTAGCCAGACATGGTTGAAGAATAGTTTAGCTTCTTCTCATCCCGAGATTGTCATTATACAAGGAATGAGCACACACATTTTGTTGAAACAGTCCACCACAATGAAAAAGTAGTCATTGGCTCTATGAGTCATGGGTAAACCTCCAAAAAAAATCCGTTGAAATTCTATCCCATGCCCTGTTTGATACTGACAATGGCATGTACAAACCAAGTTTCTGGTTGCTTGGATTACTAGTGTTGCAAAGAAAACAACCTATAAAAAAAAATTCCACCTACTCCTAAATATTTGTCCAATACACATATCATTGCAGATTCAACATTGTCTTTGTCATGCCAAAACTCCCAGCAAATCTAGAAGTGTGTTCTTCTCTCATAAACTGCACTCTTCTATCTAGGGGTATGCACAATTTTCCGAGATTGTACAAAATCCCATCTTTGATGTGGTATTCATTTCCTTCCATGACATTAACTATCATTTCCTTTAGCTGCTTGTAGTCTTCCCTATAATATTCATCTCCCTCATAATATTCACTCAAAATTTCATGAGTGAAAGGTTCGAGTTGCATTATCATTCCAATTGTTGCAATCCTCTTCAGTGGTGGTCAAGAGAGCATGTTTTCTAGTCTATTCATGACTCATTTATTGAACTTAATCAACAAATGAAATTGTTGCAAGAAACCTAACCACTTGGAATGTCTCACTTGTTGCATATTTCTCTATCTCTATAGATACTGAAGAGGCTCATGATCTATGTGTATGATAATCGCTTTCCCCAAGAGGTAATGCTTCCACTTCTTCACTACTTGTAAAATTGTAAAGAGATCCTTATCATATGTGGGATAGTCAAAAATTTATCCATGAAACAAATATGAATGGTAGCACACAAACCTTCCTCCTTGCATGAGTACTTCTCCTAATGAATATCCACTAGCATAAGTCTCCATCTCAAATAGTCGTTGCAGATTTGGCATGGCTAATAGTGGAGAATCATTGAGTTTCTTCTTCAAGTCTTCAAATGCTTTTTGTTGTGTCTTACCCCAGTGAAAGTTATTTTCTTTGGAAAATATGGCATAAAATTGTGCTTCTACTATGGATAAGTTGACAATGAACTTACTCAAATACTGAGCTGCTCCCATGAAATTCCTAAACTTTGTCACATTGGTGGGAATAGGCCATTGTGTGATGGTTGCAATATTCTCTATATCCTCCCTCAACTCTCCTCCTCCTATCATGTGTCCAATATATATCAAGGAATTCTTCCCAAACTCACATTTCTACAAGTTGGCAATCAAATGAGTCTTCTTTAAGGTCTCTAATACCCGTGTTACATGTGAGAGGTGCTCTTTCCAAGTGTTGTTAAATATTAGTATGTCATCCAGATATATTATTGCAAAAGAGTCAATGAATGTATGTAGTACATCGTTCATGAGTCTCATAAATTTTGTAGGTACATTTCATAATCCAAAAGGAATTACTAAACATTTATACAAACATTGTCTTGTTTTGAATGTTGTCTTCCACACATATTCTACTTTGATCCTCACTTGGTGGTAACATGATTTGAGGTCCATCTTAGTGAACAATTTAGCTTGTTTCAGTTGGTCCAACAAGTCATCAATCCTTGGAAAAGGATATCAATTATCGATGGTGATCTTATTCAGGGTATGGTAGTCGATGCACATTCTCGAGCTTCCATATTTCTTTGGCACCATGATTATGGGTGAACAATACGGTGATGTAATGGGTCTGATGACTCCCTGCTCCAACAATTGTTGCAACTACTTCTCTACTTCATCTTATTCAATTATAGACTTCCTATACAACCCAATGTTAGGAAATGGTGATTCCAGCAACAATTGAATCTCATTTTCAACCTCTCTCTTGGTTGGAAGTCCCCGAGGCTCTTGAAACACTCCCCTCTAGGATTCAATCATTTTTTGTAATTGTTGATGTTCCTTGCCACTACATCCTTCCAAGGATGCCTTCATATCCAACTTGATGCCTTCTCCTTGTTTCTTTCCTTCTCTCAGGAACAACAAGACAACCTTCTTTGTACTTCTCATGATTATTCTTTCGTGATGAGCATTGATCAAAGAGAGATTAGATTTATCCTTGTGTTCATTTATGGCATAAGCTTTTCCATCCTTGATTATCCAATACTAGTTTTCTCTCATTCTAAAAATATCATCCCTCACGTACAAATATGGACTTCCCAAGATGACTCCACACATATCTAGAGGAACCACATCTGCAACTACTTCATCAACAAAAATTTGATTGATGGAAAACTTAAATTTTCATTTCTTTCTCACCTTAAATTCCACATCTTCCCTTACCCATCCTAGGGGGTATGGATGTGGATGGTATTTAGTCTCCAGTCCAATATTCTCAACCAATTGTGTAGATATCAAGTTGGATAGTGAACCTGGATCGAACAAACAATCCACCTTGATTTTCTTCATGTGGATTCTAATGTAGAAAAGTTTAGTCGTTTCCTTCTCCTCCTTGTGATTGCAACCAAACAATTCCACTTATTTATCAAGATTAATGTAGTTAATCTTCCCTTTTGGTTCTGATTTGATATCCACCCATTCCTCAACATCCAGTGATATTAACACTTTCTTTTTCTTTTTCTGAAAATATTTGGGGTGCTTCTCGAGGTGAAATTTCCAATAATTATCCTCTATGTGTCCCTTTCGATCACATCCTTTACATTGTTGATTGGGAGGTGTTCCTTCTTGGTTTTCTTCCACAACCTTATTCTCATTCCACTTCTTCTTGTTTTTCTTCTTTCTCTGATTTTCTTGTGCTTCTAATTGCTTGTGAGGATTTGTATGTTGCTTCCACTTGTCTCCCTCAAAGTATTGTGCTTGAATGTTATCCTCATCAATTTTATTTGGTTTGTATAACATCAATTTCCTACGAATTTGAGGAAACAATTTCCCCAAATACTTGACCAAAATCTCTAGACTTTTGATAGAAACTCCCATCTAAATTTCTCTCTTCCTGAATTGTGTCATGAACTCTTGCACTGATTATCCTTGTCTCTGTCTGAAGTAATTCCATACTATTTTCTGGTGTTCCTAATATCCTATTGGATAAAACTGAGATTTGATCACATTTTTAAACACTTCCCAATCAATCACTATTGGCTTATTTCCTAGTCCTTTGCTTACTGCATCACTCTCCCACCATGTCAAAGCATGGCCTTCAAGCTTCAATCAAGCAAAATAAATATTTTCTTTTCTAGTTACTTCATGAAGGTTGAAGTAAACTTCCATCTGTTGTAGCTATTGGTTCATCCTGATAGCATCCACTTCACCAGCATAAGGTTTTATGTCCAACTTAGCCTCTACACTAAAAGGTACATTTGTCTTGTTGTAGTTGCACTCTCCCATTTCTGGATCAGCCTTACATTCTCTCTCTAGCTTATTTTCTTCCTTATTAGGTTCTTCATGCCCTTAATCCATTGATGGTGTTTCCTTGCCCTTCATTGCCAATAGTTGTGACACCATTGATGTCAACATGGCCAAGCTCTGTTCAAATCGATCCAACTCGACCATGGGATATTCTTCCTCTTCATATTGTTCCCCTGGAATTCCTGGTGCTCTACTTCGCTCTAGCCTTGACAACAATTCTTGTCTCTTTATTTTGTAATCACTACGGGCACTTACCATTCAACTCTCACTAAATTTATTCAAACATCTTCTTTAATACCATATGATCCCTAAACGAGAGGCTTATAACTTATCCTTCTTACCAACATGGAATTCTATGTTAAAATAATTATAACTATCATTGTTTATATGTCGAAAGAATTCTCAACCAATCCAATCCCAATTCGAGTTAAAAAAAATAATGAGTTAATTCGAGTCATGAAATGCGAGTTGAAAAAAGTTGGGTCGAGTCGAAGCAAGTCGAGTCGAGTCAAAGCAAGACAATTTGAGTCAAAGCAAGATGGTTTGAGTCAAAGCAAGTCGGGTGGAGTCGAAACAAGTCAAAATTTCTCAAGATGAAATTACTCAAGTTAGATTTCTTCTAAGTCAAGTCGACCAGTAGATGTCTACCATTCAAATGGGGAAGGAAATTCGACCAAAAGGGAAACCAAGTTGAATTTTTAGCAACCAATAGCTGGAAGGAATCTCTAAGAGAGAATTTACTCACCAGTGATGTCAGAAAATTTTTGGAACAAATTTGGATAACCCACAGAGCATAAAAATGTAGGGGAGTTGATATTAATATCCCCTAACAAATAAAAAAAAATTAGAAGTCGATTTGGCATACGATGATGGAGGAAAACATTTTAGGAAAAAATTGGTAGCGGGCAAATTTGCAAAATCATGGATATGGTTTGTGGGAAGCTAATGAACACTCAGACAACCCCAGAATCAGATATATACATGATGTCTATGATTCACGGCCAAAGTAAAACACCCGACGAGGTCGATTATGATCTCAATGATTGAAAACAAAATGAGAAACCCCTGAATGAAAAACAACGACTCTAGAAGGAGGGTCATTGATTTCCAACCTATAAATTCATTACACGACTATAATTAAAGAGTTGTTAGTCTAATGTATTAACCCATGGAAAACCAGATTAATATAAAACAATTTCATACAATAACAATACAAATTTCTCATCTCTAGAACATACACAAATGACCATTAAATTGCATTGCATACATTAGCCATTCCTAATGAAACATAAACCACGACAATCATCACACATAGACTCAAATTTTTACCCTGGAAATCCAAATGGAAAAATCAACATTGTTTTGGCTTCATCCAGGCTCATATTTATTCAACAATGGGAAAGTTACAAGCTCTTTGGTACATGTATATTCTCCTCAATAACATTTGGGCAGCCTCTCTACATCATTCATAGCCAAAGAACCCATTTCTCATTGTGGGGATACATTATATATAATTTTGAGTCGACTTATAGGAAAATTGGATGTTCGGGCATCCCCAATGCTTCAACTTCTCTCCAATTTGTCTCTCCATAATTTATTTATTTATTTGTCTTTTATCCCACGTGGGTTTATTATTTTTCATACCACCATATACTACCCAAATTGACATACATTATATACAAAATTGTACATCACTTATGATGACATGGGGCCCTTCACATCAACAGGTCGATCTTCTTTATCGCCCATAACCTTAACAATGTTTTTGTTGTTCATCTTTGAGTCCTGTGCTGATAGTCAATTGTTCTTGTCAGATCCGATTCAAATCATGTAAGGTGGGAAAATGAACATAGAATGATTAGAAGATAGATTGAACTACTACATGATAGTGGTATCATTACAATTAATTAAGTAATAGATCAAGAAGAAACCAATATATGGTAGTAAGGATGGAATAAGGTAGGATATTCAAGTATAGAAGGGGTATATAAAAAAAAATAGGTATGCATGTATAAGAGATGTCATGTTAGAGTGACTCATGACCTAGATTCTTTGGTGTGGTAAAAAAATTAAACTCTGGAGATTTATTCCGCTAGATTGGGATATGTAGAAAGCTTTCATTAGATGGTGGAAAAGTTTATAGAAGGTCAAATACATGAAGAAAACAAAGATTTTTATGTACATGGATTTAAAATAAAGTGTTAACATCGGAGAATCTATAGAAAAGATCCAAGAAGGGCTAATGTATATGTTTTATTTGCAAGGAAATTGATGAGTATATGATTCATTTTTTCATAAAATGTTCTTATGTAAATCACTTATGGACAAAGGTTGAGAAATTCATTGGTTTTAGGGGAATATGGAAAGGAGAATCAATGGAGCAATTCCCAAGTTCTTGGTGCAGTAGAAAGGAAATTAGAAAGTGGAGGGAAGTCTTGTTTTTGTCTTATTGGGGAATGTGGCTAGCGTAGAATGAGATTTTATTTAAGTATAAAGGGATCCTAAGTTAGGTGCAGGTTGTCTCCACAAGTCTCAGGGAAAGACATCATTGATGATCACCCGCAGAGGCCATAAGATGAGGATGTGCATGTATTGTAGAGAGTTCCCACAAATGTTTTAATTATGACAACAAGTTACAGTTGAAACCAAGTTTACCTTCATAAATTTATAAATGTAACAAAGATGGTTTGTATAAAAAAGATAGTTCTTGAACCGGTGGAAATTCTTGAACTGATGTAACGATATATTCTATTTTATATCTATGAAGCCCAGAGAGGCATTGGTAATGTTGTAATCACATATTGAATAATAATACATATTGATAGTGGATGTTTCCTTGAAACATCCTTAGGGTTTTACCATGTAAATCTTGTGTGTCATCTGAGTTATTCATTTGGATTTATTGTCATATTTCTTGCATTTTATTATTAGTTAGGCTCTTGAATACCAAGAAGTGGTATCAAAGTGAAGGTTGGTGATTGGTGTGTGGAAGGAAGAGGAGGAGGCAGAGTAGGAAACCCTAGCTTCTATTTGTTTTGGTTTTCCGCTAGTTGTGTGGATGAGTCGATAGCCCAAGAAGTGGAAGAGACCAAATCACGTGCAAGGAAAGAACAGTTGATCCTAGATGCAAGGAAAGAAGAGGCCAAGTATGTTTGCAAGGAAAGGGGAGCCATTGATTTCCTTTTTGTCTACAAAACGCCGACTGAGTTTCATTTCGTGATGGAGGAAGTTTCATGTCCGACCCACGCCGAAAAAAAGGAATTTTTCACCCACCAAGTAGAATGTCAAATCAAGTGGAGAAAACCCCAGTTGACGTGTGATTTGAACCCGCAGGCAAAAAAAAAGGAATTTTTCGTGCGCGCTCTAGTGGAGTCTGAGCAAAGGTTTTTTGTTGGTTTTGTGAAGGGTCAACCGATTCCAAAGGAGGCCCATGAGGTGGCCGACGAGGGTTTTGTTTTGAGTTCAAGATGAGAAAAGGATACAAGAGAAGACCATGAGGTGAAAGTCATGGGGTTTTTGGTTGGAGGTAATCCATGCTGGAGGTAGCCGTCGAACTGTGCAAACAAGCAATTTGGTAAAGGTACCAATTTTTTTTCTTTCTAAAGGAAGAAAAGCAAAATGTTGTTTTTTTTGGAAAGTTTGTTTTTGAAAAGTCAACCCTTATTTTCTTGTGGAATATATTGGATCAGAAAAATAAAACTTTATATAAGTTTAAGAGGGTGAGATAGTAAAATAAAACTTTATATAAGTTTAAGAGGGTGAGATAATAAAGAAAAAAAAATATCGTTTGGAGAGAGAGTGTGAATGTAGAACTAATGGAAAAGGTGACAAATGCTGACTTCGAGGTTGAAAATTTTGATGGTAAAAATAATTTTGAATTGTGGAAACTTGAAATGCGAGATTTGTCAGTACAATAAGGGTTGCATAAGACGTTAAATGACAAGAGGAAAAACCTTGCATCTATGACTGATGAAGAGTGGAAAGACATGAATGCCATAGCACTCATCACAATTCGGTTATGTCTTGTCGATGATGTATTGTTTAACATTACTGGAGAGGAAATGACAACATGATTATGGAGTGGGATGGAGAGCCTTTATATGACGAAGTGCTTGAAAAATCATATTTACTTGAAGAGGCATCTATACATTTTAAAAATGAGATAAGGTATGGAAATTGTAGATCATTTGAATGTGTTTAATACTCTTATATTCCAGTTGAATAGTATGGATGTTAAATACGATAATGAAGATAAGGGAGTTACACTGTTATGTTCATTTCTTGAAACTTCGAATCATCTCTAGTTACTTACATTAGCTTTGGTACGACTGAGACTCTTGAATTTGATACTTTTTTTGGAGCTTTGTTGTCTAAGGAGGTGCATAGAAAATTAGGTATTGGAACCTTTACACTGGAAGCATTGGTAGTTAGAGGTTGGTCCACCGAAATGGAAAAGGATTCGAGTAGAATGTCCACAGATAAGTCAAGAAGCAGTAAAGGTAAGGAAGTATGTTGGTACTGTAACAAAGTTGGACATCTTAAAAATGATTTTTGGAAGTTGCACAAGTCCAAGGAAGACTCCAAAAATGAACAAAATTGATTCGAAACATATTTAGGTATGATTGATGAAGTCTTATCTATTAGTAAAGTATTTGAATATCGTGAAGAACGTATTTTAGAGTCTAGTGCCTCAGACCATAGTTCCCACACAGAAGTTGGTTTAATTCTTATCAAATAGTTGATGGTGGAGTTGTTCTTATAGGTAATAATAACTGTTGTAAGATTGTTGGGGTTGGAAGCGTCAAAATAAGATTGGTTGATGGTATTATAGGGACTTTAATTGATGTTAAGCATGTTCCTGAACTAAGAATTTTTTTTATTTTTCTAGAGGTGTTGGATTCAGGTGGTCATAAATTTATAGGTCAAGGTAGAGCAATGGAAGTGTTCAAGGGTGGTTTGATGGTTATGAAGAAAAAAATATTGGAAATCTATATAAGTTGGATTGAAAAACTAAAACAAGTGAAGTAGTGGTGCTATATAAAAAAGAGAGTACACCTACTTATTTATGGTGTTAACACTCCGTAAATTGCCTTGGATGTGGAGTCAAGTCACAGAGGTAACCACAAACTAACTTACAGGATGGAAGCTAGCCCTTCCAACCCAGAGAGGGATCTCTCTTTATAGCTCAGTTAAGAATGACAGGATATCTAATCAGTACAATGGCTAGATCATTGATGAAGATAGGGTCGAAAATGGGGTTTGGTTAGGCAAGGATGAGAGGGATATTTTGTGCTATGGAGTCAACCCATAAAAATGAATGAAAAAAATGACTGGTAGGTAGAAATATTAAGAGGAACAAAGGCTAAATTATGTGATGAACTTTTATTATTTAGTTTGTTGTTTAGGGTGAAAGAATAAAATAAACATATAACTGAATCAGAGCACCATGAAAGATGAATTCTAACCTAGTTAAGAAGAGAAACATAGTTTAAATAACTTGAGTGTAAAGCACCATTAGATGAATTCTAGACCCTTTAGTTATCAAATTTAAACAGAAGAAAATGAAAACAAAAGTAAGGACACAAGAAGTACATACAAAGATAAGAATACAGACTTTAGACCAGCACCATTAGAATCTTTTTCATAAAAATTTCATGACTTCTTCATTTGTATTTCTTTCAGATTTAGAGAATATTACAATAAGGATCAAAATATTTATACTTCTTCCATCTACCCCCCCGCCCCCCACCGCCTTTACATCAAAATGATTAAATATATAAGAATCCTATTTCCACACTAGGCTACTAGGAAGAGAACAACTCCTAAACAACATTACTAAAAATAGTAAGTTTGTTTGACCATCTTTAATGCAAAAAAAAAAGTTTCTTATACAATCATATATCTGAGTACAATTCGAATATGCTTTTGTGATGAGTCACCAAGCACATATGGCAACCACTCTGAGGCATCCCATGTGTTGTTGGACAACTCTGCCACCTTTGTGTAGAAAACTGGAATTACTGTTGTGCAAACACTACCTACAACATTTGCGTAGAAAACTTCATTTTTTGTAATTTGTGTAGATCTACGTGGAAACAAGTGACTGGGGACTCATATTTTCTTCAACACTTATATGACAATCATCTCCCACTGTTCTTTCTAATCATGTGTGCCTACATCATTTGTGTAGAGAGCACTCGCTACACAAGTGCTTTGTACGATAGTTTACTAGTCCAAACAACTTCTGTGTGCATGGATTTTTTTTTTTTCATTCTTGTGAAACCTTTCTCCAATATCAAAATGCATGTTTTCCACAACTATTATGACATGAACAAAACTTGAGATGGTCACATACCTAAAAATACAAAAATGTGAAGTTTCTTTAATCATATCTCAGCCACTTCTGCAAGTAGTTCTAGTCTTATTTTGGCTTCATCATTAAATTGCATCCCTAAGATACCTATTTTCCTTCCATAGTGTTAAGTTTTATATCTTAAAATTTCCCACTTGCCTAAACAAGGATGTTTTTCTTTTTAATTTTGACTAGGGATTGGAAACGACTGCACAAGAATTTTCTCTGGATGGTTTTCATTCCTTAAAATGTTTCATGGATCTGTCATATGATATCCTCTTTTCCTCCCTGAGATGGATGATTTGATTTTGAGATTCCCTTAATTTCTTATTAAGCCATCTTATGTTATTTTCTCCTTTTGTGGGAAAAGTAGGAGGTCTTTCACTTGTCATTAGCTTTCCCTATATCTCTAGACTATTCTTCCTGGTTGAGGATCTTTTCAGAGGCGTTGTGGGCTTGGATACAAATATGGTCTTAGGGATTTGCATGATTTCCTTCCCCTTTGAACTTTCATTCTTGGTCTCTTCCTTTTTTTGTGGTGTTTGTTCCTTAGAATTATTCTCAGCTAGCTTCCTTTTCAATTCTCTATTCTCTTGATAAAACTGAGCATCACATGCTGAGCCTCTCTAAGCTATTGTTTCATTCCCCTAAAATATAATTATTTCTCTTCTGATTTACCTTGGTTTTCATCCATCTCCTGACCTACAACCTCAACAAACTATGTCTACATTACGGGTATGGGAAGCCTCCTAGCAGATGACCTTGTGACCATTTTATTGGGAGCCTATTTCTCCTTGGGCTCATTAGTGAACAATATCATCCTACCTTTCTTTAGAACTGGTTGGCTTGGTGAAGATCCCTCAGACTCTTTTCCATTTCTCTTTCCCTATTCTGCAACTTATCTTCTTTCATGACTTAAGCTATTAGAGGCCATTCTTTCAACAGACAGAGGGGTATTTACTTTAGGGTCCAGGGGGATATTTGTTGATGCTAAGAAAGAGTCCCAATCCCTGTTCATTTTTCTAATATCCTCAACCACTAACAACTTTACCAAGGAGAAATGGAACAAGCTACTCTTTAGCTAGTCATCCCTGGCTTGGACTTTGTTTGCCATTTTTCCTGGGCTTTTATACAGGTAAAAGGGTAAGTTTAAATGGATTTTCCTTGTGACATGCATGTGGAGCCTTATGTGGTATTGATATACCCTATCAAAAATACCCTCACAAGTAAAATACCTTTGGATTACTCTCAAAAACTTCTCATAGGGTTCCAAAACATACCCCTTGGGGATAGTGGCACCAATTTTTTGCTTTCTATATTGAGGTTTGAGGAAATAAATATAAAACATAAGCTCTAAAAACATACCTTTAAACCATTTCTCTCCCTGTATGGGAATCTCTATGGCAGATAATATGGTCTCTTCTGATACTGGAAAGGTGACCTCTACAGTGACTGTATTGACACCATTAAAGTTCAGGGAAAACTCCTTGGTCATCTGAATGTTATATCCATGGATTCTTTCACAAGGTTTCTCAAATGACACCCTGTAAGAAGGGTTTGAGTTTACCAGAGTCATCTCTTGGGGCTCATATCTCATCATATTTCCTCCCTTGTATTTCTTCTTTTCATGGGTTGTCATATTTGCGAGGTAAATTTCAAACTGTTCAAGGTGAATGAATATATCTTGAAACTCAAAAAGAAAGCTTGCGCGACAAACTAGTAGTGCTAGGGTTTAGTTTGAATAAGAGTTAAATACCTTGATTGTATGAGAAGTGAACTATGCAAGGGATAGAATATCATAAACAATAGGATCAAAAGGTTTTTACACATGGACAATGATGATTCAAGGGATGTGCAACAAAAACAAAGTAACAGCCTTTGTGTAGTGAATGATAGAAACAACATTTGCGTAGTGAGGTAAATCTGCACAATGTTTGAGTAGCAAGGGAGATCGTTTGTGTAGAAGAGGGATTTAAAGCTTGCTCGACAGACTATATCTTATGCACAAGTTGTGACTGTAATGAAAATAATATAAAGGTGGAAAGTATGAAAACATGAGTGGATAAGGAGAGGATTTTAAAATAACTTACTTTCCCAAAGTTGGCAAGACCTATGAAGTCAATTTAAGTAACTTGCGCAACAAATTTGAGGAGTACGCACCTGTTTGAAACTTGCCAATAGTAAAAGTGACATTGATTGTAATCATTGTCCCTTTTCTGACCTCATCAGGTGTGATGATGAACCATGATACCTCCTTTGATAGGACCTTCATCCCTAACTTAAAACTCAACCTTCACACATAATTTCCCATTTTGTGACATGGTTTTAAACTTCGGGATAGAAGGACCTTTACAAATATTTCAACATGATGGACTCTTATACCCCTTGATGGTGTATCATGAGATAGACACAACACTTTTTGACTCAACCTATGAATTAAATCTCTATTGACATGCATATTACCTTTATTTGATCAATGACTTTATGAAAACCACACTTAGTATGACTCATTTAGGAATGCCTTGGTCTTCCCAAGACCAAGGCATGACTCTGAAAACTTTGGAAACACCTAGAACTCTAGCTATGAAAATAATGGGTCTAACAGTTGGATTCAATGAGGATGATATCCTCTATGTGAGGTAGCAAAGAATAATATACCATGTTCCTGACCATTGGGCTTTATTTGACTAAAGAAAAATCTAAATTGATAAACAAAGTGTTTGACAAGACTTGACACAAATCAACTAAACTCAGCATAAACTTAGGGCCTTCACTTTGGGATTCAATTTTCTGTTGATTATTGACTTCAACTACTTTATCTGGAAAATTAAATGGTTATTTACAATGAAATGGAAAAACTAAAATATTTTCAAGAAAGGTAGTGTTTGAGAAACCTGTCATTCATAGGTGCTCCACCAATGATATTTCCATTGAACTCCTGCAATAAGTAAACATTTCTCCCATGGCATGAAACAATCCTGAATGTTCCCGGCCAGAGGTGGTCAAACTTTCCATTCTTCCCTTTATCTTCATTTCTTGCATCCCACTTCAACACCAAATCATCAACCTTAAAATCATCATCATTTGTATGTCTGTCAAAGGTTTTTTTCATTTTGTATTGATGCAATTGTGATTTTTTGAACACTTGTTCTATCATTTCTTTCACATGGGTCAGTTGATTTATCCTTCTTTGAGCATCATTTGGTTCAACTTCCTATTCTTGCAGCAATTTCATCACTGGCAGTCCTAATGAAGTAGGAAAAAGTTCCTCTATGCCATATACAATATGAAAAGGTGATGTGGCAATAGAACTCTTGGTGGTGATCCTATCAACCCATAATGCATAGATAAGTTTATTTTCCAGGACTTTTTTTTTTCTTCTAGAAGCTTCTTAATAATTCTTGTCAAGATCTTGTTGGATGACTCAACCAACCCATTACCCATGTGGGTAATAATTTGTGGAATGACTAAGGGTTATTTTTTAATCACTGCAAAATTTCTCCATTCTCTTGGACTTGAATGATGTTGCATTATCAGTAATGTTTTTGACTGGACAACAAAACCTAGACAGAATATTGCTTTCTAGAAATTGAATGATAATATCACCAGTATATTGCCTTGTTGGAACTACTTCAATCCATTTGGTGAAGTAGTCTGTGGCTGTCAGTATCCACCTATGTTGAACTAAAGAAGAGGGGTGAATCTCTCTTATAAAATCAAGGCCCCATTTCCTAAATGGTGCTTCAACAGAAATAGGTTTTAAAGGAAAGATTTGCAACTTCCTTCTTCCATCAAATATTTGGCATTCATGATAGCTTGAGACCTCCTTGTACACATCAGAAACAATGTTAGGCCAAGAAAACCTCGCTCTTAGTATTTTATGCATAGTGGTTTTCCAGTAATGGTGACCCCCACAGTCACCTTTGTGGAATTATTCAATGTTCAGTTTGACTTCATCTTCAAACAAACAACTAAGAAAAACCCCCCTGGGTATTTCCAATATAAAGAACCATTTAGAATACATAATTTTTCTTCCTTCAACTTCAAAAACCTGGACTTTGTTTTTCTTAATTCAGGAGGATCTTGCAAATTTATTAACACATAAATAATATCAGCATACCATGGAGATTCAAGAAATTTCTGAGATACCTGCGGGACTGCCTCTTCTACTGAATTTTCTAATAGGTGAGAAATGAAATTAATCCCCAAGACATCATAATTGGACTGTGTCATCAAATTTGCAAGTCCCTGACCTTTAATCATCCTTATAGGTTTAATTTTGAGGTCATACTCCAACAAAACAACTATCCATTTGCTACTTCTACCTTCAGGATCAGGTTGAGTTAAAATGTCTTTCACATAATTGTTGGGAACATAAGAAACAACATGAAAATGTAAGATGTAAATTACGAATTCCTTGATGGATTTTACCAATGCATATGCTTGTTTCTCCATGATATCATACTTCAATGAAGAGTCTCCCAAACTTATGTTGTAGTAGGCTATGGGACTTTCAAATTTTTGTTCATCTCTTTGCAACCAAACACCATCAATAGTGTGTTATGGAGCGAAGGATAACAAGATAAAATCTTTTGCAAAATCTGGACTAGCCAATATTGGTGCCTTGGTCAATGCTACTCATCATCCTTATTTGAATTGACAAATTCATTAGTCATTTGAAGGAATCGTTATACCTGCTTCTCATCCTCAAAAAGCTGTCAATACTTAATGATGCTTTGAGTTAAAAAGTCTTTCACAAAATTGTTGGGCACATAAGAAACAACATGAGAATGTAAGATATAAATTATGAATTCCTTGAGGGATTTTACCAATGCATATTCTTGTTTCTACATGATGTCATACTTCAATGGAGAGTCTCTCAAAGTTATGTTGTAATAGGATATAGGCCTTTCAAATTTGTGTTCATCTCTTTGCAACAAAACACCATCAATAGTGTATTATGAAGAAAAGGAGGACAAGATAAAATCTTTTGCAAAATATGGACTGGCCAATATTGGTGCCTTGGTCAATGCTACTTTTGTATCCTTAAAATATTTCCTGGATTGTGGAGTCCATTTTATCTCACTTCCTTTTCTGAGCATGTTAGTAACGTATTTTATGATTTCAGCCAGGTTAGGTATAAACTTTCTCAAAAAATTTACTCTTCCAAGAAAAGATTGTACCCCTTTTTTCTCTTGGGTGTGCCAATCTTTAGAATTGCTTCCACTCTGTTGGGATCTATCTTTATTCCTTCTTTTGAAATGATATTACCAAGTAATTTTCCCTCTTTCATTCCAAAATTGGACTTTTTTGGATTTAATGAGATGCCAAACTTCCTACATTTCTGAAAGACCATTTTTAAATGTTTTAGATGTTCATCCTCAAAATATGAAAACATAGTAATATCATGTAAATAAATGACAATAAAATTATCTTTCTCATAAAAAAAAACTATTTTCATGGCCCCTTAGAAGGTTTCCCCTGCATTCATAATTCCAAAAGGAATTTTGGCATAAATGAATGTGCCCTAAGGTGTTGTAAAGGATGTTTTCTCTTGATCATATGGATGCACCATGATTTGGTTGTATCTAGAAAAACCATTAAGCATTGATATTTTATGTGATCCAACCACTTTCTGCAAAATGTAATCCATCTTGGAAAGTGGATAATTTTATTTGAGAGACACCCTATTCAGATTTCAAAAGTATACACACAACCTGATCTCACCACTTTTATTTCTGACAGGCACTAGATTAGTCACCCATTTAGAAAATATTAAAGACACTATGCTTTTGGCATCAAACAACTTTCTTACCTCTTTCTCAATCATTGGAAGCAATAGAGGATTAATCCTTCTCAATTTATTTTTGAAAGTTTTGTGATCATCCTTTATTGGAATTACATGTTGAACTACCTTAGTATCATAAACCTTCAAATCCTCATAGCTCTAGGCAAAGAAATCTGGGAAATACTTCATTAGGCTCATATATCTTTTCTTGATTTCTGGATGGAGTGTCTTGGACAATTTGAGGATTTGGGGATCTTTCTGAGCCCTAGTGTTGCAATCTTATACGTCCTCATCATTTCCAGTGATTTTAGGTGTTATCACTGAAATTTCGTCCGCACAGGACGACAAGAACTCTGCATCATCAGCACAGAAAAACAGGCATTCATGGCACAAGGATTAAATCCACAGCACAGCAAAAGGGCCAAAAACTATACAAAAATGGCTAAAAAATTAAAAAGCGCAGCATACCCACTAAAACTGAGCGCGCACGCGCAATATCTTCGTATATTGAGCACATATGCGCGGCTGTGGGGTGAAAAACCCGCGCGCCTGCCAAACGGCGCATTTATGAAGCTGGTCGGCCTCCCAACCACTATTGGATCGGCTCCCAAGTCGATTTGACATCAAATCCGAGCTCAATCTACGGGGGGAGGCTGG
>ML784265.1:20400-59125 GCA_009831015.1 Picea engelmannii
TTTTAGTTTTTGTTTAATTCTTGTTAATAGTTTAGTTGTTTTCTTTCTAACCTTTTACATTACAGCTGTCATGACTAGCAGAGCCCAACTAGGCATGTAAGCACTCACTTTTTTCTCACACATCGACGAAAAGAGTGCAAACATTAGGATTTATAGCTACATCCTTATTGTCAAAAAGAAATTCGAATCGAACCAAACCCTTTGGAATGATGTTATTTTTGAGCTGCACTATATCTCTATCAACAAATTGATTTTGAAAACAATCATCATTTGTGAAAAAAGATGCATCCTCTTCCTGGTCACAACAATACTCATCATCAATATTTGAATTGACAATTTCATTAGTGATTTGAAGGAATCGTTATACCTACTTGTCATCCTCAAAAATCTTCCAATATTTAATGATGCCTTGAGTTAAAATGTCTTTCACAAAATTGTTGGGCACATAAGCAACAACATGAGAATGTATGATATAAATTATGATTTCCTTGAGGGATTTTACCAATGCATATGCTTGTTTATCCATGATGCCATACTTCAATGGAGAGTCTCTCAAAGTTGTGTTGTAATAGGCTATGTGACTTTCAAATTTGTATTCATCTCTTTGCAACAAAAGAACATCAATAGTGTGTTATGAAGTAAAGGAGAAAAAGATAAAATCTTTTGCAAAATATGGACTGGCCAATATTGGTGCCTTGGTCAATGCTACTCTTATATGCTCAAAATATTTCCTGGCTTCTGGAATCCATTTTATCTCACTTCCTTTTATAAGCATGTTAGTAATGTATTTTATGATTTCAGCCAGGTTAGGGATAAACCTTCTCAAAAAATTTACTCTTCCAAGAAAATATTGTACCTCTTGTTTGCTCTTGGGTGTGCCAATCCTCAGAATTGCTTCCACTCTATTGGGATCCATCTGTATTCCTTCTTTTGAAATGATATTACCAAGTAATTTTCCCTCTTTCATTCCAAAATTGGACTTTTTTGGATTTAATGAGATGTCAAACTTCTTACATTTATGAAAGACCCTTTTTAAATGTTTTGGATGTTCATAATCAGAATACGAAAACATAGTAATATCATCTAAATAAATGACAATAAACTTATCTTTCTCATCAACAAAATCTATTTCCATGGCCCTTTTGAAGGTTTCCCCTACATTCATAATCCCAAAAGGAATTTTGGCATACATGAGCGTGCCCCAAGGTGTTGTAAAGGATGTTTTCTCTTGATCATCAGGATGAACCATGATTTGGTTGTATCCAGAAAAACCATTAAGAATTGATATTTTCTATGATCCAACCACTTTCTGCAGAATGTAATCCATCTTGGGAAGTGGATAATTGTCTTTGAGAGACACCCTGTTGATATTTAGAAAGTATACACACAACCTGATATCACCACTTTTCATTTTGACAGGCACTAGATTAGCCACCCATTTAGAAAATATTAAAGACACTATGATTTTGGCATCAAACAACTTTCTTAGCTCTTTCTCAATCAATGGAAGCAACAGATGATTAATCCTTCTCAATTTTTGTTTGAAAGGTTTGTGATCATCCTTTATTGGAATTACATGTTGAACTACCTTAGTATCGTAAACCTTCAAATCCTCATAGCTTTAGGAAAATATATCTATGAAATACTTCATTAAGTTCATATATCTTTGCTTGATTTTTGGATGCACTGTCTTGGACAATTTGATGATTTGGGGATCTTATCGAGTCCCAATGTTGGAATCTTCTATTTCCTCATCATTTGCAGTGATTTTACGATTTCTAGCTACATCATTATTGTAAAAAAAAAAAAATCCAATGGAACCAAACCCTTGGGAATGATGTTATTTTTGAGGTGTACTATATCTCTATCATCAATCTGATTTTGAAAATAATCATCATTTGTGAAAACAACTGCATAATCTTCCTAGTCACAACAATACTCATCATCAATATTTGAATTGACAAATTCATGAGTCATTTGAAGGAATCTTTCTACCTGCTTGTAATCCACAAAAATATGCCAATACCTAATGTTGTCAAGTACTGCTGGCATGTGACTGAATTCAATTTCATAATTTATGTTGGGAAAAAAAGGAGTACTGAAAACACAGGTTGAAGTGTCTAGCACATAAATTACCTATAAGATGTAAGTAAGATGGAAATAGAAGCTGGAAATAAGATGTAAGTAATTCAATCCATGGGAATCCTTTGATCATGAAAATTCAATATAATATGTAAGTAAGATGGAAATAGAAGCTGGATTTCATTAAACAAGAAGTCTCAAATACAAATACATAATCAGAAGAACCAGGGCTTCATTAAAACTTTACAATACGGGAGCATAGCTCCACCGTTGACCATAACAAAATATCAAAACCAAGTATTTATACTCAGAACAATTCGTCCCCATCAGAGATGTGACCTGGCTATTACATTCAAAACTTTGCGTCTGCATCTTCTTCTATCATATGCAATCTCAGATCAGTATGGGCTTGCAGGAAAAACCACTCGTAGGAGTACCACGGGATGATGACTCTATTTTCCATGGCCGACTCCTCCATGCTTTTCATTCATGGGTCGAAATGAGTTTTCAGCTACCAACACCTACTTGCTTAACTGCTTCATCGAGATCTGAATGAGGCCGAATCGACTTGGCACCTAGAAAATGCAGTGACCTCTTCTAGAAGCCAACACTAGCGTTTCGTCCCTTAACGCAACTCATGTGAACTCTTCTCCTCTACTTGCATATGACCTCAAGCCATGACCTAGCTCTTATCCCCTATGAAATTTTGGGATTTCGCATTTCAGGAGTTTTCACTCCCCTTGATTTCAAATATCTCGATGCTTGAAATCGCGAAATGGACCATCTATATCAACGGTCGGAGTTGCCTTGAATATGATAGTCGGGATCATTTCCTTGAAAAATCTCAGCCACTCACTGCTCTCTAGTCACTTTCCCTTTCTTTATGGCGTTGCTTTCATATGACTGTGGGTTGTGATCATGGGCCCAAATCTCAGGCGTGTCACGATTTCACTTTTCGCGAACACACATTGTGCTCCATTCTCAAACCTCTGAGTCATGAAATCGCGATCTCTTGGATCAGGTTCCATATGTCCCCTTTGATTGAACGACCCAAATGAATATCGACATTTCAGGATATCATCACATTGGGACCTCGAACCATCAGCATTTCGGGGCCTCGGACCATCGAGACTTCAGATGATCGACATTTTGGGACTCAGGAAATCTACGCATTCCTTGCTTCAGCTTTTTCGAAATGAATTTCTCCATGATTCAATATTGCGCCACGTGTCCTTCCCAGGAAAAACGACTAGGATGGCCTCACAATTTTGGAACTCTGTTTGATGCTATACTTTGTGTAACTCTATGATCTTGATTCCTCGATGGTCGTTGATTTGATCTGCCTGATGGATCTTTGTCGTTGAAAGCTAAACTTGCTTGCTGTAATGTTCCCAAGGCCGAGCCCTATTGTAAATCTTGTTTATGAAATGAATTGTAAATATGTTTTATAGGCTGGTGAGTCGAGTTTACATAAGCTAGTGGGCTTATGTGATTGTTAGGCCAAAGAGCCTGATTTTGTACATGTATCTATGCACATTATTAATAAAAATATAAACACCGCCATGTCAAACCGACCACGATGAATGAGTGATGGGGGACTAAGCTTCCACAGAGAGGGAAAGGGATTAGGGGCTGGAAGGTGGGAAGAAGGGCTAAGTGTTGACCCTAGGGGGCTAAGCCTAGGGGCTTAAGTCCTTGGGGAATAATATTAAAATATTATTCCAAAAGACATGTGAATATTATGTTTTATCCTAAGTTATTTTTGGAAAGGGAAGCAACCTCCAAATGGAAGGAACACATGTTGAAGGAATGCATGCAGTTTCATGGGTGACAAGTGTCAACCCGAGCCCATGCAAATAAAACAACTAAGATGAGCCATGGTGAGGGTTCTACACCATTCAACCCTCGATTTCTTATGTGTGAACCCGTCCGACCGCTGCAAGAGACCTCGTGCAATTCTGAAACCATGGGGGAATATCCTGTGTTGATTTCGGAGATAGCCTGTGTTGTTTTCTGTAAAATCGAGACATCCTTTATCTGAATAGATTGAGTTTGTGTGTGGAATCTCTATCCCAAAGACATAACCATGAGACCATCCTATCATTGTGGAGCCTGTTGGAAAGCCCGTGTATGTTTTCCCCGTTGGTTTTGTGGCCACACAGTCTTGGACTGTGTGTGGCTTGTGGGCCAATTTGTACAACACTCTCTCCAGGTGAGAGAGGTGATTGAAGTTGGAAGAAAAATTTGCTTGGCCTATGAGTGATTCTCTCCAGGTGAGAGAGAGCACAGATGAAGGAGAGAACTCCTGGAAGGAAACCTGTAGCTACCACAGAGCTCAGAGACTTCCGGTCCGGTCTGTTGCTGAAACCCAAGGCAAGGGAGGTTAGTAGCCGAAGGACTGTCTAGGTGACAAAGAAGGTGTATACTCCTGGGGTGGAACAAGCATGTGGGGAAGGAGAGTTTGTGGGTGGTGAGTATGAGTGGTTCATGGGAGAGAATTCCTTCCTTGTCACTGTGTGTTTTCCTTGTAACCTCAGCCTAGCCTAGGATTCCTTGCCTTGGGGTGGAGCTTAGTCCCAACTCGGGGGTGACCTATTGCTGAGCTTGATGAGCAACACGGTCTAAGGTTGGGAGGTTTGTGGAAGGCCTGCACCTGGTTGGTGGAATTACCATCGTTTTCAAAGACAAGTAACAAATGATGTTTTAATTATGTTTCTGCATGTCTGTGTATTTATAATTATCATGTATTATGTTGTGCATATGAATTAATGTTAATTCCATGTTTCAAAATTATGTTAGCAGTAATTCTTAGGCTTACTCTAAGTTTAAATATGTTTCATTTCTCAAATGCTTGTTGTTTATATAATTAAGCATGAGATTGTTATTCCACGAAGTAGCGCCTACCCAGCTGAAGAAATAAGGGGGCGTTACAGTATGGTATCAGAGCCAAGGTTTTGTCGTTGAGCCTAGATGGGCTAGATAAGGGTCTTTGGACCAAGAGTATGAGGAGGAATTGTCTTTAGAGGACCAACTTCAGACATTTGAATGCTCCTGAGTGTCAAGGAATTACTTGACCCTGATACCAAGCTCAGGAGGTGTAGCGGTGTTATGAAACCAAAACCGATGTGGTATCTGGGCACAGCAAGAGAGGACTCCACACCAAAAGTGTTGGAGCCGTAGGATCTATTTGGGGAAAAGGAGAACCCTCGTGACCTTCAGATCTGGAAAACGTGTGCAAGGTTTAAAAACCCTTTGGAGTTTCACAGGAACGTGGAAATCGCGATACGCGAAACCTCAAATTCATCAGGACCATCCATCAGGGAAAACACGTGGCTTACGAACGACGTTTCGGCACATGGGAAACCAAAAGGGAGGAACCTTGTTGTCGCAATTCACAAAATAGCGAAACCCAAATTTTCAAAACGATCTACACCATAGATCGTAAGATAGGAACTTGGTCGTTGGATCAAGTGGAGGGGTAGACAGTAATTTTGGGATTTCAGCAAATGGAAGTTTGAGAGGGTTGATGCACAAACTCTTGATGCCCGAAACCCCACAACACCGTAAGAATCTGTGGCGTAGATTTGAGAAAAGTTTAATCGTTGGATTGCCTTGAAATGGATGTGGACACATGGGTGTGTACCACGTGACAGTGAGTCGAGAAGTCAAGCAAGAAGGGTGGGACCCGATGAAGTCATCGAAGGTGATGTGGAACCCCCTGAACGTCCCATGTGCCACCATGGTTAAGGGTGAAAGATGAGTTGTGGGTCCGGAGAGTAAAGTAAATCAGGATTTCAGGATTCGCAAAGGAGGAGCACAAGGGCTCAACACTCCAACTTGCAAAGTCGCGAGTTGTGAGAGGTGCTAGAACTTAGCCCTAGCCTACGGTTATATGTAGCAGGTGCTAGCAAGGAAGGAGCCATACCCATATTACATCTTGGGTATCGACGTTTGGAGGAAGGAGAGTCGAATGTCTTCGACTCATGAACTAGCGAAATCACGAAGTTGTGAAAGGTGCCTGTGGTTACGAGGCTAGGGAGAAAGAGGAAGTTATCACCCGAAAACCTAAAGCACCGAAGTCCCAAAATTTTAGAAGACAAAGGAACCGTTAAGGATTTAACTGTTGGATCTTCGTGGACTGAGACCCCAAAGTTTCGAAGTCCCAAAAATTGAAGAGCCAAACAGAGCTCAGAAAGCTTAATGGAATCGAAACCTTTTTCTTGTTCACATTGGTTTATGAATGTTGTAAGTTTTCTTGAAGGTTTAAGGGCCTGCAAAACTTCGATTGATTGCACCTTGTGTGTGCAAAGTTCAACGAGTTTCAGGACAACCGTGAATCTACACCGAGTATAGAAATGGAAGAGGTGTGGATTGCCTCCATTTCAGAGAGAGAAAGAGAAGGAAGGGATGTCAACCTAGGAGTCAAAGGATCAAACTCCAATGGACATGGAAGAGAATTGGATAAGGAAGGACATATGATGAAACTCATTGAAATATTGCAGAAAGATGCCCAGGCTCGCCGAGCTGATAGCCGAAAGTTCATGAGGGTTAGGGATCAGCAGGAAGAATTCAACTTAAAAGTGTTGAAGAACCTGGAAAGAATAGACAGGAAGTTGGAGAAGAGGAGTGGCTCAAGCAAGAAAGAGAGTCGTAGGACCCTTGAGAGAAGAACAAGATCGAGGAGTGGTAGCAGACATCATCATCACTCCCCAAAGCATTCCAGTAGGGAAGTGCATAGTAGTTCAAGCCCATCCTCTACCTGAAAACACCGAAGATCTGGAGTGGATGAACTGAAAGGGGAGATTAACAAGATCAAGCCTCCAACGTTCGATGGAGAACATAAGAAAGAGGAAGATGCCGAAACATGGTTGCTAGGCATGAGGAAATATTTCCAAATACAGAATCATTCCCCTCATGCAGAAGGAAGAATTGTGATGTATCAACTAAAGGGAAAAACATCCATGTGGTGGGATCAGTTTGTGTAGGTGAAACACATCAGAAAGAAAGATATCACTTGGAAGGAGTTAAAGGGATATTTCGAGAAGAAATACCTGACTAAAATATACTATGATAGAAAGATGAAGGATTTCTTCGAACTCAAGCTAGGCAGCATGACCATTGATGAATATGAATGAATTTCTTGGAACTACTGAAGTATGTTCCATTCATCAAAGATGAGGCTTTCAATATTCAGAGGTATATGAGTAGACTACCACCTTCCATTTGTGAAAAGATTCAATATGATGATCCTAAGACTATGGAAGAAACAATAAGAAGGGGAAAATGCTTATATGAACAGCAAAGAGAAAGCCCTACTTTTCGGAAAGCTTGGGATGATCAGAAGAAGTTCAAGAAAGAGCAGAGGCAGAAGGGAAACAAGCCTCCCTTTTTCAGAAGCAGTCCTCAGAGACAACCATCTTTCAGAGAGCCCAAGAAGGCTGAAGTGGGTGAACAAATGCCCAGACCACCACCTATGGAGTTTTGGGGCTGTAAAGGAAAACATAGGTACCGAGACTGCCCCTACAAAAAATATAAAGAAAGAACCATCCACAATGTTCAACAAGCTGAAATAGTGGAGGATATGGGCAGCAGGATGCCAAGGATCTACGTAGCCCTAGACAACAAGTAAGCAGAATTTCAATTGCACATGATTGAAGTGGAAGGTATGATAAACAACCGACCATTTATTATTTTAATTGATTCTGGGGATAGCCATAGTTATGTAGATCCTAGGGTGGTGGAAAGTTTGCATTTATCAAGTAGAAAACATGAAAGGTCTTGGTTAGTTAAGTTGGCTACAGGAACCAAGAGGAAGTTCATTGAATTGTTTAAATCTTGTTTGATAGACATGAATGGATTGAGCACGAAGGCTAAATTATATGTTCTTCCTTTAGGCTCTTATGACTGCTTAATTGGGATGGACTGGTTTGACCAACACCATGCCCTCCTGGACTGTCATAACAAGAGGTTTACATGCCTGGATGAGGAGGGGAATTGAAAAACAGTCCAAGGAATTCCCAGAGCTGTGGCTGTTAGAGAGATCTTAGACATGCAGCTAAAGAAGTGTTATAGGAAAGGCTGTCAATTATTTGCAGCCCATGAGGAGGAAGCATCTAGAGATGAAGTCTCAAGAATTGGAGACCATGAGGTACTCACAGAGTTCAAGGATGTATTTTAGGAGGTACCTGGACTACCTCTGAAGAGAGGCATCGATTTTTCTATAAATTTGATGCTTGGAGTAGCCCCAGTGTCGAAATATCATTATAGAATGAATACGCCAGAGCTAAAAGAGTTTCAATTGCAGCTCAAAGAGATTTTGAAGCAGGGGTACATTTTCCCCAGTGTGTCACCTTGGGGTGCCCCAATCCTTATTGTGAAGAAGAAGGATGGGACGTTGAGGCTGTGCATTGATTTCTGGCAGTTGAACAAAGTAACTATCAAGAACAAGTATCCTCTGTCGAGGATCGATGATCTTTTCGATCAGCTGAAGGGTGCAAAAATATTTTTGAAGATAGATCTTAGATTGGGATATCACCAGGTAAGAATAAAGGATGAGGATATCAGTAAGACCACCTTTAGAACAAGGTATAGTCATTACGAGTTCACAGTGGTGTTGTTTGTACTGTCAAACGCACCTGTTGTTTTTATGTGCTTGATGAATGGTGTATTCAAGAAATATTTAGACAAGTTTGTCATAGTCTTCCTGGATGAAATCTTGGTGTATTCCAAGTCAGAGGAAGAGCATGAACAACACCTGAGGATGGTGCTACAAGTGTTGAGAGAACACCAGTCGTATGCCAAGTTGAGCAAATGCTCATTTTATCAAAGACAAATCCATTACTTGGGACATATTATTTCAAAAGAAGGGATTGTTATGGATCCCGAGAAGGTTGAGTCCATCCGAGAATGGTCAGTGCCAAGGAATGTGAAAGAAGTTAGATCCTTTATGGGTCTGGCAGGATATTATAGAAGGTTTATCACAGGGTTCTCAAAGATAGCTCACCCTATCACTTCCTTGCAAACTTGCAAAGGAAGGAGAAATTTTTTTAGTGGACTAAAGAGTGTGAAGAGAGTTTCCAACGATTGAAGAAGTTGTTAACCAACACTCCAATCCTAAGAATTGAAAATCCAAATATGGATTTTGTGGTGTGCACAGATGAGTGTAAAGAAGGGTTGGGAGGAGTTCTCAGCCAAGATGGATTTGTAATCTGTTATGAGTCCAGGAAATTGAAAGAGCATGAAAAGAATTATGCCACTCACGATTTGGAGTTGGAAGCAATTGTCCACGCTCTGAGGAAATGGAGACATTACCTCATGGGAAGAAGATTTGAATTGAGCACAGAACACAACGGTTTGAAATATTTGTTTGATCAACCGACTTTAAATGCTAGACAAAGTAGGTGGCTAGAGTTTCTGTGTGAATATGACTTTGATATCAAGCATATCAAAGGGAAGGAAAAAAAGGTGGCTGATGCACTCAACAGAAAGGTGCATGAATTGCATGCTACAACCATTAGCATGTATAGGAAGGATATTAAGGATAGAATTTTGGAAGCTGCAAGTGTCGATTTGCAGTATAGAGATTTGGTAGCAAAGCTACAACAATGTGAGAGACCGCAGAAAGAGGAAAGTTACACCTTGGAAGTTGATGGAATACTTCTGTACAAAAATAGAGTGTATGTACCCAATTTCCAGTATTTGAAACTGGCGATTCTAAAAGAAACATATAATGTGATGTATGCTAGACACCCTGGATATCAGAAAACTGTGGAAATAGTTAAAAGCCATTACATTTGGCCGGGTTTGAAGAGGGAGATCGTTGAATACATCGCCATATGTATGGAATGCCAGAAAGTTAAGGCTGAGCATAGGCACCCAGCAAGGTTGTTGCAACTTTTACCCATTCCTGAGTGGAAGTGGGAAGTGGTGACGATGGATTTTATTACAGGATTGCCTAGAACAAGCAAGCAGCATGATTTGATCATGGTAGTGGTGGACAAGCTTACAAAAGATACCCACTTTATTCCACTGAAAACCACTCACAAGGTAGAAGATGTTGTTGATATCTTCTTAAAATAAGTGGCACACTTGCACGAAATTCCTAAAACGATTGTGTCTGATAGGGACCCGAAATTCACCTTGAATTTCTAGAAAGGATTGTTCAAAGGATTCAGAACAAATCTGAATTTTAGTACAGTGTATCATCTTGATTCTGATGGATAGATATAGAGAGTGAACAGAGTAGTATAGGACATGTTGAGAATGTATGTGATGGACAAATGAACAAGATGGGAAGACTACCTGCATTTGGTAGAATTCGCCTACAATAATGGGTATCATGCATCGTTGAATATGAGCCCATTTGAAGCACTTTATGGAAGAAAGTGCAACACTCCAATGAGCTGGGATAATCCAGCTGACAGAGCAGTAGTTGGGCCAGAGTTGATAAAAGAGATGGAAGACCAAATGATAAGAATTAAACAAAATTTCAAAGCTTCCTAGGACAGGCAGAAAAGTTATGCTGATAAGAACCGAACCCACAGAGAATTCAAAGTAGGTGAACATGTTTTCCTCGAAGTGAAAACTAACAGGAGTTCCCTGAAGCTGGGAAGTTTCTCCAAGTTGGTAGCAAGATACTGTGGGCCTTTTGAAATCCTAGAAAGGATTGGGCCAGTTGCATACATGCTTGCATTACCTTCATCTATGATTGTACATAATGTGTTTCATGTTTCACTGCTTAAGAAATATATACCTGATGCTAATCATGTTATCAATTGGAATGTGATTTAGGTGGAACCAGAAGGTGTCCTGTAAGTGCATCATGTGCGCATATTGGACAGGAAAAGAAAACATCTTTGAAATCTAGCCATAGAGATTGTAAAGGTCCAATGGACCTGGTATGGTTCAGAGGACGTGACATGGGAGCTTGAAGATGTTATGCGGGCAGAGTATCCGCATCTTTTTGAAAATTTTGAAAAGCTTGTAGATGTAGTGTAAAGTTGCACTGAGGACAGTTCAGAAATAATGGGAGGGGGATTATAATGTTCCCAAGGCTGAGCCCTATTGTAAATCTTGTTTATGAAATGAATTGCAAATATGTTTTATAGGCTGGTGAGCCGAGTTTACATAAGCTAGTGGGATTATGTGATTGTTAGGCCAGAGAGCCTAAGTGTTGAAGGCCAAGAACCTGATTTTGTACATGTATCTATGCACATTATTAATAAAAATATAAACACTACTGCGTGCAGACTGACCACGATGAATGAGTGATGGGGGACTAAGCTTCCACAGAGAGGGCAAGGGATTAGGGGCTGGAAGGTGGGAAGAAGGGCTAAGTGTTAACCCTAGGGAGTTAAGCCTGGGGGCTTAAGTCCTTGGGGAATAATATTAAAATATTATTCCAAAAGACATGTGAATATTATGTTTTATCCTAAGTTCTTTTTGGAAAGGGAAGCAACTTCCAAATGGAAGGAACGCATGTTGAAGGAATGCATGCAGTTTCATGGGTGAAAAGTGTCAACCTGAGCCCATGCAAATAAAACAACTGAGATGAGTCATGGTAAGGGTTCTCCACCATTCGACCCTCAATTACCTGTGTGTGAACCCGTCTGACCGTTGCAAGAGACCTCATCTAATTCTGAAACCATGGGGGAATAGCCTGTGTTGATTTCAGAGATAGCCTGTGTTGTTTTCTGGAAAATAGAGACATCCTCTATCTAAATAGATTGAGCCTATGTGTGGAATCTCTGTCCCAAAGATATAACTGTGAGACCATCCTGTCATTGTGGAGCCTGCTGGAAAGCACGTGTTTGTTTTCCCCATTGGTTGTTGTGGCCATGCAGTGTTGGGATGCATGTGGCTTGTGGGCTAGTTTGTACAACACTCTTTCTAGGTGAGAGAGGTGATTGAAGTTGGAAGAACAGGTTGCTTGGCCTGTGATGGATTCTCTCCAGGTGAGAGAGTGCACAGAGGAAGGAGAGAACTCCTGGAAGGAACCCTGTAACTGCCACAGAGCTCGGAGACTTCCGGTCTAGTCTGTTGCTGAAACCCAAGGCAAGGGAGGTTAGCAGCCGAAGGACTATCTAGGTGACAGAGAAGGTGTATACTCCTGAGGTGGAATAGGCATGTGGGGAAGGAGAGTCTGTGGGCAGTGAGTATGAGTGGATTCTCGAAGAGAATTCCTTCCTTGTGACTGTGTGTTTTCCTTGTAACCTCATCCTAGCCTAGGATTCCTTGCCTTGGGGTGGAGCTTAGTCCCATCTCAAGGGTGACCTACTGCTGAGCTTGATGAGCAGCGCGGTCTAAGGCTGGGAGGTTCGTGGAAGGCCTGCACCTGGTTGGTGGAATTACCACTGTTTTCAAAGATAAGTAACATATGATGTTTTAATTATGTTTCTACATGTCTGTGTATTTATAATTATCATGTATTTTGTTGTGCATATGAATTAATGCTAATGCCATGTTTCAAAATTATGTTAGCAGTAATTCTTAGGCTTACTCTGAGTTTAAATATGTTTCATTTCTCAAATGCTTGATGTTTATATAATTAAGCATGAGATTTTTATTCCGTGAAGTAGCGCCTACCCGACTGAAGAAATAAGGGGGCGTTACAGTATGGTATCATAAGCGTTACAGCCTCGGGAAGAAAGAGGGTGTTACACTCGCACTCTCAATTTGAGTCCATATTGTACCACTTTGAGTGTGGCGCTTTGACGCTTCTTGCGTAGGCCGTGAACTTGGGCAACTTGTTGCCCTTGAAAACTATGTGTGATACCATTTGGCTCCATAGGGGATGGCATGCTCCCTGCAAGATACCAAGAACAAGAAGTTCTATTCGCCTTATGCATTGGGCTATGGAGTCAAGTGTAAAACAACCTACTAAAAAATACAGGCTGATACGTAAAAATGAAAATAAATACACATTCTTCGATGAGATTATTTATATACAGTTCTAAACTAATTGATTTTTTACACAGTGTTAGGTGAAAGAAAATTTCCACCATAGCCATTCAAGTAACTTCCTAACTAGATGTTCCTTCACTCTATCCGTGATTGATAATAGATAATGCAACCGTGGCAGTAGAATGGTTACATTCTCTAGATTTCCTCCTAATGATGAGGTCAGGATAAAGTTGGCTAGCTTCCAAACATCAAGGAAATACAACTCCACGTATTCCTTCACAAGCTCGTAGGCCAAGCGACAAACTCCAATAAATTTGTAATAAGTAGCCTTCTCTGCTACACAACTTCTCACACATGGCTGAATATCTCTGGTAGGCATAGGTGGGTGAACAATCGATGTAGGCTGACTGGTCCTAGGCGATGGATTTTCACTTATAGGCTCTGGATAGGAGATAAACCGCTCCTCGTTTACATGTTGCTCTGTGTCTTCTGTGGGTCAAAGATAGTTGATTTCCACCCAATTCTTTTCCTTAATGAATAAAGGGAAAGGCTCTATAGTTTGGTATTGGAAACCTTTCATGAAACCATACTCACCTATGAGTATAGGTGAAATAATTCCATTTGAAAATTTCAAAACATCTGAAATGTATGACTCCATTTATATGGCCACAGGATCATGAATAATGTGACAGAATCATGACTGCTCCTCTGTAAAATTCTCTCTACTTGCGAATAACTTCCCTCCTTTCTCTTTTGAAACCAACTCTTGATCATCAATAGTTGTAGTCTCTTATTCGTAAGAATGGTCACAAGATAATGGTGCAACAAGATTTAGAACATCAAAACTATGATAAACCAAGAACATACAACTATCTATACAATCAACCACTGCTACATCCTCATAATGTTCTGGAAACTGATCATAAGATTGATATGCATTCCTTCAAATCGAAAAATCTATAACTATTGAAGGATCTGATTCCAAATTTGAATCACACCCACTTCCCCATTGTTGTTCCAGATCTGATTCATATTCACTATCTTCCTTCTCAAAATCTGAAACAGATTGATAGTCTTCTTGCTCATGCAAATTTTTGAGATATGCCTACTTATGAACCCACTTGCTAGACCTGATTTTTTCTTTGACCTCTATAGCATCTTGAAACATATGTCTTAATGATGAATATTTCTTTTCTCTGAGGAGAAGGACAAGCTCTAGATGCTGAGCCATGACATAGCACACCATGGCAACAGTCTTTGTGGGCTTGATCTCTACAGACATACTATGATAAACGTTGTAAAACCTCTTGTTGAAGACAGCCAAGAATTCATCTTCCCCTCTCCACAAGGCATTAAACTCAAACCAGTACTGATCCAGGGACTTGTTCTCACCCCAACACTTTAAAAAAGCATGACATAGCTCGGTCCAGGAACCAATAGAATCAACGTCCAAACATCTAAACCACACAACAACATCTCCAGACATGGAATGTGATAACAACCTCATGGTAACATCATCATGAATGATCTCAAACTGATCAATAAATTTATCAAAGGCCCCTAAGTGCCTCTAAGTTGTAACATGATCCTCCCCAGAAAACCAAGGAACATACTCAAAGGAATCAAGAGGATAAGGGTTAAGGCAATATGGTAGCCTCAGAGGTTTAAACAAATTATTTCTAATTTTAATTTGAAAAGAAGTGGGTTGATCATGAGGATTAACGAGTTGATGGAAAGGTTCAACATGAATAACGGAGGGTAACAAGATTTGAAAATACTATGAATTGTTTTCAACCTCCTTAGCGCTACAAGGGTGATCAATTTCAAGAGGTGATGCAATACATATCTCACTTTTATAAATAGGCCGAGGTGAAGACATGTGATCGGCATCTACAACACAAGAAGAGGGCATGCCTTCTTCTTCCAAGGATGGATGAATGAAGGAAGGATTATTATCATCTGAATAGACAAAACAGAGGATAATCCTCTGTATATGTGAAGGAAAAGAGAGAAATGACCTAATAAACAAGAAAAGAATTTCATGGATAAAGATCATAAGCTGATACCTGGTCTTCCCCTTCAGTATGGTCATCTTTTTGTCATCAGGATCCTCCTCAGTGGGGGTCTTTGATTGTAGAGTCGCTAGGTGAATGATATGCAGAATGAGTGTGTCTAGTCTTTTTTCACCACCAAAGACCAAAGCTAATTGTTGTGTTCTCCCAAGGGATACCAAGTATAGCTAGAGGCAACTATACTGAAACAGTGGAGCTAAGATAGTGGAGTCACCATGTGTAAGCACAATCTTAAATGGTTCTGATGTTTGATGCACCTTCAGAATCATAAGCTCGTTATCGTTCTCCCAGGGAAGATATCTTCACTTTCGTCCTAGGCAACGGTGCCAGAAATGTTAGCACCAGAATTCACCTATGGATTGCGGCATAGGTAAGCCAAGTACCCATCAATTTGTTTGTCATGGTTAATGGATTTAAAGAGGTCAAATGGGGAAAAATCGAGAGAATATTGTTTTAAAACAGAAAATCTAGGACAATATGCACAAGCAAATGAGGTCTTGCTTAAATTCATCCAATAAGTTGTAGTAAGGGAGAGTAGGAGGAATAAATTGAGAAGAAGATGTGAAGGTATTCTCTAGACATCAGGTCTTCCAGAAGCCTAAGGAGGAAAAACTCTGAAAACAAGATCCTCTTTAATTTGAAGTTTTAGGAAACTAAAAATGCTATAACTGCACTGTAATCAAACATTTATTACAACAAATTCTATCCATGTGAATCATTTGATCATGAACATTCAGTATAAGAAGCAAGATGGAAATAGAAGTTGGATTTCATTAAACTAGAAGTCTCAAATACAGACACATAAATAGAAGAACCAAGGCTTCATTAAAACTTTACAATATGAGATCCTAGCTCCACCATCAATCATAACAAAATATCAAAACCGAGTATTAATACTCAGAACAATTCTCCCCCATCAGAGATGTGACTTGGCTATTACATTCAAAACTTTGCATCTACATATTCTTCTATCAGAAGTGATCTCATATCAGTATGTGCTTACAAAAAAAACCACTCGCAGGGATACCAGGGGCTGATAGCTCTGTTTTCCATGGTTTTCTCCTCCATCCTTTTCATTCATGGGTTGAGATAAGTTTTCAGCTACCAACACCTACTTTCATAACTGCTTCATAGGGATATGAATGAGGCCAAGTTGACTTGGCACCTGGAAAATGCAGCAACCTCTTCTAGTAGCCAACACTGGTGTTTAGACCCTTAGCACAGCTCATGTGGACTTTGCTCCTCTACCTGCATACAACCTCGGTCCATGACCCAACGCTTATCCCCTATGAAATTTCAAGATTTCGTATTTCAGTAGTTTCCACTGCCCTTGATTTTAGATATGTCGATGCTCGAAATTGCAAAACGACCCATCTTGATCAACTGTCGGATTTGCCTTGAATTTGACAGTCGAGATCATTTCCTTGAACAATCTCATCCATCCACTACTCGATAGGTGCTTTCCCTTTCTTTATGGCCCTACTTCCATATGACCGCGGGCTGTGACTGTGGGCCCAACTCTTAGGCACATTGCGATTTCGCATTTCACGAACTCATGTTGTGCTCCATGCTCAAACCTGTAAGTCTCAAAATCACGATCTCTTGGATCCAGTGCCATGCGTCCCCTTTGATCAGACGACCCAAATGAATATCAAAATTTTAGGATATCAGCATATCGGGACCTTGAACCATTGGCATTTTGGGGCCTTAGACCATCGAGACTTCGGACTGTCGAAATTTCGAGACTCGTGAAATATGCACTTTCCTTGCTTCATATTTTCCAAAATGAATTTCTCCATGATTTGATATTATGCCACATGTCCTTCCCTGGATCAACGGGTAGGATGGCCTCGTGATTTCAAAAATATGTCTGATGCTATACTTTATGTAAATATATGATATCGATTGCCCGATGTTCGTCGATCCAATCTTCATGATGTATCTTTGTCGTTGAAAGATGAACTTGCTCGCTCGCTTGATTTGAGTCCATATTGGACTTCTCTGAGTGTTGCGCTTTGATGCTTCTTGCACAGGCCGCAAACTTGGGCAACCTGCTGCCCTTGACAACTATATGCGATAACAATGAGGATTGTAGGTCAATGTAAATAAACATATCATAATTGAAAGGAGTAGCTAAAATCTCTTGAAGCAGTAGCTAAAATATAAAAATTTACAACTTATTGTTTGGTATGGTGTAGGTAAGACAATTACTTGTCGGGACAAGGATTTGTCACTATGAACGAAAATGATAGGAAGCTTGCTTGGTTAAGAGAGGAATTAGAGGCGAGGGGCGATGGAAAATTATATTGCCCTTGCCATGATTGTACGGGCTTGCAAAGAAAAATAATTTTAATAACAACAACTGAAAGACATTGTACAGACAAGGGGCACACCGAAGGGGGTGATGAATATCGTCCCTTGGTAAGAGGATTCAATATTTAATGTATTCTTTGTAGTAGCCATCATGTCATGAATTTTAGTAATATTTATTATCGGGATTTTTATATTTTCTATACACACTAACTTTTATACGTTGTTTTTAAATATATAGACGATGCCCCCAAAATGTTGACCTCCAGAGATTTATTTGCCAAGTGCTAGTAGAAATAATCCTTTATAGGGTGATGGAATTTGAGATCAGTATATTGAAGTTGTTGATCAATTTATTAATTATGATATGGATGGAGATAATGTTAGTGATTCAAATCAAGAAGATGAGATACATAGATTGATCCCAGACACATTTTCTCCAATGGATGAGGACAACCAGGATGATAGTCATGATGTTGATCCTCTACTCGAGAAGTCACGTCAACCTCTTTTTGAAGGCTCAACAGCAAATCTTGTATCTTCTATATTTTTGTTGGTGAACTTGAAGGTTTTGAATGGTTTATCAAACATATGCCCTACACATATACTAAGGTATTTAATTTGTTAATTATTTATGCCTGCATGTTGACAAATACTTAAAAGGTTCAATTTTTTCCTATATTGCTATTATTTTATAAATTATAAATTAGTATATTGGATGCAATATTGATGATTAATATTGTTTGCATTGACATATTGTTTTGAATTTTGTAGATTGTTAGGTGAATTTATATTACCGACATAAAATATTTTTCCACGCACATATCGAGGAATATCCATGATTATGAAAGAAATTGGAATGGACTATCAGACTATTGGTGCATGTCCTAATTATCATATCATATAATATGGAAAATATGCATTAGAAAATGAATTCCCACAATGTCAAATAAGTAGATATTGAACCAATAAATCTTCAAAGAAGGTGTCTCACAAAGTTCTTTGTTATATTCCAATAATTCCACATTTCCAATAGTTGTTTAGGAGCCAAATTATAGCACAGTTTATGGATTTCCATGCAAAGAACAGAAGTTGATACGATGTTCTTCGAATGCCTACAGATGGTTCTGCATTGAAGTACATCGATGAAAAGTGGCCAATTTTTAAATAAGAACCTCGTAATGTTAGACTTTCGTTGGCAGTTGATGGTGTCAATCCATTTGGAGAACTTCATTCTACGTCAAAGAACCATAGTTATCGAACTATAGACAAAGAAAAATTCAATGGTAAAGAAGAAAATGGAAAAAAACCACGAAGAATGACACCTCACCTATGAAAGTTGGAATATATTATAAATCATCAAGGTACACAAATTACTTATGTATGACATATTATATAAATATTTGGTTAATTTCATTAGTATTAACTTCATTTTGTCCCATTAATTAGTGTTAATTTCAATTTGTTGATGTTTCATGAATGTCATTAAGGAACAAATGGGCTTCCACGAGGAATGAAAAATTGCTCGATGCAATTCAGTAGATTGTCATACTACGAGCACCTACAAATAGTTCATCTGTTTGATACAATTCATATCAGGAAGAACATAACATAATTTTTATGGTGAATATTAGATGGAAGGACTGACAAAGAGAGAATTGGAAATATTTGTTGTGACATCCAAGAAGCTAATCACGCATTGCAAAGTGTTATTATTAATTCTAATGGCGATAGTTGTGAACAAAATACTAGTCTTCCTTGGTTATTGACGGAGCAACAGAGCAATATTGTAAAAGAGGGCATTCGAAAAATTAGGTTTCCGACGGGGTTTTCGTCGAACATACAAAATATATTAATGAAAAAAGTGATTTTGGTGGGGTTAAAACACATGATTGGCATAAATTCATTAAGGTAATTAGTAGGTTATAATATATTTCCTTATTGGTACACATTTTTTGGAAAAAAATAATAATTATTTGTTTTTTGTTATAATATGTTCTACCTTTATCTCTCCCTGATGACTTTGACAAAAACATAAAACAATATTGTTTTATAAGGAAAATGTACTTCTTATGTGATTTGTAGAATAATTTATTGACATATTATGTTTTATATGCAAATTTATGTATTCCTTGATATTATTTTATTGCATTGACATTTGTAGATGGCTATAATCAGAAGAAATCCATAAAGAAGATATAAGGTATTGGAAGAGAAATTCCCCGACTAATGTATCAAATGCAATAGTATCTACCTCCAACATTTTTCAATGCACAAGAACACTACCTCATATACTAAGTTGAAGAGATTGAATTATGTGGACCAATACACATAAGGTCGATGTGGATGGTGGAGAGGCAGTTGAAGTCACTAAAGGCTTTTGTTAGACAAAGAGCATGTCCGAAGGGTTCTATGGTTGAGGGATATATGGTATATCAATGCATGGTGTATATTAGTCAATATCTACCTAAATTAGCAGAAAAAATGAATGTGCCTCACATTTGGCATCTCGACTCCATCAACAAATTTGAAGGGGAGGTCCTATTGGGGAAAGGTAAAATGAGGAATGTGAAAGGTAATTATTAGATGTTGATGTAGATTTAATATATTACACATTTATTTTTCCAATTTTATTTTATCATATTGATTTTTAACATTTTTTGTTCCTGCATATTGAACTATATTAAATTATTCATTTATTAACAATAGTTAATTAATGATGGAAAATTGTTATTTTATCATATAGAGTGGGATGCTTTACATTTATACATTGCAAACAACCTTGATTGCATGGAGAATTGGATAGAATATACTAAAGAATACTTCGGTAGGTTATCATGGGAAGGGGTGAGTACGATGATTAAAACAACCCATCGTCATCGAGATCAATTTCCTGATCTTACATCAAGGGAAGTTAATTTAGCCTTTGGTTAAAGATAAACAGGAAAGTAAATTTTTTACCCACATTTTCCTAGTTATTTCCCAATTTTTCAATGTATTTGGTTTGTTTAATTTTTTAAATATATATTTACTAAGTCCTATATGAGATTTATTAATTGGCAATGTATTTTTTACTTGTTTTCCATGTTGCAGTTGAAACCTCACAAGGTTATGTGGTGTAATGGTCATAAATTTCGTATCAAAATGTTGTATGATAAGATGAAAACCTCGGATTGTGGGATAACTAAAGTGTTTAAGGTCACCAACATTTCCTCTAGAAGTGACAGAAATCCAGAAGAAACTGAGATTAGGTACTATGGGCATTTGGATGATATAATTGAGTGTGATTTTACTTCCTTTAAAATAGTTTTGTTTGAGGTGAAATGGTACAGGATATAGATGCATGAACGTGATCCTGAAAGAAATGTTATTGAGCATGATAATGGATTTACCATGGTTAATACAAGGGAATTTGAACTGGCTACAGAGCCTTATGTTCTTCCAATTCAATGTGAGCAAGTATTTTACTCAGAGGTACCTGGTAAAGTAGGTTGGTCATATGTTGTTAGATATGATCCAATAGGAATTAAGTAAAGTATAATCATGTATTCGAGGATGAAGATAATAATGAGGAAGAAGATCATGATTAGGCAGATTAGAAGCAAGTGGCTCATTTATTCGATGTGTCAAATGAAGAAGTTGAAGAAGTTAATCATCTAAATGTAGGAGACGATGATCTCATTGACGATATCAATAACTATATTAGTGAAAATGATGTTGATGATGATGTTTATATGAATGAGCCTTTCACCAATATCGATTATGAACCAAATCTTGATATATATGTTGAGCTAGATGAAGAAGAAGATGACCGATATTTAATTGTTGAAAATAAGAGGTATGTGTTTATATTTTTTATATGATCTTTATATGTTTGTATTTTGTATAATATAGTATATGATACATGTTCTTTATAATTTTAAATTAGGTACTATGGGGAAATTGAGAGTGATGTGAGGGGGGGGGGGAGTAGGGGCGCATAATTAGAGCTTCAACCTTCACATGGTTTCCACTGTTTAGTAGAGAATGAACTATTCTCAAAACCAAGAGGATCTTTGCATGACATGGGAAGAGGCCTACCACCTTCAAAATTATCATTCTCCAAATATTATATACAAATTTTACAAGGAAATTGTACTAGGACTAGACAGGGGCAATAGTGACACGGAAAAATGTTTTCAAATTGTTTCAGTTGTTAGAATATAGAATATGGTGTGCTCATTTTACCATTGACGATACCCTCGTCACCCAACCATAGGCCAAAGACACCCTTTGAGCACCTTAACCTTGACTGAGAATTTCTCCGGAATCAAACCCTAGGCTAGATAGCCAAACAAAGGGTAGTGCACCTTTCCCCAAGGATAGCGCATCACAAAAAGATGATCAAATAGTCCAAACCCTAGCCAAGAGATAGTCCAAGCCAATACTGAAACTACTAGCTGCAACAGCTGCACCTGCAACTCTCCTCCACACATGTGCACCAAACTGGGAACTGCAGTGCACACCACTTGTCTACAATTCTGAGATGCTGTCAAATGAGAACTGACACCCTGTATTTATACTGGTTCTACCAGATTTGTTGGGCCGAATTCTCCTTCTGGATATGTGTCTGTTCAGTATATTATTATTATTATTGTCTGACTTCTTCTCTTGGAGGCTAATAACCTAATATAAATTATCTTCTTGAGCTGACAAGACTTCTAGGGTTATTAGCCAACTCATTAGGGTTTTCTCTTGCTTTCCGGAGTCTCCTATTCTCGTCAGGTTCACATGTGGAGGTAAATACCTCCCGCATCTACCATAATATTAACACTCTTTCCTAGATGGGGAGGTATTACAGGTAATGGTCTTGAGCAAAAAAACATAGCATTTACCTAGTAGCATCAATATAGTCATCTAGACTATCTCATGACTAGATCATGAGCATCACCATCACCATCAACTACATCATCTCTCGAAACCATACTTCATCTGGGTAATTAGACATGATGCTGGATAAGTCACTCACACCATAGAGTGATACAAGATACACTCTTATAATCTAGAGAGGTAAATGCTCTGAACCAATTTCCGTCTGGAAAATCTCTATTTATCATTCATCTGGATGGTGATTATTTTCAATAAACTATTGATAGTCTTCAAGGCCATCAGAAATAGAAAACAATTGTTTCTATCCATAGTAGTACATAACTACATTCCAGTGGTTCACTACCACACCAAGTAACACACAAATACTTGATCAACAATGTATGGTTGCGAACAGTGGAACATATCCACCACAGTAGTCCTCATCTATTGTCATACATTCTTCATAACAAACATCTGATAGAAACTTGCATAGAAAAAATGTTATGATATAAATTGATTTGTCTGGGCCAATATTTCACTCACATCTGTGAGCTCTGAAAGAATATCTGCCTCAAAATAGTGGAACATATCCACCACAATAGTCTTCATCTACTATCATATGATCTTCATAACAAACATCTGATAGCAATCTGCATAGAAACAATGTTATGATATAGACTGAATTATCTAGGTCAATCTTTCACTCACATCTATGAGCTATGAAAGAATATTTGCCTCACAATCAGTGGAGCATATCCACCACAGTAGTATATCTCTACTATTTGGAGACAATTAGTCTCCATAACAATCATCTGATGCCATACTGCACAGAAAAATATTGTTAAAAATAAACTAAATCATCTGGGCCAATGTTTCACTCACGTTTGTGAGATTTGAAAGAATATCTGCCCTCATCAACAATGGGCTATCAGCCCTATTCTTCTCAAACAAGGAAGAAGGATTTTTTCTTATTTCTGAGCATGGACCATTCATCACCCTGGGCCATTCTTCCTACACTAATCAAAGTGCACCCTGGACAGAATGTATAAACCCTAAGGAATGTCTAAGTCTAGACCATTTCTCACCCTGGGCCATTCCTCCTACACTGATCAAAGTGTGCCCTGGAGAGAATGTATAAACCCTAAGGAATGTCTACCCTGGACCATTCCCCACCCTAGGCCATTCCTCCTACACTAATCAAAGTGCACCCTAGAATATATAACCCTAAGGAATGTTTGTCCTTGATTGTTGAGCCTGGACCATTCCCCACCTTGGGCCATTCCTCCTACACTAATCAAAGTGCACCCTGGAGAGAATGTATAAGCCCTAAGGAATGACTTTCCAGACCATTTCCTCCGTTAACCATAAGAGGAAAATATTGTCCTGCATTAACCTCCAAAACAGACCATTCCTCATGTTAACCACAATGAGAAATCGTTGTCCGGCGAGGCGGGTCGGTCTTCTTGAGTAACCCTCAAGAAGAGAGACTACCCTAGACCACTCCCCATGTTAACCACAATGGGAATTTGTTGTTTATGATACATCAGCAATCATACTACTTCCCATGTTAACCACAATGGAAAGTGATTGTCCATCAGAAGTCTCAATCCACTTTCAAGTCTCAATCCACTTTCCGAACAGGAAAGCATCTGTCTAAGATGGACTATTTTTCAAATTTAAAAATGAATGTCTTCAATAATGTTTTCAGTGCTCCCTCCTAACTTGGCGAGTCATTTCTTCCTTTTTCAATAAGAGGGAAGTTGTTTCAATGATCTCTAGCTTGAGTATGCAAACTCTTTCATCTTGGATATAAGCTTTACCAAAATGTCTACTTATCTTCTCATCTGTGGAGATATGTATTGGAGAGATCATTTTCTCCTTTCTGGACTTCATCATGGATAATTTAATGCTTCATTTCAATTGTACTTTAATTTGTAACATTGTGAAGGCTTCATGTAGATATGAACAATAGAGTATATTATAGTTGGAAAACTGGAACATCTATGTGTGGCACTTCTTCTATCATCATGAGATCTGATCTATTGAGTAGTCATCTTGATGTTATAGGAAATCTTCACCACGCTTCTACTGTGCACTGGAGGTTCTCCACCAAGTTATCTTCTTCTATCTGCATATAGGAGTCTCTTTCTGGTAAGCCTCAAAGTCTTGAGATTGCTCTTCATACACTCTTTATTCAATTTCTCTAGAGAACATTACTTGTATTCATTTGATGTAGAACTCCAACTCATGGATGTTGTGGATGATATAATGAATTATGTAGAGATAAGTTTGGTTTGCTGGAACAAGTAATCATCATAGTCTTCTCCCTCCATCTGGGAGAATCTCTAGTTATATATCTCACAATGCTTTCATTCATAAATCTTCCATACACTTGTTCTTCATCATAACTTTCAATTATTTTGCTTGATTTCTTTTATTGAGTTCATATTAGGATGGTAATCTTTTGATTCTTAATATTATGACTGGTTGTTCTGGCTTTTCTTTCTTTATTGGAATCTTCATGTTCTTCTTCATGTTTTTCTTCATGTTTTTCTTTAGCTCTTGGGTCCATGGAATTTCTTATAGATTCCATGCCCTAGAGGTTCCACTTCTTCCTTTCATCATAGGATCATGGATCTATATGGACAACCAGGAATACTTTAAGGCTTCTCTACAAAGAAGTCTTCTTCTGTGGTTGAACTGAACACGTACTGTCTTTCATTGATTCTACCATGGACATATATATTTCATCATCTTCAATGGATCATAGGATTAGCTTCCTCCTAACCCTTGTTTCATGTAAGAGTGCATATAATCGTCTTCCTCCATCTAACAGAGTCCATGCTTCCATCTGCATCCTTATTGTCTTCAGCAATATATAATTTTCTCTCTTGTCTAACAGAGTCCATGCTTTCGTCTTGTTGTCTTCTACAAAACTTCATAAGTCTTTTTCTAATTTCCTTTCGATTGCTAACTTCTTTCTATCTTTACTTCTTCTAAGTCTCTTCATGATTGATTTGGCTTAATAGCTTCCACATGATTTGTATTTCATCCTTTCATGCGTATTATCTAATGATATTCATTTTCATCTTGTTTGTTCTTTCATAGGTATATTTCTTCTTGGAACATTTTATCTTTCTAAGAGATAGATTTACAAGATATGTACAGAGACGATTCAAACAAGATATGTACAGAAGATGAGAAGAGCGTTGTTACCTTTTAGAAGAAGAAGTCTATTCCATCATGCTTAGTCTTCTTTGTAGGTTCCTTTTCTTTGGAAATTGATGCTTCATGTTTCTCCTTCCTTTTCTTTAGCTCAGGACACTGATTCTTGTAGTGACCGTACTTTTGACAGTTGACGCATTGTACTTTTGAAATGTCTTTCTCTTGATTTGGATTCCTCATTGAGCCAAACTTCCTTTTGTTCTTGAAGTTCTTGAATCTTGTTGTGAAGGCTTGATCATCATATTTCCTTTGGGGTTTCTCTTTTGCATTGATCCTTGATTCTTCTTGAGCACAACAAGTCCAAAGTTCTTCAAATGTCGGATACTCCTTCCTTTTGTTCATGCTTGAGGGAAATGCATCCCACGTCTTGGGAAGGCCATTGAGTACTATGTTCACCAATTACTTTTCCAAAATTATTTCTTCAATAGCTTGTAGTTGATCTCTTAACTGGGAGATTCTTACAAAGTATGATGTTATGTTGTCATCCTCATTCATCTTCATGTCATGGAGCTCATTCTTCAGACTCATAACTTGTCCGATGTTTCTGACTAAGAAGAGATTTGTTAGGGCATCGTACATCTTCTTCAATGAGTCAAGATGGGAGATGTAGGGTATCAAGTGGTATTTTATAGAATCCACTATGATACTCATGGAATTGATGTCAACATCCTTGAACTTCTCCATATCTGCAACGTTCTATGGTTCCTTCTCTTCTCCTTCTTCAAACTCTGGCTTCACGATCTTTCCTTTCACAATATCCAACAATTTATTCTTAGCAAGGATGAGGTCAATCCTTGTCTTCCATGCTCTGAAGTTAGAGGCTCCATCTAACTTGTTCTCAGACTTCATAGAGTTCGTCATGGCTGCTTGACTTGGTCAAACCCTATATTTGACCAGAAATTCAAACTTCACGTCTTGGCTTGCTGAGAGTATCAGGAGATGCGCTAGGCTAAGGCACACTGATCTTTCCAGAGATTAGTTCAATATCTTCACTTAAGGTGCTTCAACAAGAGGTTTAGGGTTTCTGCAATTGCTCCTGCTAGTAACTCTAACGACAATGTCTTGGAAGTTGCTCCTGCTAGTAACTCTAGCGACAGTGTCTTGGAAGCTGCTCCTGCTAGTAACCCTAGTGGCAGTTCCTCAGCGAGATTAATATTCTAGTGGCTATGTTTCCTTCCAGTGGTTATACTGAATGAAGGAGGTGTGGGCCCATAACCTGTTAGAATATAGAATATGGTGTGCTCGTTTTACCATTGATGATACCCTTGTCACCCAACCATAGGCCGAAGCCACCCTCCAAGCACCTTAACCTTGACTGATATTTTATCCAGAAGAAAACCCTAGGCTAGATATCTAAAAAAAGGGTAGCACACATTTCCCCAAGGATAGCGCATCACAAAAAGATGATCAGATAGTCCAAACCCTAGCCAAGAGATAGTCCAAGACAATATTGAAACTGCTAGCTGCAACAACTACACTTGCAGCTCTCCTCCACATGTGTGCACCAAACTGGGAACTGCAGTGCGCACCACTTGTTGTCTGCAATTCTTAGATGCTTTCAAATGAGAACTGGCACCCTGTATTTATATTGGTTCTGCCATATTTGTTGGGGCCGACTTCTTCTTCTGGATATGTGTCTGTTCAATATATTATTATTATTTCTGGTTGATTTCTTCTCTTGGAGGCTAATAACCTAATATAAATTATATTCTTGAGCCGACAAGACTTCTAGGGTTATTAGCCAACTCATTAGGGTTTTCTCTTGCTTTCTGGAGTCTCCTATTCTCATCAGGTTCACACGTGGAGGTAAATACCTCCCGCAACTACCATAATATTAACATCAGTATGCATTGAAATTTGACATGGATAGACTATTCTCATGCCTTAACGATATGGTAGGGTTTCTGGAATCAAATTTGACTGACACACCCACTTTCTTCCATGATCAATTCATCATGTAAACCATAAACCTTAATTTAGTGGAGTCATCAATTTGTCAGGTTTTAGTGTTTTGTTATCACACTATAATCCCTCGGGCCGAGGGAGAAATTGATAGAGGTAAACACAAAACCACTTGGAGTCTAGGATCTATCCCTCCAAGACTCAAAGAGGGATTTCTCTATATGATTTAACTTTGTTTAGATGAGATAGTAGGCTAGTTATGAGGACAAAAGGTTTGTTTTGGGTTGGAACAGTAGAAGAGGACAATTGGGAAAAATGGAGTCAAAGGTTAAAGTGATTAAATGAATGGATAACTGAGACAAAATGTAACCAGGAAGGGTAATCATGTCAGTGGATCCTTTGAGCTTATAAAGTGTGAAGAGAAGAATATATTGAAGTTCATTTCAAATGCAGAGCAGAGCTTATCCGAATTCTAAATTGTAATTTCAAAAGAAAACATAAATATTGTTTTAAGCCAGAGCAGGGTGTCTGAGAAAAATCCTGAGCCTAGTATTCTTATAAACAATAAGGAAAGAAAACAATATGTGAAACAAGATAAATACAAGTAACATCAAGAAAAAATTCACTGCTTAATCACGACACAATAATATGGAAATATAATGCCTTTGTCTTCATCCATAATAGTCACTTACAACCTTTGAAACATTTTTACAGTGGATGGGGACATTTCCATGCCATCCTTCCCTGCTAGTCTAACCCTTTTGAATGTGGCCTCTATAGGCTTATATAATATTCACAAAATAGTTTTAGATCCTCAAATGATGGATCTTAAAATTACAAGTGTTTTCAAAGTCTATCTCATTACAAAATTCTAGGAGATAGTTCCTAGTCTTAAGGGATTGAATCCCTATCAAAAATATGTTCTTCAACATCTGCACAGCCTTGCTGGATGATGATAAGGCTGATTGAGATGTTTCACTGACACCTGAGCCATAAATCAATTATCTTCAACCAAAATGGAATCATCTTTGAACCTTTCTCCTTTGTATTTGCTTCAAAATATGAAAAAGATATTCCTTCTCATCTATTTTGGAGTTGGGATGCATATGAAATTCTCCTCGAGTGATATGGAAGCAAATGGATCTGATATGGGAGAACATATTTTCATTATGTCCATATCTTCACTTTTAACAGCTAACACATATAGGACAGATCCAATTTAGCTATCAAAAGTCAGGGGATTCGGCAACTAGCAACACCTTTGTGGACCAAAATGAGCTTCTGAAAGTCTTGAGCTTTCCAAAACCGTTCAAAATTGAAAAATTTGATTCCTATAATCTATCTAAATCTTAGTATCCCTCATTCAGGCTCATGGATACCTCAACCAAAGCTTCTAGACCAACATGAGCTCTTGGTTTAGGTTTTATAGGTGCTAGTTTAAACCTCAAGAACTTGATCATTTGGTAAAGATTCTGGTTTTTCTTAAACGATATTTTATTCTTCCTTTCCAGAGCTACTGCTGGGCCTATGATATGATCGATTTCATGACATTAATTAGACCCTTTTTTCGGAATGTGCATATGTGTTTTCATGTTTTAAAGAAGTTTTTGAAGATATTTTGTGTCAAAACGCTATGATCCACACCAGGTATGCATATTTCATGTTTTATGATGATCTTGAGTGTAATTTAGTATGCTTTTATGTTTCCATGAATCTAATTCACATTTTTTGGTGTCATAGGGAAAAATCACAACTTGTTTTTTCTTCCAACACTCAGTTCAGTACTCCATCCAACACTCTGTCCTGCACAAAAATGATGGGCGATTTGGCGGTTATGGTATTGGAAGCCAGTGATGGGAGAATAAAAGACATGGGTTTTTCTCGTGCTCGTTCCCTCCAGCTACTGAACTCTTGACAACTCAATTTGGGTTGTTATGTGAGGTGATTATTGGCTCAGTTCATTTCAACACTTAGGGAATCTTAAATGCAATTTACTATTTTTAGAAGAAGATAGACCCTCCAGTGGTCGAACTCTCAATTTGTAAATCTTATAAATACCACCTCAGTGGTCAGAAAATAGTTAAGAAGTCATGTTCTAGAGACAAAGACAATTTTAGCTCTGTTTTTCCATTTTCGTTTTGCTAGACTGTGTAAAACCTACGTTTTGAGTTTTAATGGTGAAATCGCTTTGTTAAAGTTCATGGTGTGCATTTGAGGAGTGACCATGACTTGTTGGGGAGCCCACCAACAGTCTGGGTAACTATCCTATGAGTTTTCTTGTAAATTGAGTAGCATAGATGTATTTTTATTTTATTTTCTGTACATGAATTGTTATTTTACTTCTTTGTTATATAATTTGTTGTTTATGATTTAATCGGCTTAATTTAGTTTTGCAGGTTGATATGCAAGATATTATTAATATGCATTGACTTTGTAGATAGTAGAAGCAAACTTGCAAGCTTATATATTAACCGTCTGTGTAGCTAGATGATAGATTAAGTTTTCTTTTATGCTGAAATAGATGATAAAAACAAACTTTTTAATTCATGCTTTCTTTGACAAAGTTTTGGTTGATGGATAGTCATCAACCTTTAGTTTTCAATTTTAGTTTTTCGATCTAGTTCCCATCTAGTTTTATTTATTTAATTCATCGTTTAGTTGCTTATTTTCTTTCTTGTCATATGCTGAAATAATGTTTAATTTTTGTTTATAAGCATTTCTCTTTTTGCAATTTGAATTGTCAAATAGAACTAGTTTAGTTTGCTTCATGCAATTTCTTTCTTAGATCTAGATTGCAATTTCAATTCATAGTTACTTATTGATTTTAGTATAGTATGAGTTTTCTTACGTAGTATAAAGTGCAATTGAATTTTGTAGAGTATTCTCTTTATACTGTTAATGGTTAAAGTATGATTGAATAATCACATGGATATGCAGGATAGTTGATGTTGTTTCCATAATGGCTAAGTTCTCACTAGATTGCCTAATTCACACTTTTCACTTTTCTATTGAATTCAATATCGAGTTTATCCCGCTTGAATTATCTTTCATTATTAAGTGACATCGTGATATTATAAGACACCGAAGACATTCACACAACCATCAACACTATATTTGAGTTTTCATAGATTAGAAGATAGTTTTCTTGTTGTTGTAGGATAGATAGTCCTCTTGCTTTGGTATATTAAAGGATAGTTTTCTTATCATAGATTAAAGATTAGTTGTTAATTCCTCTTGCTTTTAATTTAGTATATTTCCTTTTGTAAATTATAAATAGTTGTGAAGATCAGTTTAAGAATGAGTTCACTTGTCTCTTAGCTTAGTTAGTTTCTTATTGAGTAGTTTTAATTAGTTTAATTGTTGTATAAGTTATCCTAGGTTAGTTAGTTGTTTACATGCTTTAATAGGTTAGTTGCTTACTTGTCTATTCTTGCTTTGATAGTGTAGTTGCTTGTTTATTTACTTGCTTTCATAGGATAGTTGCTTATTGAATTTAAGTAGGTTAATTACAAGTAGTTTGTTGTTGCTATATTCTTATTAGATAAATAGTTTTCTTTTGCTTATTGTTATGAATGAACTAGTCTTCTTTAAGTAGGGTTTCCATTTTCTTTCTTAGAACTATCCATCGATCCTTTGTTCAAAGGTTACTTAGGGTACATAGTTTGAGTTGCTTAGTAGTGTTTGATCATTAGTAGTCATTTCTTGAGTAGATTAGCCCCTAGACAACCATTTCCTTATTTAGACTATACTACTACCAATCCTTCTACCTTGTCATATATTTTGCTACAACTCCAAGTTTACTTACCTCGGGTTGACAATTTAATTAAGGGTTTTTAGTGTGTTTTTAGTGCATATAGAACACCCACCATTTTTGGTGCCATTGTCGATGAGTTGTCTCAAGGTAGGAAATAGTTAGGAAATAGATCATTTCTATACCTTATCATTAGATTGGTGGTGGGGGAACTTTAATACGAGAGGTAAGAACCTGCACATATGATATTGCAAGCTCCCCCAAACCCAATTGTAATTTTTCTTTTTGCTTTTGTTTACTTTCATGAATAGACCTAGAGACCCAAAAGGTAGATATATTAAATCTAAATTAGACCTTTCAACCAAGGCTCCTTTCCGACCTTTTTGGGGGAAGGAATGTCCCAATCGTAAATTCCGCAGACCGATACCGAAAAACAGGACCAATCTCAACACAAAGAGCTAAAGCAGCCTCTGAAGAGACTAAAACAACGAGCACTGTAGAACAAAAGTTGAAGCATCAGTAATAGTGGGACATGAGGCAAGACCACTCGAGCCCTCTTCAGAACCAAACAACACAACCTTTGTTTCTTTAACATCACTAGGAGAATGAATTTGAAGGTGATCATTAGTTTGGAAGAACTCTCTCAAATCCTAGAAACAACTGGGATCTCTTCTTTTGAGGAAGAACACATATTGACAATAGTCAAGAACTTGTCTACCTCTCCAAAAATATTAGAAGAATCAAGGTCCTATGAGCTAAAAAAATGATTTTCCTTGCCAAAATGCGAAGGAAGCTGAAAAATTATGGACTACATCTAGTGGAGAGAAATAAATAAGCCTGAGATTGAGGAGTTATCAACATCCATCTCATCAGATCCTTTATGTACTTCAGAAATCAATCATCCAGAAGAAAAGGATCTTCATAACATGATGAAGGAGAACATAGAAATTATTGTTGATGAACATCAAGATTACATTGAAATTTGGTTTCAAGAGGTCATCAGGCCAGAATACTATTCTCTTCCTCAACACCTTCTGATGCCAAAACAAGTAGGTTGGTTGGTTCTTCATATCTAGGTAATCACTGCAGTAACTTTTTCATATATGGATATGAGTATGTTTCTTATCTTGCTCCACACATGGTTACATTGGAAGAGTTCTTACACTTGAATACAGATTTTCCCTTTATTTTAAGGTAGGGTAGGATAGTATATAAAAGTTGCATGTTGTTAGTTTAGCTTAAAGTCTAATGCATCCGCATTTGACATTTTCTTTTAATAAAAGAACTATGATATACATGTTCCTATGACTTGATTTCATTGATCTCATTAGGTTATTATATTTTAGAGTGTGGTTTTCACAAACGGTTTTAGAGATCTCTGTAGTTATTTACATCGCCAAGGGTAGACAATTCCAAGGAAATATAAAAGAAGGATTTTCATCAAAAACATTGTTATATTTGAACCTTGTTGTCTTCTAAGCATCAAATGAATAATGAATTGTTGTAATGAGCCATATTTTTTCAAATACATTCATCTTCTTTTTCTCAAGGCATCTTAAATAGTAGTTTCTCTTGAACCTTCACTATTATATAAGGAAGTGACATTGTAACCATCAATCTTAGAGGTCTCTCATATAATTTCTCCAAGAAGCCTGAGTAAGTGAGTAAAGTATCTTTATTAAAGAGTAACAAGGAGGTATGATTAGTGGTTAGTCATGGAAACATCACAATAACTTACAAAAGAAGAAAGTGATTTGAGCCTAGAGATATCTTTCTGTTCTTTCTCAATGGTACCATCCACTACACACTAAATAGCTTGATTACATCATATCTATAGATAGGCTACGTCCTCTTAAGTACCCCTTACATCATGACAATCACTAAGGAATATATATATAATGAAAAGTCATCCTCCAACATAAATACCATCCCAATAAAAAGAAATAAAAAAGTTATTTTCAGAGATGCCCCCCCATATTCTTGCATAAAACAGTCTTATACTAAAATTTTAAAAGATGGAGGGCCATTCTTTGAGGGTGTAAGATGATAATCCATCAGGATACTGAACAGGTCTGTTGGTAGCAGGTACCGGCCTATGGTATGACTAGGTAAACCTGTCGGAGTACTGAACAGGATTGCTGGCAACGGGGCATTCTACCTAGAAAGGATGGTAATATGACAAAAATAAATAATAAATTTAAACTTGTCCTGATGTACGGCATTACTTGTAGAAAAATATGAAATGAAGTATGTATGGTTAAGCTAAGGCTAATGAACTCCATAAATTTTCCATTGGGAACTAACTTTGAGACTATCTTGAAACTCTCTTGCCCACCTATTCTTATCTATATATAGGATCTCTTATCCTATAGGTGGGGCCATCTTTTAACTGTCTCGTCAGACCAATGTGTGAAATTTATCTCTACACTTAAGAAGCTGTAAATCTTCGGACATTGGGAGAACTGAATGGTTTCCTATATTTTTTATTGTGAGGTGTCATGATACTTAGGTGTAGGGGAGGGGTTCATGAGTTGAAAAATGATCATTTCCAAGAGAAGTAAATCTTTGTACAAAAAAATTGTATTATTTTCATGATACAGGTTATTACATCAACAATCATTCTATTTTGAAGTGATAAATTCTCTGTGTGTCATAAACTATTGTACATACCCTTAACAGACCACTTTATTGGCTTATTTTCATTATAGGTTGTTCATTAAAGGATTGAAATTACATGTCTTATGCGAGTGGATTGAGTAAGAATGGTGGCAATATCAATAACAATGGAACATTCTTATCCTACCTCTCCTCCTATTCACTATGTTCATGGAATCAATTACCTCAGCCACAAAGCTCCCAAGAGTTGGAGAACGTTGGTTTAAACTCCACGAGTTGCCAAGAACAATCTATAACAGGGTTTTCAAACCTGAATTTTAGAACATTTCTAGAGCTAATGGATATTCCAAGGAATGGATAAAAGAGGAACTGATAAACCCTCTCATAGTCATCACTAGGTTGATCACATGCGAAGGTAGATATTCCACTTTCAAAGCCTATCATTTCAGATTGCTAGCTCATTTTCAGTTCAACAATCCATTGAGTTTTACCTTTTAATTCTTAAAGATTCTTAAGAATATGTCTTCCCAAGTGAGGAAGAATGCAACCAATCCCCATAATAACCTATTTCACCATGACCTTATCAAACTACTTGTCTTAGCAGAGTTGGAAAAACAGGGGAAAATGTGGGATGAGTTCATTTACCAATTTGCAAACCCTCATCTTACAATCAAGAATATAAATAAGACTCTTGATATAGGGACTATTACTCCACCCAAACCCTCATGCTCAAGATATTCCTTTACTGGACCAAAAATCCAAGAAACTTGTTGATACCCCTGCAGCCTCATTGGGAAAGAAGACCAAGAAGCCTATTGCTAACCCCCCTCTAAAAATATTAAAGACCTATTGATCATTCATGCCACGAGGACGTGCCATATATTCGGTCAGGGGGGGTTTCCTGAGATAAAAAATGCTAAGCACTTCCCATTTGTATAGAAAACCCATGAGAAGAGGAAGTATGATTTATTTCAAAATTATGTCATATTGTCTTTTTACAATTTCTTGGGATATTATATCAGCAGTTGTTTGTATTGGTATTCTAAATTCTATATTGTTGACATCAGTGTGTGTGTTATAATCTTTCTATGCATTTTTATGTTTATTCTATAGAAGACTTTGTATACTTAACTACTCCTTGTGAAAAATACAAGATAACAACTGCTAAATACTTACTGCCATCGGTATTACAAGCTTATGAAAAGAGGAACAATTGTTTGAATTGTTATAGATCGATGAAAGGAAATAAAAATTCTCCTATTCACCATGCCTACTAGTACAAGCCAAGCCTTTTTTTAGTATATGTCAGTTATGTCAGTCACCAGTGATCAAATTTACTCTTTCATGTGATTGATAGGGTTATTAGGTCAAATTGTTATATTTTCAAAATAAAATTCTCAAATAAAATTTGACATCTCTTGGTTGTAAAATGGTCATTGGTGTGTCTATATGTCCTTAATACTCCCTCCACTCATCTAAGGCCATAAATTTTCTTCATGGTCATGTCATCATTCCTTGTCATAAATTTTCAAATGATTGTCTTGGTCAAAGTTCTTCTTCAAAATTGATTTCTGAATTAAGGAAGATGAATTTGACAAAAGTAGAGGTTTTTGTCAATAATAGACCAAGAAAAAAAAACCTCCTTCATTTTATGCACATGTTTTATTATTTGAGATAATTCCCCAAATATAGTCTCTATAGGAGGGTTTCTGCACATTTGGACAACTTGACTTCAAGTCTGTTTTTCAGAGGTTTGGAGAAGGCATTTGCAGTGCTTGATGGTTCCATTATGTATCAAACATCATAACATTTCCAACCATACCAATTTCATCCCAAAAATCATCTGGGAAGGCCTCCATAATCCCTGTCAAAGACCACAGTGCGCTTCTGCTAAGAGCATGTTGTGCTTCTGCAAGTTTTGAGTAACCCACTTCAAGCTAGGATTCTGAAAAAATGGGAAAGCAATTTTGAAACCTGGAGGAGGTTTGTGTTCATAACATACCAAAACACAATAACCTCTCTCATTTTTTGAATAAACGTTATGGTTTGGGATATATTAAATTCTCTTAGAGACCTAGTTTTTTAGAAAATAAAACACTCAGTTTTTCCTGTTTTAGTCATGTTTTCCTAACAACTGGAACTGACATTTTGAAAACCAAGAGAGTTTTTTATCAAGTACATATTCAAAAGAAAAACCTCACAGTTTGTACATAGGATTTACTATGTTGTAGTTATAGGTCTCACTTTGATACCTATTTTTCACAAGTTTGCCAGGCCAGAATTGTTGCGCTTCTGGGAAATCACTTTTGGAACTAATTTTGTAGAGGTAAAATTGTTGTTTTACATAGTTTAAAGGATCAAGGGTATAATATACATCTCAAGGCTTCCTCACATTTCATGAGAAGCCTCCAAAAACCCCAAACCATCTAGTTCAAACTTAGATAGCATGAAACACTGAGTCGTCATTTACGCCATGATAACGTTGTCCTACAAGACAAGATGAATTCTCTACAGCATTATGTTGATGATATGTCTGCCACCAATAATAGTCTCTGGATGCAATTGAAACATCACAAAATCCCTCGGGTAAGAGGGAGAAGCTTCTAAAGCTAATCCAATCCCTCCTTCGCAAGTTTAGTCATGGAGGGCAATTTCTTTTTGTTTACAATGAGACCTACAAAATATTAGGTGTGGGGGTAATGTTGTGCCCGTGATATGATCGATTTTATGATGTTAATTAGATCCTTTTTTCCGAATGTGTATATGCATTTTCATGTTTTAAAGAAGTTTTTCAAGAGATTTTGTGTCAAAACGCTATGATCCACACTAGCTATGCATAATTAGTGTTTTATGATAATCTTGAGTGTAATTTAGTATGCTTTTATGTTTCCAGGAATCTAATTCGCATTTTTTGGTGTCACGGGGAAAAATCATAGCTTGTTTTTGCTTCTGACACTCAGTCTGGTACTACATCTGACACTCAGTCGGTATTCCATCCGGCACTCTGTCCTGCACAAAAACGATGGGTGATTTGGTGGTTATGGTATTGGCGACCAGTGATGGGAGAATCAGGGACATGGGTTTTTCTCATGCTCGTGCCCTCTAGCTATTGAACTCTTGACAACTCGATTTGGGTTGTTATGTGAGATGATTATTGGCTCACTTCATTTCGGTAGTTAGGGCATCTTAAATGCAATTTACTATTTTTAGAAGAGGATCGACCCTCCAGTGGTAGACCTCTCAGTTTGTAAAGCTTATAAATACCACCTTAGTGGTCAAACAATAGTTAAGAAGTCATTTGCTAGAGCCAAAGACAATTTTAGCTCTATTTTACCATTTTTGTTTTGCCAGACTATGTAAAACCTGCGTTTTTAGTTTTAATGGTGAAATCGCTTTGTTGAAGTTTGTGGTGTGAATTTGAGGAGTGACCACAACTTTCTGGAGGGACCACCAGTAGTTTGGGTAACTATCCTATGAGTTTTCTTGTAAATTGAGTAGCATATATGTCTTTTTATTTTATTTTCTATACATGAATTGTTATTTTACTTCTTTGTTATATAATTTGTTGTTTATGATTTAATCGACTTAATTTAGTTTTGCAGGTTGATATGAAGGATCTTGTTAATATGCATTGACTCTATAGATAGTAGAAGCAAGCTTGAAAGATTAGATACTAACCATGTGTGTAGCTAGATGATAGATTAAGTTTTATTCTATGCTGAAATAGATGATAAAAACAAAGTTTTTAATTCATGCTTTATTTGATAGAGTTTCGGTGGATGGATAGTCATGAGCCTTTAGTTTTCAATTTTAGTTTGTCTATCTAGTTTCCATTTAGATTTATTTATTTAATTCATCATTTAGTTGCTTATTTTCTTTCTTGTCATATGCTGAAATAATGTTTAATTTCTCTTTATAATCATTTCTCTTTTTGCAATTTGAATTGTCAAATAGAACTAGTTTAGTTTACTTCATGCAATTTCTTTCTTAGATCTAGATTGCAATTTCAATTCATAGTTACTTATTGATTTTATTATAGTATGAGTTTGCTTACATAGTATATATTCCAATTGAATTTCATAGAGTAGTCTCTTTATACTGTTAATGGTTAAAGTATGATTGAATAATCACATGGATATTCAGGACAATTGATGTTGTTTCCATAGTGGCTAAGTTCTCACTGGATTGCCTAATTCACACTTTTCACTTTTTTATTGAAGTCAATATCGAGTTTATCCCTCTCGAATTACCTTTCATTATTAAGTTCCATCGTGATATTATAAGACACTGGAGACATTCACACTACCATCAACACTATATTTGAGTTTTCATAGATTAAAGATAGTTTTCTTACTTTCATAGATTAGAAGATAGTTTTCTTGCTGTTGTAGGATAGATAGTCTTCATGCTTTGGTAGACTAAAAGATAATTAGTTTATCATAGATTAAAGATTAGTTGTTAATTCCTCTTGCTTTTAATTTAGTAGATTTCCTTTTGTAAATTAGAAATAGCTGTGAAGATCAGTTTAAGAATAGAGTTCACTTGTCTCTTATCTTATGTAACGACCCCCTTCGTTACGTCTATGAACGGCGAAGTGCAATAGTAAATAACAAATAACATAATTCATATAAATGCAAACACCTGACATCATAACCTAAGGGACACATGATCACAATATAAACAAACCCTACAATATCATGGCTGCACGAAATTGCAAAATATAATGCCAACAATCTCATCGTAATATCACCAATAACAATAATTTGCCGAATATGAAACGTTTTAACAAGTCCACAATTTCAACGTCAATGACATTAAATTACTGAAGTAAAATCATACCTTAGCCACACGCCCGCTTCAGAGACGTCCCTCGTGCTGTGCCGCTTCCCTCGCTCTGTGCCGCTTCTGCTTGCCGACCAAAGAAAGCTCACCGGTACCTCCCAGCCAACGCTAGGGGTACTCTTCTTCCCCCTTAGCCCCCCGAGCCGCAAAGGGGCCACACAAGCACCAGAGATAA
>ML784265.1:59225-110255 GCA_009831015.1 Picea engelmannii
CACCTGTATATAGCAATAGTAAAACATCATGTCATCAATCATGACGCATCATCATCAAGGTTAAGTGGTTCATCATCATAAAAATCCAGATCACTTGCGAGAAAGTGTCCTCAAAGAATAAGTTTTGTCAGTGCGCCAGAGCGAGATGTTACATCTTAGTTAGTTGATTATTGAGTAGTTTTAATTAGTTTACTTGTTGTAGAAATTATCCTAGGTTAGTTAGTTGTTTACTTTCTTTAATAGGTTCGTTGCTTACTTGTATATTCTTTCTTTGATAGTGTAGTTGCTTATTTATTCTCTTTCTTTCAGAGGATAGTTGCTTATTGAATTTAAGTAGGTTAAGTACAAGTAGTTTGTTGTTTCTATTTGCTTATTAGACAAATAGTTTTCGTTTGCTTATTGTTATGAATGAACTAGTCTGATTTAAGTAGGGTTTCCATTTGCTTTCTTAGAACTATCAATCGATCCTTCATTCAAAGGTTACCTAGGGTACATAGTTTGAGTTGCTCAGTAGAGTTTGATCATTAGTAGTCCTTGCTTGAATAGATTAGCCCTTAGACAACCACTTACTTATTTAGATTATACTACTACCAATCCTTCTACCTTGGCATATATTTTGCTACAACTTCAAGTTTACTTACCTTGAGTTGACAATTTAATTGAGGGTTTTTAGTGCATATAGAACAATCACGGGCTACATGAATAAGAGATAACCTTTTAAATGAGTCTCTTACCTCATCAGATGTTCTTTTCATAGCCTGATTCTAATATTTTATGATTATTTCTAATAGCCTAAGCTCTATTATTTCCTTTTTAAGCTTCTAATTATTGGATGCTTTACTGATCTTTTTTTTTGTTGATGTCTCAGGTACCTCAAATGTTGGAGCTTCGACTTCAGTTTCCTCTCTCTCCTCCATGGGTGGTTCAGACTCATAATATGTGTATGGAAAATTCAAGATGTTTTTATCAACAACACTTCTCTAGCCCTCTATTCCCTTATCAAAATCAAGCTTCTTTTTTTCCTTCTTAGACCTAGGTGAAGGGGTTGGTTGTTCTATCTGAACTGGTGATCGAGCCCTTCTCTTTCTCTTACTTATCTTTGGTGTAGATGACTTCTTTGTAGGTGTCTTCTTACCCTTAGGCTAGATCGCTTGCTCAAATTCTCCCCAAAATAGAACATAGTCTCATGTCTTCTCTCTTCTCTAGAGTCCCTCCATCACTATAAGCTTAATAAGGCCATGATGGAACAATCTATTGTTTTCTTTCTCAGTTTTTTCTTGGACTTTTTGTGCCATCTTGGTGAGGCTCCTATGAAGATAATGAGGTAAATTTAGAGGTTTTCTACCTGTGAAATGATTGATAAGCCTGAAATGCTACAACATGACCCTTCCATACCTCCCTTCACAACTTGTGTACATCTAAATAACCTTCATCAATTTATTCCATTTGTCATCCAAGTAATTCCTAGGAACTTCCCTTTGCCAAATAATGCTCCAGAATTCTAATTTAAGGTAAGACCTAAATTCAATGTCTTTAATGGCAGTGGTCTTAAACCACCTCTCACCTTCTCCATGCATCTTAGTTGTTGCAACAATACTTGCCTCATCTATATGCATTTCCAGAGGACCCAATTGCACTTTAGCTCCATCAAATCTTTTGGCAAATGCCTATGTAATTCCCTGATGATACCCTTGTAATTTTTCACAAAACCTGTAGCAGCCTGCATCCTTGAACATTTGACAAATCTCTAGATGAGATTCTAGATAGGAAATATCTTGTATCTCCCTCCTGAGCAATGCTCCTCCAATAGGAATATGCAAAAAACCTGTTAATACCTTGAAGACACTGAAATCTGAGTTGATGGATGGTAGACCAGTGCTAGGAAAAAGGAGAAAGGAAATACAAATGAGGGAAATTCATGAGAGAAGTAAATGTTTTGGATGCAAAACTTTTCAAAATGACAAAAAGGAATAACTTAGATCATAATGTTTATTTAACACCAACTTAGACAGTGATGGTTTCTCTCACAAGGAGATAATGGAAATGACTATGGTAGGGTTTCGAATAGACATCTTGGGATTTTGAATCCTTCATCAAATAATGAATACAAACCAAAATAAATGATTGAGACGAAGAAAATCATATCTGGAGATGATTTCGGCAACACTTAAGATTATGATGATGTGTGTACTACTGATAGTTTGAGATTCTAATGGGATAGGCTAACCATTGGAAAAATTATGTTCTTTCAGAAGCTAGCAACACCTCGCGCCTGCCTTTTTAGTTGTCGAAACTGGGAACTTTCAGCAACTAACAACACATAAAAATTTGACCCTTAGTTGTTGAAAGCTATTTCTTTGACCTTTTACATTAAAGAGTTTTAAACCATCACTTTCCAACTTTGGATATACCTGGAAACCTCTTTGAAACATAAGATACACCACTAGACCATTACTCTTGAGCCTCTTATCATGAAGACATTCTAAAAATGATCGGAGAAAATATCGAGTTAGGTAACTAGATAACAGAATACTATACTATAGGAACCTAACATGTTCCCAGTGAATGGATGCATTGTTGTTGACATGGAATGGGACAACACATGTACCTTCTTAATTTTCTTCCTTCACTTGATGTGGTCCTGGTCATTCCTAGCCTTGAATTGAAAGTTACCCCTAGTCTTAGTCATCACCCTTCATGACACTTGTCACCAAATGATCATTAGATCACAAGGTTGGAGGCATATGGGCATTGGGATGAGGATTTATAACCCTACAGTAACAAGAGACATTAATTGAACTTCGACTAGATTGAAAGGTGTGTGCAATTGAAAATACTAACGACCCAAAACTAAACATGGGCAACAGTGACCTGTGAATGGGGCCAACATTGAAAAATTTTCAAACTGTTTTTGTATGCATTTAAATTTAACATGGATAGACTATTCACATGCCTTAACAATATGGGAGGGTTTATGGACTCAAATTTGACTCACACACCCACTTTATTCCATCATCAATTCATCATGTAAACCATAAAACCTAATTTAGTGGAGTCATCGATTTGTCGGGTTTTAGTGTTCCCAGTGAATGGATGTGTTGTTGTCGACATGGAAAGGGACAACACATGTACCTTATTAATTGTGTTCCTTCACTTTATGTGGTCCTGATCATTCCTAGCCTTGAATTGAAAGTTGTCCCTAGTCTTAGTCATCACCCTTCAATGTGAAGTGTTGGAATAATGGCACTAAGTTTTAAATAAAGATTAATAAAATAAATCAAACAATGATGCATTACCATCAAGAGAGGTTGAGAAGAGAGAAAAAAATAAATCTAATTAACTACCACACAATCAAGAGAATAACAATTAAGAGAATAAGAATTACCCTATTGCAGTGACATGCAAAAGTAAAAGAGGGGAAAAAGAGAAATTATACATGCACTTACCATCTTAAAGGTGCCATGTTGTTGAAGATAAAATAGTGTTTATGGTAATTTGCAATGTTGTTTTTGGGAAATAATTATTAGAATCACATTCATCATTAGTAGAAGGATGATTAGGATGATTTCATTGATAAAAATCATATTGACATTATGAGTGATGTGCATAATGTGCATTCAATTTTTTTTACATAACAATTACAATAAGATAAGCATATAATGGAAACTAATGTTAAAATATATGGAAGAAGTTTTTTACATGGAAACATTATTTGTGATTTTTATTTTTTTTTACCAAAATAGATTATTTTTATTCATTGCTACCATCATCACCCTTTCCATCAACATCTTCCCCATTATAATTAGATTCATTGTTTTCTTCAATTTTATCTTTATCATTATGTCAATCGCCATTAATGAATCCTTAATGGATCCAATGGTGACCAACATAATGACGAGGATAAGAATGACACTCTCTAGTTGATGTTCATCATGTGCACCATAAGTTTTTTTTACATAAGACTTGGTAATGAGGATGAAGAGGTATATTGTGTATAGGGTTACAAAGGTTAGGTGTTATAATGGTTATTGTGTTTTTGAAACATAGAGTAGTAGGGGGTGATTGTGTTGATGGTCATGGGTTAAGGGTCACTTGATATTAAAGGATTAACATACTTGATGTCATAGTGTCAAAGGGAAAGGTTAGCATGTTTGTGGTCATAGTGCATTAGGGGTTGATTATGTTAGTAGATCACTAGGTGACACCATTAATTACTTAATAGATTAAGAGTTGTTGGGTTAGTCTGTTATGAGGTCCAAGGATTTGTGGGTTAACCATGGTAAATATGGTCAATGATTGTTAAATATCGCTAATGGGTTACTAAAGTCAGTGGATAAGGAGCCTGGATGTTAGTAGCTTAGAGAATGAAGAGTTAGTGAGTCAATGCAGTTGATATATTCAAGCATGAAAATATGGTCAACAACAATCAAACATGATGAAACATTATCAATATGACCAAATATGGTCAATGTAGTCAAACATAGTCAATGTGGTCAACATTGTTAAGAGGGTGGGTTAGAATGTTTGGGGACATAGTGCATTAAGGGGTGTTTGTGTCTAGGGTCATAAAGGTTAGGGGGTACTATGTTTTTAGGGTTAGAGTGGTCAAACGTTGATTGTATGAAAGAGAACAAGGGCTTGAAGGCATAATGTGTTCAAAGTCATAATACTTAAGAACCCCATTGTGTTAAGAGGTTAATGTGTTCAAAGTTCATAGTGTATTATTAGATGACAAGCTCGATGGGCTAGCTCAAGTGGTTGAGTATTGTGAATTGGAAATAAGAGATCCCAAAATCAAGTGTTTGAGACGATTATATGTTTCATGTTAATATTTGATTTCCTTGTGAAACGATTTACCCCAGTTACAACACACGGATGATGGTGAAGTCTTTGAGTATTTCCCATGCATAGTGACATGGAAAAAAGTATTAGGAAATGATTGTGCAAAGGTAATATTGTTCATAGAGTATAGTGTGTCCAAGGTCATATTAGTAAATATCAAGGTGTGTTAATGGGTGAATTTATTAAGAGTCACATTTTGTTTGGGATAATAGTGACCAGGGGTTATAGTGTGTTAGAGGGTTAGTTTGTAAGCAATTATAGTGTTACAAGGGTCATAATAGTTGGGAGTCATAGTGTGTTAGGAGGTGATTGTATTCCAAGTTAAAGGGAACAGTATCTCGAGGGTCACATTGGTTAGGTATTGAGGTGTGTAAGAAGTTAATGTGTCAAGTTGATTATGTCAAGGCCATTGTGGGTTAGGAGGTGATTGTGTTGAGGGTCACAAGGGCTATAGAGTGTAATGTGTTCTAGGTCACAGTGGCTACATATTATTATGTATTAGGGAGTTAGTGTGTTCAATGAAATAGTTCTCATGAGTTCAATGTAATGGTGTTATTCTAATTATAATTACAAAGTTAAATATCTATGATGCTTCTAGGCACCTTGGAATAATAAATTAATATATTTTTTTATAATATTTTTTAAACTTGAAACATTAAAAAATAATCAAGTCTACCCAAAATTTCAAAAATAATTTTAATACCAAAACATGTAAATTCAAAATACCACAATCATATCATGAGGGATTCAAACCATTATTGTGAGATCCAAAGCATAGGAAGGAGTCCATTTCACAGATCAAAGGAGATCATTGTTCATGCAACCAAGGGGAGATAGTCAATCTGCGAGGGAGGAGAATATACAAAGCATAAGAAGGAGCACAATGCATGCAACCAAGGAGATCATTGTGCACGCGACCAAGGGGAGCACGCGACCAAGGGGATAGAGTCTGGAAGGGAGGGGATACACTACCAGGAAGGAGATACACTGCAAGGGAGAGAGATAGTCTACGAGGAGAAAGTTGCAAGAGATACACTGCTAGGGAGGATATACACATCGAGGGAACATGGAGGGAACACAAGGGCACACAGAGGGCACAATTCGAGGGCACACGGAGGGCACAAGTTAAGGGAACACGAAGGGCACACATGAGGGAACCAAGAATAGTGAGTACCTCTATTGAAAACTAAGCAATAGCACATACTCTAAAAAAGCATCACATGAATATCTGTTGTAGATAACCAAAAAAATTTCACTATTTATTAAGATGAAAATGAAAGCTACAGCCACAAAAAAAAAAACTACTCCAGTGCCTCCCCCCCTTCTTCTCCTCAAGATATTTGAAACAATATAGTTTTCTCATCCCCCCTCGAATTACTAAAGACAGATTCAAGTGAAAAAAGGAAACTTCCTATAAACGAACATGTGTCGGAGGACTAGAACAAAAAATTAGTAACGTATAACTAAATCCCTAAAAATGATGGTTTAGTGATGGATTTTCATTCAAGATATTTTACAATACTAAATGAACCATTCCTTTAGCATGAAACAACTAAGATTTGACCCAATAATAGACTAGGAGTCGTGAATAATGAACTGACAGTGTTTGATGATGATCTGGTCAAGATCTTGCAATTCTTCCAATGTATGCAGTTTCGGCAACTAGTGCGCACATAACAGAGCAGTTTTAATTGCCGAAAATATGGAGATTCAACAAATAATATTGCATTTTTAGGTTAATGTAAGCTACTGAAAATCGTAGCACAAGATTTTTAATAAGTAACTATTGTTTGTCCTCATCCTTCCAAGATCCTCATAACTGATTTGTTGCTGGAGATAAAATGACCACTAAATCAGGCACATATATCTGTTGAGTGCACGAAGCTAGGGAATCTGCCATATGTACATTTTCAACTTTATGCTTTGATGTATGGTTGACAACACATCTCCAACCTGAGTTAGCAACTGACAGAACACTACGCTGAGGAGAAAGGAATGTTGAAACAATGAGAAGTGGTGTGTAGCATATGACATGAATAAGGGTTACAAAATCAATGAAATAAAACCCTAATGATAGAACAAGATAAAACAACCCATCCTATGGAGATGCTTTCAGGAGTCTTTAACTGGAGATGACAGGTGTACCACATCCAATTAGGCATGTGATGGACAATTCATTGTTTGGAAAACCTGCACTTTCGGAAGCTAACAACATATAAAACCTTGATATTTAAGCTACTGAAAGTCTACACTTTCAACATCTAAACACTATGAAATTTCCCCTCCTAAGCTTCCAAAAGCCAAAAAAATTATATGTGATAACAATGCTAATCCAATTGAAGGACATTGGAAATAAAAAGTGAAATACCTTGCAATGACATTACTAATGTTAAAAAATAAGCTAATAGTTGAAAATATGGATGTTTCACTTTTGGGCATCGAGACTAGGATAGGTAGTTTTGATGTGTGTATGAGGTAGTTAGAAGAACCTATGCCCTAAACAACCACTCTTCACAATGCAGTTGAGGCCTTCATCAATTTGGTTTTAGAGTTTTGTAAAAAGGCAGTGAAATTGATGGATGATCGTGCACCCCTCTCAAAACTTATCAAGACCATCCAGAGATACCATGTCAAATTACAACATCATATGGTAGAAACACATGATCCCCTAGTCAATGCTCCATTTACCAAATTTGGTGATCCCCTAATCACATGCACACTCCACATGATTCTTGACGATGAAGTCGTGGGTTTAGTTTTAAGAAATGACCACTATGTATTCCAGTGACATCACAATGAACCACATATGTTGAAAACCATGTTTAGATCTTTATATTAGCAACAAACAATGCAACTTGTGCAAATTTATGCAACATGCAACTTTATGCAACAATGCAACTTATGCAACTATGCAACTATATGCAACTTATGCAACTATTCAACTATATGCAACTTATGCAACTATATGCAACTATATGAAAATATGCAAATGTGCAACTATATGACAATTTCATATGCAACTATATGCAACTATGCAACTATATGTAGCTATATGCAACTTTATGCAACCATTCAACTTATGCAACTATATGCAACTATATTGCAACTATATGCAACTATGAAACTATATGCAACTTATGCAACTATATGCAACTATATGCAACTATGAAACTGTATGCAACTTATGCAACTATATTCAACTATGCAACTATATGCAAATATGCAACTTATCCAACTATATGCAACTATGAAACTATGCAATTATATGCAACTATATGCAACTTTATGCAACTTATGCAACTATATTGCAACTATATTGCAACTATATGCAATTGTGCTAGTACCACAAACTTATATTCTCACGATAACTTATCTTCTTGTTTTAATGACTATAGGTACCACCAAATAGGTATCTGTCGGATCTATCTTCCTCGAGTGATGATCAAGATATACTAAGAGAGGTTCAAAGTGAGAGGTGTTGTATTAGATCTACTGGTTCTAGATCAACTAAATCTGAAAAAGTAAGGAAAAGATTTTGTATACGTATGCAGTTTTTTATTGCCAATGGAGGGTCATATAATTATGATGCTAAGATCATAGGTGACATTGAGTTTCTCTTGAGGTATATAAATATAGTGCAATGATGGGAACCTAAGGAGCTACCTAAAGTGGACAAATATTTCTTCATCAGTGGGAGAATGTAGCGCATTTCTCCTTCATCCTTACATGGATTGGAGTTATTTTCCATGGATGGCATAAAGGTCAGCTATGGCACTGTAACTAAATTGATAAAGTATGTCAGACCATTATACAAATACAATCACTAGTTGATGTTGGTCCGATATACGTGAAGTATGCAGAGATATGGAGTTGTCGCAAATTATATACAACTAGTAGACAACAATCAAAATAAAGGGGAAACTATGTATATTGATGGAAGGCCAAAAGCTACTGGAAACATTGCGGGCTTTATAAATAGTACACGACCAGTGGAAACAGCTAAGAAACCGAATTTCATATTTGAGGGATGCGAAGGAAATCGTATATTTGTATGTGCAACAAAAATAATAGTTCCAGGTGAAGAGTTGTTGATAGATTACAACTTAAATCGAATAGATGGAGGTGGTGTGGCTATGGGGGTAAATATATTACATACCATTCAACTCAACCTTGATCGATCATTGTTGTAATTTACCACTGCAATATTTCAAATTTTTACAGCATATATTTCATTTATCATTATTTATTTTCTGATATTACTACAATATTTCATTTTTTTAATGTTACAATTACTTTCATAACTCTTGTTGATTAATTTATTGTGTCAACATCTATCCAAGGTGACCATGAGATATCATGGGCTACATTTTTCCAAGGTGACCGTGGAAAGGCACCCACTGTGCCTCAGTAGGTAAATTTTATATACAGTAACAACTTATGACTACAACAACTAAATTTCATAAATTTCATTTTTTTTTCCTGATATTACTACAATGTTTCATTTTTTTAATGTTGCAGCTGAATTTCATAACTTTTGTTGATTGATTTATTGTGTCAACTTCTATCTAGGGTGACCGTGGTAGAAAATCACCCACTACATCTATCCAGGGTGACCATGGAAAGGCACCCGTTGTGCCTCAACAGGTAAATGTTAAATACAGTAACAACTTATGACTACAACAACTAAATTTATGAAATTTCATTATTTTTTTCTAATATTACTGGAATATTTCATTTTTTTAATGTTACAGGTGAATTTCATAACTTTTGTTGATTGATTTATTGTGTCAACTTCTGTCCAAGGTGACCGTGGCAGAAAATCACCCACTACATCTGTCCAGGGTGACCGTGGAAAGGCACCTACTGTGCCTTAGCAAGTAAATGTTAAATACAGTAACAACGTATGACTACAACAACTAAATTTCTGAAATTTCATTATTTTTTTGAGATATTACTTCAATATTTCATTTTTTAAATGTTACAGGTGAATTTCATAACTTGTGTTGATTGATTTATTGTGTCAACTTATGTCCAGGATGACCGTGTCCAAAAATCACCCGCTACATCTATCCAGGGTGACCGTGGAAAGGCACTCGTTGTGCCTCAGCAGGTAAATGTTAAATACAGTAATAACTTATGACTACAATAACTAATTTTTTCACATGTTAAAGTTCATCTCATTAATTTTATTCATCAATGTATTGTGGCATGGTCAATGTGGGAAGGCTCCCATTGACGATATTGATGAGGATGAAATATTTTTTTCCACTGACCCAATGACAACTGTAATGAAGGCCTTGAAGAAGGCTAACATATAACATCTAGGTTTTCTTAGCAAAAGACCCCTGACATAGGAGGATAGGGCAAGAATTGTAGATCTACAAAAAATAATAACTAATTTTGTGGCAAGTGGCATCTTCACATATTTCTATCAGCTATGACAATTTCATATCCGTTTTCTTGTTTTATATTTTCTATATGATCTGATAAAGTAATGTTTTCCATTTGTAGGAGTTTTTAAACCTCGTGCCTTGGGAACCAATCAATCCTGCAGCTTCTATAGGTAGCAATGATGGTCCAACGCAACAAAAATTTCAACATAGCAAAGTGAAAGTGAGGCCTTTTGAGCTTCCTCGGGTTCCCCTCAAATCCATTGATGAGCGCAATGATTTTGACCAGCATGACATGCCAGAGCATGATGATCCAGAGCTTGGTACTCCACATGACTGGAAAGAGGAACGTATTGTAGATAGAGAGGAAACTATTCTGCATGGAATGGAATGAATTAAAAGCACAAGATCACCAGATGTCACCTTTCTGGTGGATGATGCATGTGTTTCGATCAAGATTCAAAAGATTGTAGGTAATTGTCAATTAATTGATTCATTTTTTTCATGAAATTGAAATGGACAATTGTTGAGATTATTATAAATTAATGGATGACACATTTTTGCAGGAAACAATGTTTTCTATAGAAACTTAAATGACAAAGCATTGGAGTTGTTTTGCCCCACCATTCACACATGATGGAATGGTCAAGATATAAAAAAGAAAGATGATTTAATAGACCACATGGTAAACTTGTTTGACAAAACTTTCAACAAGAAAGTGGTTACGAAGTTATCCGGAGAGAATTTAAAATATATCAGGGCCTAGTATAGGGAGAAATTGCAATTAGACCTCAAGCATGAGCACCCTCCCATGGTTCCAGAGAAAGAGTGGAAGGCCCTGATAGAGGATGCAAAGGAGAACTTGTTTAAAAAATAAGGAAGACATCCACGAGCTGGTCAAGAAATGTGCAACACATGTCATATTATCAGTGAAATATGATCATTTATGTTTTTCTTTCCTATTTTAATTAACAATTCCGATATCTATTTTTTTTCAAAAATTCCATATGTAGGCTACCAGACACCTCCAAAGAAACCAAGGCTAGAGTGGAAAAGCACGGGCAACATAAACTAGGCCAGAGTGGCCATGGAAAACTAAAAGCCCGAATTGTAAGATTTAAATCATTAATTGTGGTTAATATTTATCTAACAGTAGCGAACAAATATATGTTTTTGTTATTGATATTTTTAATGGTGTTATGCATTGCAGTTAAATATGGTCGACATTGCTGCCACCAAGGAGGACCTAAAACTTGGTTACAAGCACGGTTTTAAAAGTGTGATTGAATATAGGAAAAGCTTGGGCCAGAATCCAATCTCCCCATCCACACAGGTAAATAAAATTAATAAGGAAACTGCAGTAGCATGCGTGTAAAGTCTATTCATATTTTATTATATCACCCTTAACTAAGTATTTATGTTTGTTTTCAAGAAATAGTGCTACTGCAGTAATGAATCTAGTGGTATTCAGTAGACACCATGTCATACAAGGGTGCACATGTCCAATGATAGTGGGGAGAAAAGTACCCATTCCGGCATGTATGCTTCAAAATTACAAATATTTACTGTGATTGTAGATATTTATTTCCTGACTTATACTTATATATTATCTTCTCAAAATTGAAGAGCATTTAGCTTAGGAGGGTGAACTGTGAGAGGAACCAAGTGGACAAGAAATTAATTCACCAATGGTCACAACTACACAGATAGGTAAAGAGCAATAGTGTAATGTTAATCAAGATAATGAATTATTTATTTCAATTATATTTCAACATGTCGATATGATCATTTTAGTTGTTACGGTTCATGACCCTGCACAGATGCCTAGACACCCTTCTCAGTGATGTAATAGAAATATGGTACATGAGCACATGGAAACACAAACAATAGAAGGACATGGCACACAAAATACAATGTCCTTCGATGATTATGATACCCCAATTGTCAATTTTATGAATGTAAAGAAACATAAATCAAAGAAACATTAGATGTATAAATTCATGACTTGTATTTGGATGTTTATCGATGTTTATATGTTCATATGCTTCAATGTTTATGTGTTCATATGTTTTGATGACTATCCTAGTTATGCATGGATGTCTATATGTTTTATATAAAAACAAAATCATTTGTTGGGTATGGGGAATTGAGAGCAATGTGAGGGGGGGGGGGGCATATGAGCTTCCACCTTCACGTGGTTAGCCCTATTCAGTAGATAATAACCTATTAGATCGAAATAAAGAGAAGCTCATTAAGGTATGCGACCAATTCATTTTTTCTAGATTATTTTACATAACTAAATGCATGTTTATTTGCTCATATATTATTTGCTCATATGTTTTTTAAAGTAGGCTTTATACTAGTAAAAGTTAACAATCCTCATGAAAGGATAGAATTTCATTTTTGGTAGACAAGCATCAATTGTTTTAACAAAGTATGAATCATAGACTGTGGGAAAAACCTTTTTTTGTATTCTTACATTGACCAATACAAATATAACATATTTTTAGTACAAAATCTTAACAACACACACACACACACACACACACACACACACACATATGAACCCTAAGTAAACAAATGATAGAAAATAAAGGGAGAATATGTACTGATAGGAGTGAATGAAGATAATAATATGAATAATGGAGTGGAGAGTGCACTCTAGACTTGAATTGAATGATACTTGCATCCAACATGTCTCATTGTAATGTATGTTGTGATAGTTGTGTCTTCTCACTATAATGTATGTTTCTATGTCCATCATGGGACTCTTAGAGAACCACCTATTATTCACGATCCAACACATAGTAGTAGAATCTCATCCATTTCTAATGTGTGCAAGTACCGTATTATTAACTAATAATGTGTATCCTTAATTATGAGCTATCAATATTCTTCTAGTGCATGTAGATTTATATTTGAAGTTGGAAATATTAGTGAATAATTCAAGAACTACTTCCATGCAAAATATATCTATATTCAACACTTTATGAGCTATCCCAACATTGTTCCAATTGTGGATTTTCGAGAGGTGATTAGGTCCCACATTTTATTTACCTATTTTAACCATCACTTCAAAATCAAACTCCTAAAATAGTACCAAACATCGATAGAATTAACCTTCCAACATTGTATTGTTAACCAAATACTTGACCACTAAATTATCAATGGACAACTTGAAGGACTGGTCTAGAAGATAATACTTGAAATTTTGTAGCATATACACCATCACCAGGCCTTTTCATTTCATGGTTGTGTAATTACAATTTTTTTCTAGAAAATTACCTTGGGTGTTGTAGCATGTGTTCCAATAGCTATGCCAACATGTTCCCAATGCAATGGTAGTGGAATCCACATGGACATGGAAATTTTTTGACCAATTAAGAAAAACAAGAATTGGAGCCATAACCATCCACCATTTTAACTTGGAAAAACCCTTTTCACATTCTACAATACATACAAATCAAACACCTTTTCATAGTAGTTCCTCCTTCTACATTATTACTTGAGAATGCCCCATGATAAATATATGGTAATACCCTGCATGACCATAACAAAGGGACATTCTCTAGTGCATACATATTCTAAAATTACTATGATTTTCATTAGTTTGACCAAACATCCTTCCTTGTAGATAATATGATCCAAGAGGATGTTGAATGGGGTGTAGAAAATTAAATTCTTAGTATTTAGGTACAACTAGATCAATCAACATCTTTCCATCACCAACATTAGTTTATCCATGTGACCCTTTATCTAGATATACAATGCCAATAATTTAAAATATAGCTCAAGGAAATTATGGATATACTCATTGAACATAACAAACATGATTCAAGAGAACACAATTGGTGCATTACTTGGGCCAAAGGGCATGAGATTGAATGCATACAATCATCATTCCATAGAAAAATTGGTGTTCCTCTTATCCTCCTTGATGAGACAGATTTTATGATAGCCAAATAATCCTACTATGAAGGTGTAAGGTTCATTCCTTGCCACTTTATTGGTAATATCATGACTAAAACATGTATGAAAGGGATCATGTATGTAGGCCTGACTCAATCTAAAAAATTCCACAGAAAAATTTATTCCACCTTTTTCACACCCTAGATGACTATTAGACTAATGGAATCTTATTGTTCCACTGAAAATATATAACCAATAGTTAGCATATCACATATCTATCTTTTAGCATATTCCTTATAATGTGAATGCATCATATATAGTTACTTCTTGGTAGATTAGGTGTCAGGCTTCAATTCTATATTCATCTCCCAATGTTCTCCTCTCATTCTTTTCATATCAAAGATGCTACATGGGAACAGGTGAGTGTACTCTCAAATAAAATATACAATGTCTAGAATGATGTTTTCATACAAATAGTCACCAATAATAGCCAACTTAGACACATCCTCCATACTGAAATTGACTATTTGTCTTCAATATCCCATGATAGTGAACTAGATTGGTATTCTTGGCTTATGTGACTACATGGTGCACCTCTATTTATTCAAACCACAGAGAATGAAATTATTTTGTGACATCATCTTCTACATAATATATGGTCAAACATTACGGTAGTCCCATTCGTGGGAAACATTGAATGTGTTTTATATCCCCACTAATCAACATATCTTCCTCACCAAGTTGAAAAGTGTCATAGAACTTAAATTGTAGTTATGGTCAGTAGGTCATCTATTATTACATTTTTCTTCTCTAGGTACCAATTCTTCAACATTGAATCTAAGGTGGGCACACATTTATGCACCCACTACTAAATAGAAATTACCCATGTATACTAGTGAGTTTCACAATGATCCACATGCTCCACGATATAAGAAGTACCATTGAATTGTAGGGACTATTTGGAAAAGATTGATTTACGTTCATGATCCTACTCTTCGACATAAGATTTTGCAGGTGAGACTCCTTGAGTGTAATTTTTCATTTATTACTTATATTCATGTGGATAGGAGATGAAATGAATTAACTAGTTCATTAGCAAACAATATCCTTTAATGAAAGAGCCCAATGCGATAAAATGCATTTTGGGTTCTTGGAACAATTCAAATTATTTTGATAATAAGAACATTGATCTGTTCTATTGAGAAGGTCTATGGTTCAAGCCCGTATATCCCTATACATTCCACTAAGTTACGCTAATCTTATATATATATATATATATATATATATATATATATATATATATATATATATCCCCTCATAGTCCCTATTACTTGGACTTTCAAAGTCTTTTTGATCATATCAATATCTTGTCCTTATCAAGATCGATGGATGGGAACATGGGTCAACACAGACCTTATGTCTAGTAGGTTCCTAGTCCTACTATATCTTCTCGTGAGTCCAAAGTTCATATTGAAATTCCCGCAATCATTCAAGGATATATACCAAAGTTATATCCAATGTTTATACCCTCTATTCAAACATGATATGTTCAGTTATGTGTTCCATAAACTTTGTGGCATTATTTGTGCCATTAAACACTAATGGATCTTTAATCTCTACATGAATCCACTTAATGGAATTTGGTAGTGTGCATGTTTGTGTCAATTAATTCTCATACTCCCTAGACGGCCCAAATGTAATGGACACTTTAGAATAAATTACAGAGGAGAATACTATTCTCCAACTCAACTTTCCACTAGCAGTTGGATTCATGTAGTCTTCCAACTATCCTATGGTGAGATTATCAAAAAACACCTTCATCCAATACTTCTTCTATCTATTTAACAAATGTATTTCCCTACATTAGATCCAATGGATATACCATCCAATAACAGTTCTTATCAAATGACATCATTATCAAATTCCCAATCAATCCATTACAATACTAGGTATGGATATGTGTCATCTACTATGTTAATGAACTCAAAGTAAGCATAAGTATTCACACAATCAAGATAAAATTCCATCTCACCAATTTGACAATGGAGAAAATGTGTGATTGGTTCACCAAATACCACTAGATCAACAAGTGGACCCAATTTGGTCATCCCATGAGTTCCCATGATTACTTCAGTAGGATGTTAAGTTACATCCAACCCGAAGTTGAACATAACTTCTCACACTTCATATCATTGAATCAATGTATTTAAGATAAATTAATTTCCATACCTTGTTCACTGGACATGGTTTAAGGGCCTATATTCTGCCTCTATTGGTGACTCTAAAATTTGCCCAAGGACCTCCCTTAACTTTTTTTTGGATTTATCATTGTCTATTATCTATAGAAGACTTTTCAAAAATTATTTTACTTCATCTTCCACTATATATACTAGTAGAATCATGCATTGGCTTAGTGACCAAATTATGGAAGGTTTTATATTTGTTTCATTCATAGTAACTATGTTTCTAGCATGAATAGCTTCATGCATCACCTTAATTACATATTTAAAGTAGCCTTTCTTTCATAGTACATAAAACCTTGGTGCTCACTATAAATCTTGATATATGGGTCCTTGATTTGCATCTCTCATGTTTGTGCTAGAATTGGCTCCAAACTAGGTGACGATATTGATCCCAATGTAGGCACAATCTACTATATTTTCACCATGGATATAAAGCTCACAATTCACCATATTATCACTACTCTATGTCATGTATTGTTCCTCCCATTTATTAATCAATTTTACACAATCATGTGTATTATGTATTGTCTTTTGGTAGTACCCACATCAAGGATTGTGACGATATAAGTAATTCCTTTCAATATACCTCACTTCATAATAATTACAAAATCATGGTGGGAGATGATCCACTTAATTCCATAGAGACCCATTACCCTAATTCTAATTATTCCCCCCATCCACTCCCATGGTTGAATCCATTGTTTTGGAATATCTCATGAATCCTAACATCCAGCTTCTCATGTAGATTTTTTTTTTTTTTAAACCTACAGGAGGTGTGGCAATATCAATGAAAGTTTTTCACAAGGTAATGATTAGGTTTTAGTAAGCATGAAAATATCGACGAAATTTCGTCGCAAGGTAATGATTAGGTTTTAGTAAGGATGGAAATATCGACAAAAGTTTGTCGCACCTTTCCACAGTTTTGCGTCGCACATATAGCAACTGCGTCGTAATTTTTTTCTCTGCCAAAAGTTTTCGTCGCTATTTCCATGCGTTTTCGTCATAACTTTCCATGATTTTGCATCACACGTATCGCATATGTGTCGTATTATGTTGCTAAGTTTTTTACTTTGGCATGGTTTTTCATCCCTATTTCAACGAAGTTTCATTGCCATTGCCACGCTTTTTAAGGTAAACCTATCTAGAGGATGATGACACGTGGAGAGATTATTTCATCATTGTTTCCATGAATAACGGCCTCATGGATATAGTGATGAAAAAAATTCCACGAAAAATATTCTTTGCTTTTGTGGAAAGTGTGACAAATATGTGTGGCAATAGCAATGAAAAATCGTGGCAAAATTGGTCATATGTAGTAGTGAATTTGGGACAAAGACACAACCAGATATTTGACTAAACCCAAATTTTTTTCCTTCCTTGAATGAAAAGAGAAAACATCCATGTAAAGCCTAGTAATGTCTAAACCTAGCTCATCGATGACTATAGGCATTAAATTATGTGATTCTCCCGAGTCTAACATTGCATTGTGAAAGCTCATGTCATGAATCTTAATACTGATATAAAATGGAGGAACACCACCATTCTCACCATATTCTTCAACACATGGACAAAAAAAGATAGCAGAGTGATCATCTTGAACATTCAAAGTATCAAAATCTTCTTCCATTTTCAACATCTTAATGATTTGACTTCTATACTCAATATTATTGATTAACTCATTCAAAGGCACACAAATTTTAATCTTTGCCATCTCATTTTCAAAATTAAAAGGAGATTAAATTTTCTCTACCTCTTTGATGATTACATTCATTTACATCACAGGCACCTTATTTGGGTTCTCTTCCTACTCTTTTCCTTTCCCATGCACATTTTTTACAGGGTTGTCCTTTTTAGGCTGATTTGAGGAGGATGTACTTGTTTGAGGGTCCCTTGTAGGATTTCCCTTTGGAGGATTTGCATGTACCTTTTTACTTCTTAGGTTATAATATTTAGGTTATACTACTTGGTTATACTATTTTTGGTATCCTTTTATGTACTCATCTGATTCCATTGACATCAAATCATCATTTTCCTACATAAACTTATCATTTTCATTCATAAATTAATCATGTTATTATTTGGTTAAGAACACATTTGTTTCAGTATCATCACACCAATGAATGTTTTCTTTAAGAGACTCATAAAAAAAATCATTCATATAGTTATTTTGGAAGGGGGGTTTTATTTTTTGATCACCTTGATTTCTTTGGTCTCTTTGTATAATCTGTGGTAGGTCTTTCACTTGTTGTTAGCTTGCCCTATATCTCTGGACTATTCTTCATGGTTGAGGATATTGTCAAAGGTGTTGTGGGCTTGGCTACAACTATGGTCTCGGGGCTTTTCATGACTTCCTTCCTCTTTGACCTTTCATTCTTGGGCTCTTACTTGTTTTATGGTGATTGTTCCTCATAATCCTTCTCATCTAGCTTCCTTTTTAATTATCTATTCTCTTTATAAAACTAAGCTATCCCATGATGAGCCTCCCTGAGATGTTGTTGCATTCCCCTAAACTATGATTATTTGTTTCTTGATTTACCTTGTTGTTCATCCATCTCCTGATTTTCAACCTTAACAAACTCTGTCTTCACTGTGGGAATGGGAAGCCTCCTAGCAGATGACCTTGTGACTGGTTTACTGGGGGCCTGTGTCTCATTAGGGTCATTAGTGTATAATAACCTCCTCCCTTTCTTCATAACTATTTTTCTTGGTGAATATCCCTCAACCTCTTTTCCTTTTCTCTTTCCATGTTCTACAGGATCTCTTATTTCATCACTTGAGCTATTAGAGTCCATTCTTTAGCAAACAAAGGGGTATCTCCTTTGGGGTCTAGGAGGATATTTGTTGATGCTAAGAGAGAGTCCCAATCCATGTTCAATTTTCTAATATCCTCAACCACTAAAAACGTTACCAAGGAGAAATGGAACAAGCTACTTTTAAGTTGGTTAACCCTCACTTGGACTTTGTCTTCTTTTTTTCCTAGGCTTCTATAGAGATAAAAGGGTAAGTTTAGGGGATTTTCCCTGTGAAATGCATGAGGATCCTTATGTGGTACTTATATACCCTATCAAACCTACCCTCACAAGTAAAATACCTTTGGATTACTCTCAACAACTTGTCATAGGGTTCCAAAACATACTCCTTTACCAATTTTATTCTTTCTATATTGAGGTTTGAGGAAATCAATATAAAACATAAGCTCCATAGGAATAACTTTAAACCATTTCTCTCCCTGCATGGGAATATATGTGGCAGTTGATATGGTCTCTATTTCAGTTCTGAGACTTTTTCAAATGGAGTTATGATAAGGTGGTTCTTTCAGATTCATCACATCAGTTTTTTATTCGGCGTTTCGGACCAAACAAATGTGGTCCATCATCAAGAAGAGTTTTAAGATATGAGGGAAATCTAAAAAATCATCAGGTGTATAATATGAAAAATTTTTTAGTAAAGAGATGACTTATTAAAAATATAAAAGACCTAAAATATTACTAATCAATTATTACTAATTAGTTTCTAGAATATGTCCTTGTGTTTAATGTTGGGATCCAATTTTGACTGATGTTCCAGCCATAATCTTTGTTTAGATTGTTAGGTTTCTTTTATATTTCAATGGCTTCCCTAAATTTTATATTGTGATAGTGATCTACTTTGGAAAGAATTTTGGCCTCTTCAATACAAATATGATGTTTTGTTTTATCTGAATGTTCTTCCAATGCTGAGGGATGAGTGAGATTGTGCTTAATATCAACAACATTTTCTTGAATTCTAATTCTAAAGGACCCACATGTTTTCCCTATGTATTGTTTACCACATGAGAAAGGGATCATATAGACACCCTTATGTTCAATGGAATCAATGGGGTCTCCGACCAACCTAAGGGAATTCCTAATAGTGTTTATGGGTTTGAAAGTTGCCCCAATATTTTTCTTCTTCAAAATCATAGAAATTTTTTCTGTTGTTCCTTGTATGTATGGTAAGAAAACTTTGGACACGTCATTATTTGTTTGTTCCTTACTTCTAGGTATTTTAGAGGCATTATGAAAGGCTCTAAGCACTTGATGTTTGTTTATAGCCATTATCCTTGAAAACCTTGAGGAGGTGGTTTTTCTCTTCATCGCGGTGTTCATCATTAGAGATTCTGAAGGCCCTAGTAGCTAGGGTATTTAGAACCCCTAATTTTTGGGCAAGGTGATGATGGGATTCAACATGAAGGTATTGTTTGGTGTGATATTTATTCCTATAGAATTGGTGGGATAAGGATCCATCGATTATTTTTGTGGCCTTAACATCTAGAAAAGGAATGTTTCCTTTATCTTCAACCTCCATAGTGAATTTGATGTGACTAGATGTTTATTGAGGTGATTTTCAAATTCATTTAATTTTTCATAACCATGGGGCCAAATAACAAAAGAATCATCGACAAACCTATTCTAGTATTTGGGTTGAAAGGGTGAGGAAATAAGGGCTTTTCTTTCCAAATCCTCCATGAATAAATTGGCTATGATAGGAGAGAGGGGGGATCCCATAGCAACCCCACATGTTTGTTCATATATGTCTGACTAGAAACTAAAGAATATGGATATTAAACAAATTTCAACTAACTCAGCAGTACCTTGGTCAATGACTCTCTTGATGACCTCCAAATGTCCATCAATGAGAATCTCAATAAAGAGAGAAACAACATCAAAACTAATGAGGGTGTCATCCTTTTCCAAATTGATATCTTTGATCTTGTTTACAGAGAAAGTGGAATCTTTAACAAAAGAGATAGTATTTCCGACTAAGGGTTTGAGTTTATGAGCCATATATTTTGCAAGTTGATAAGTAGGACTACCTATTGTGTTGACAATAGGTCTAAGAGGGGATCCTTATTTATCAATTTTTGGAAGCCTGTAGATCCTTGGGGTGGAAGGGAAACTAACAAGTAATTTATTTTTGTCAACTTCATTTATGTTGTTCAACTTAATGGCATTAGAGACTTCCCTTGCAATCCTTTTTAGGGGATTTTGATTAAGTTTCTTATAACTCCCAATATTATTGATATGGTCTATCATTTTCTCAATGTAATTATCTATGTTCATAATGACAATAACCTCCCCTTTGTCTTCTTTTAGGACTACTAAAAAAAAACCATTAAAGTTCATGGAAAACTCCTTGGTCAACTGCAGGTTATATCACAAGATTCTTTCAGAAAATATCATACACCCAACCTGCTCAAATGATGCCCTATAACTAGGGTTTGAGTTTACCAGCGTTAGCTCGTGGGGATCATATATCATCACATTTCCTCCCTTGTATTTCTTCTTTTCCTGTGATGTCATCTTTACGAGGTAAATTTCAAATTGTTCAAGGTGAATATATCTTGAAACTCAACATGAAAGCTTGTACAACAAACTAGTAGTGTTAGGGTTTAGCTTGAATAAGAGTAACAAACCTTCGTTGTATGAGAGGTGAACTATTCAAGGGATGGACTAGCATAAAAAATGGGCTCAAAATGTTTTTGCATAGTGACAAAGGCAATTCAAGGGATGCGCAGAAAAAATAGAGCAACAGGCTTTGCATAGCAAATAATAGCAACATGGTTTGCATAGCGAGGGAAATATGCACAACGTTTGCGTAGCAAGGGAGATCGTTTGTGTTGTAGAGGGATTTGAATCTTTCTCGAGAGACTATAGCTTATGCATACATGAGTGGATAAGGAGTATATTTTAAAAGAAAGTACTTGTCCAAATATGACAAGACCTCTTAATCCAATTTAAGTAACTTGCACAACAAATTTGAGGAGCACACACCTATTTGAAACTTTCCAACAATACAAATGACATGGAGTGTAATCATTGTCCCTTTTCTGAACTCATCAAGTGTGATTATGAACCATGATACTTTGATAGGACCTTCATCCCTAACTTATGACTCGACCTTGACACATAATTTCCCATTTTGCGACATGATTTTAAACTTAAGGACACCAGGACCTTTACAAATATTTCATCATGATGGACTCTTATACCCCTTGATGGTGTATCATGAGATAGACACAACACCTTTTGAGTCAACCTATGACTTAACTCTCTATTGACATGCATATTACCTTTATTTGATCCATGACTTTATGAAAAACACACTTACTATGACTCATTTAGGAATGCCTTGGCCTTCCCAAGACCAAGATGTGAGTCTGAAAACTCTGGACAAACCTCTAACTCTAGCTATGAAAATCATGGTTCTAACATATGGCATCAACAATAGGGCCATATGAACAAAAAATGGTTGGGACTGCACGTACTGGTAAGCCATAAGTTATTTTTAGACTTTCAATCTTTGAATTTCTAGTAGTTTTATATCTTTGTTTGTTACAGTGATGGAGCTAAGAGATGTTGATTGTGGGATCCTAATTTCCACAAAATAATCAATAACAAAGATATTTAGATGGAACAGTCAGTAGTTGATCAATATTGCAAAGGGAGATTTGTTTACAAAATCAAGGAATCATTGTATTTCCTAAAGGTAGCTCAAAAATTGTACAAAATGTTGGATCTTTTCATTGTGAGCCAAATTTTCTTAAGAAGTGAATATAACCATTTCATTTAATTTCAAAGTATGAAAAATTGTGCATTCATTTTATTAGTGTTATATGTTGATGATATTCTTATTGAAAGCCAAAGAATGTTTAGTATTAGCAGGTTAGAGGCTCAGTTGGCCAAGATGTTTCAGATGAAGTATCTAGGAGCACGAAAACAAATCTTGGGCATAGGAGTACACAGAGACGAAACAAATGGTAATTTGTAGTTATACAAAAAAAACTCTATGGAGAAAATTCTCATGTGGTTCAGTATGAACATTGTGAAACTGGTAAACATCCCTTTAATATTCCAATTTATGTTTTCTTCATGTTTATGTCCTGGTAGTATGGAAGAAAAGGTTATGTCTTGTGTACTGCATGCTAATATAGTAGGAAGATTTATGTTTCTGATGAAATTTTCAAATATTTCACATGTGGTTAATGTTTCCAATGCACACATGGAAAAACAGGGTGAAGAATATGGAAATGAGTAATTTAGTGTTATAGAAGCATAGAAGCACAAGTATCACCTATAGTGGTTTCATGATTTAGTCTATGGTTGTGTTAATCTAGGAGACTTGGACAAGAGTATATGTACCTCAAGTTAGATCTTGCAAGAATGCAAGGATCTATTGGGTAATCTTGGACTAGTACAAGATAAGGTGTTTTTTTGTGGTTGAAGCATTGTACATTTGACTAACAGTCCAATGTATCAAAATGAGATAATGCATCATTTTGTAATACATGCTATTGATATATGGAAGTGGAGTGTTCCATACCGAATCAAGTTGTGCAAACATGTTCAAGAAACCAATATTGTTAGAGAAGTTGCGGTGGTGTTTGGTTTCTCTTGGTTTGCAAAAGAGGTGATGAATTGGCTTGGGAAAGGTATCAGGTAAATTGTTTTCAAGGTGGATATTTTTGGAATTATGATGACAAGTGATAGTAAAAATCAAGTTTACATCAGTAAATTTATAAATGTAATGGACGTGGTTTGTATAACAAAGGCATTTCTTGAACGAGTGGCAATTCTTGAACTCATGTAATGATATATACTATTGTATATCTATGAAGTCCCAAGAGGAATTTGTAATGTTATACTCCTGATTGTAATCCCATATTGAATAGTAACATACTGATACCTTACCATGTGGATGTTTCCTTTTCTCATCATCAATGTTTTATCATTTAAATTTCTCATGTCATATGAATAATTTATTTGTCTTTATGATCATATTTCTTGCATTTTATTATTGTGTTAGATTCTTGAATACCAACCATAAATATAGGAAATCAAAGTAATAAATTACTCACTGGTATTTATTTTAAGAGAGAGATCAAATCTCAATGTATTTTCATATCACATTATGGTTTGAGTTTGAAACCTGACATTTCCATAATTTTGTTCACCCAAAAAATATGCATGCTACATTATAGTAGTATTGGTATTGTACTATTTGGGTGGTGATGGAGACAAGATATAGTGTTAGTTTAGGTGTGAGTTAGGGTCAAGATAATATATGTCTATGTATATATTTGGAAAACCAAGACCTTAAATAATATTGTTGGCGAGTTGATCATAGCTTGAGAGGGTTTCAGTCTTCTTCTGGTGATCTATGGGATCCAACAAGCCATGTACATTTTTACATTGAGAGACGTACACCATGTTAGTGCCACCATTTTTCCTTTAAATTAGAGTCGGTTTTAGTCCAGTTATGTCCCATGTGTCAAAGCATGTAATATCAAGTAAGAAACAACAAAATGGTCGAAGTCGGCAGGTGGTCGGTTGGACCTTGGATTCGGGAAGGGATGTCGGACCTTGAAGTTGAAGTATGAGTCTGTTCCCAAAGAGTCGAGTCATGTTAAAAAGGGAGTTTATACATGCCCCAGGTATAGGAAAGTTGTGAATAGAAGTCACATCAGCAAGTGCAATAACCATTATCATCTCATTATGAAGGTTGGAAGAATGAAAAATGGCAACATTCATATCATGTATGCTCCGCAACCCTTATCAACTATACATTACACACATGGATGTCCTATGGAAAATCAGTAGTCCATTTCGAGACATCCATTCGCCATGAATCTAGTGTCCATTGGCATGTTTCCTCGTCCCTCCTACTATGTTATAAATTCCAGTTTCTCTGCATGCATTATGTTCACAAATCGGGTTTATGCATTGTTTGTAATCTCTTTCCCACAAGCCCAAGTTGATCAAATTTTATGCTCTGGGGCCTTTGCTAGATCCACCATGTGCAATAAAAATACAGTTTCACCATGGAAACCTCCCAAAACATAAGAAAGGGCATGTGAAGTGGCAGAAGTGCTAAGCCTTAGCCCCAAAATGACTACGATTCGTTCTCACTCGCAGCAGGTGCCCCCAAGGATCCAAAGGGATTTTCACCTTTTCTTGTGAAATCGAGGATATCATACCACTTGGAGACTAGAGTGGGAGAATATGAAAAGGAAGGAAATATGTTATAAGCCCCATCTCCCCAACAATAGATACCCTGGAGAAGGGGAAGGCCAAGGAATAAAAAGGAAGCCCGGGAAATCCAAGTGCCAAACGAGCCGCATGCAAAATCAACTACTGAAGAATTACTTATGCATGTTATTCGGCTAAAGCCTACCGAAGGTACAAGATGAGGAATCAAGAGAAAATCATGGAGGACAGATGCCATGGGCACTAATTTTCGAGATCCATCTCAATGGCTAAAGCAGGCGCAACTTACTGTCGCCGAACTTTACCAGGAAAACAGGGAACTCAGACAATAGTTAGCAACGAATACTCTTGAAATGTTAGCATCGTAAGGCTGCGAAGGAAACATGAAGTGGATCAAAAGACAACTCAGAGAGGCACATGATACAATCATACAACTGCATGAGACATAGAGGCTGTCAGAAGAAAGGAAAGTGAAGCATTTTAGAGATTGTGAAGCAGCTGAAGAGAAAGTCCATGCAACTATTGTCAGCATGCAAAAGAAGCATGACTAACTGGGTTCATCCTTGTATCATCAAGAAGAGCACATTTCTTGGCAGTTTTGAAGGAAGCATCTCCCTTAAACCATTTTGTCATTTTGGTAACGACCAAGACAGTCAAAAGCTACTCGTCTTGCATGCACCCCAGTGAATCAGCGTGCGACAGAAATCAAGGTCGTTACAGTAGATGGCAGAAGCCTGTCAAAATACTTTATTGTTCGGATACCTTGCCGAATGAAGGTTTTGACACATCACTCTCCCCATGACAAGACCTCCCTAGTAACCGAATTATCATGGTAGAATACAATAAGTCATGATGCGACCAGATGCAATTGTTTTCTATTTTTGGAAAGGCGTCATGCAACGAGTCATGTAGCATAGAAAAATCATTTTCCTAAGTTATAGGAACAATATATAGCGAGAAGGGCAGCCCAAGCGACACCCTTGCCTATATATTCTATCTTTTCAATGTCATCCAGGTTGGTTGGAAAAATTAGTATAGATAGTGTCTATTGAATGTAGTTTGAGTTCGATCGAAATTTAACCCAGAAGTCCTGAATCTTTGATGAAAAGATTCTAATTGTAGCAGTTGGATGTATTTTTTCCTATATTTTCGTATGTACTTCCTATATTATTTATTCATATCTATTTCTGTCTAAATAGGAACATATTTTAAAACCTAGGATTCACTGCGTAGTGCCTTGGGATTCATGCCATTTAGAAAACCCATTTTCCTCTATGTTAAACTCTGAATTCATCCTCAATGGTGCTCTAAGTCTCTTTTTTTGTTTTCTCCCCACCTCACACAATGATTTTTCACTGAAGACTATTGCTTTCTTAGCCTTTATCATCTCAAGTTCAGTCACCGAGTCATTTCTTTCTATCGTTTTCTCGAACCGACTCCATATCCCAAGGTCTTACTCTCTTGTGCCAATATAACCAAAACCCATTATTTCAAAGGTGTTAAATCTAGCCAACAACTTTAAATCCATATCTCACACTGAGACAATGTCTCCCGAGAGAGCCCTCTCCAAGTCCGGAGGGCTAGTTTCGGGTCTCAAAGTTGGTTGAAAAAGTTACCTCTTCGTCTTCTTATCATCTGAACATATTTACAGAGTGCTAACATTTTGGCATTGTTTTCGGGGATGGAATTGAATTTTTTTTCCCTGGGAGAACGACTGAAGTTACAATTTTGACCCCTAAGGGTAACAGAGGGACAAAAATCTACATTGGTTGAAACCTTTACCCTAGCGAATCCAATCAAAAATACCAGTAGCACCAAGTAACGTGGTTCAGGAACCCTGGCTCCAAAGATGATCTATACTAGATCCAATCCTGACCCAAACACTATAGATTCTGTGTACAACCCCGAGAAAATTTTGCATAGGACTAGAGAGCAAGTGTCGGACCTGTTCTATTACCTAGACAGAAGCTTGTCCTTACCCAAAGACAGTGTGCAAAGCATTGATGACCTTGAGATTTATGCATTATTTGAGCAAACCTTGTTCAGGTATAATTCTAAAACCAGCTTGGATGAGATAGTTTTCGACCAGAAGAGATTCCAATACCTGATATATAATAATATCCCTCAAATCCAAAATCTTCCTAGAGCCATGGTCGCCAGATTTGCCCCCCTTGTTTTTTCATCGCAACTGCATGATTTCCCCAAAATTACAGCCAGAGGATTAAGCTCTATGATGTTGAGGGGAATGTTTTAGCCCAGAGGCATCTGGACTGGTTCAATGATTTTTTTGACCTAGAGGAGGTGGAATATGCAGACGCAAAAATGAGGTTGTTTGCACAGATTTTTTCGGGGGAGGTGAGGAAATGGTTCAAAGCCCTCTCGACTGCAAGCATTCAAGACTTTGTCATGTTCAAAACCTCTTTCATTACTAGATGGGGAGACAAGACGAAACCCTTGCAGCTATTAACATGGTACAATAATATGAAGAATGTGTCAGAGGAGATGGTGCAAGAATTCTCAGCTCATTTTATGAAGGTTTATAACTCGATTCTTGCAGAAGTCTAGCCACCCCCTGGGGCTGCGCAGTTGTGATACGCCGACTCCTTCGACAATGATTTCTCCTTGTTGTTGAGAGAAAGGACGTCAGCAAATGTAGACACAATAATGAGAAACGTGATCGAGGTCGAGGTAAATATGATGGCATCAGGGAAGATCAAACAAAGATTCAATAGAGGCGATAGGAAACCCCAAGGAGATGAACAACCATTGACATATTGGTCCTCAGATGACAAGTTCAATTTGATGATGAAGATGATGGAGAAATTCATGGAGAGAATGTCCCTAGAAAACAAACCTATCACCCGAGAACATCATGAACCTCAGCCCAGAAATAAAAACCTAAGAAGGGGTCAAGTTCCTTAGATCAGATAGAGGAAACAGAGGGAGTAGAGAGAACAGGGAAACCAACAAGAAATTCCTTTGTTCCAAAAAAACTACATGGACGAAGACTTCGATCAGATGTTCGAAGACCAAATGCATTGCTACGATGACAAGAATCCACACTTGTTTTTGACAAAGGGAGAGCATGATCATTACATGAGCGAAAAAAATGATTTTGTGTTGGAAGTGGATGATACACCATTTTGTGAAGCGGATGATGCGTTGTCCTGGAAGATGGAAGAGTTGATAAAGGGTTATTAGAACTCCATCATCCAGTTTTAGAAGAGATATAACCTCAGAAGCAAAGAGGCGGCTACTGAGCCTCAATAGACTAATCCCATAAGGAAACCTTCGACAGACACCCCTTCAACAACCAGACTAAACCTAGACAACCCGACCAAGGATGCAACTAAAAAGGGGAAGTCAAAGGAGGAAGCCCCAAGGAAAGCGTCGGAAACAAGTTGGGAAGCATGTGGAAAAGAGGTAGAGAAATTGTGTCCCCCTTTTAACTTTGAGCATGAAATGGATAAAATCAAAATCTTTGTCCCGTTCAATGAACTTATTAGAAAGGGTGAGTATCAGGAGAAAATGATTAAAATGTTAAAAATGGGCGGGACCCCTGATACTTTGAACGTCCAGGATGATCACCCTATTAATTTTTCTTTTCCACACGTTGAGGAGATAAGTGATACTAAGGAAATTCCCCCATTCTATGTGAGTCTAAAAATCCATGACATGACCCTACATAACGCCATGTTGGATTCAGGCACGTCACACAACCTCATGCCAAAGGTGATCATGGACGAGTTGGGTTTGGACATCACCAGGCCCTATAAGGACCTTTTTTCTTTTGACTCAAGGAAAGTCAAGTGCTTGGGTCTCATCAAAGACTTGGTCATATCACTGGGCCAAATTCCTTCAAAAAACATGGTTATGGACGTGATCGTGGTAGATATACTCCCTAAGTTTGGCATGTTGTTGTCCAAATCATGGGCTACGAAGTTAAAGGGGACACTACAAATGGACATGTCATACACCACTATTCCTATCTTTCACCAGGATAGACGGTTGTACAGATAAGTGTTGTTTAAGAACATGGTAAGAAGTAAAACGCAGCCAAATAACCATCCTATATACTCTGTCGACACTGAGGTTGGTTCTTCTATATTCTACAATGAACTAAGATTTGAAGAGGAAGAGTTGACAACCATCATGAAAGCTTATGAGGAAACCACACAAAAAGCAACACAGTGCATCGACCCAAAGAACCACATGTAAAACGAGATATGGAACATGAGTTTTGATGGAGTTGTCAGTAAGGAAGGAGCAAGAGTCAACGTATGGATAAGCCTCCCCAAGGTGGGCACAAAGTTGTTCTCATACAATCTCACGTTCAAATGTACAAACAACATGGCCGAGTATGAGGCACTAATCTTGGGCTTGAAGGTTTCAAAATAACTGGGCATGACAAGGATAGTAGTGCATGGAGACTCTGAGTTGATTATAAACCAGGTGAAAGGAATATATTAGTCCAAACACCCCAGGATGAGAGCATATAGGAATTCGGCACTGGACCTCCTCAAAGAATTTTCAGAGTATGATTTATCTGTTATCCCAAGAGAGAAAAATCATATCACCGATGCGTTGGCTAGCTCGACCTTGGTTTTTAAAATCCCCATCTTCCAAAATAGAAAATACGAGATCGAAGTCAAACACAGGTTGATAATGCCTGATAATATCAAACATTGGTAGGTGTTTGAGGACGACAAATAAGTGGATATATTTATTCAAATGAGCGACAAGTTCAATAACATAAACATTGATGACAAGTGTTTCTGCAACGAAAATGAGAGGGTGGATGCAGGAAGTAATGAAGACCCTTTCCATAACCAAATAGACCCTTTCCATAACCAAATAGCGGGAAGGGACATAGTACAATTGAAGAACAACATCATCCCAAAGGGTCTAGTTTCATTGGAAAAGTTGTTTGATGAAAATGACTTTGCCAGAAATCCCAATATCATTGCAAACGATGAGGATGTTGAATACTGCAACATTGGGACTGAGGAGAACCCAAAAATAATCAAATTGTTGAAAACACCCAGTCCAGAGGTCAAACAAGACTACATCAAGCTCATGAAGGATTTCCCAGATGTTTTTTCTTGTATTTATGATGACTTAAAGGTGTATGACACTAAATTGATTCAGCACATCATCCCTCTCAAAGAAGACCAAAGGCCTTTCAAACTGAAGCTGCGATGGATAAATACCTTACCTCTGTTGCTAATAGAAAAGGACGTAAAGAAACTCTTCAAAGCTAAAATTATCGTTTCTTTAAGGTTTTCTAAGTCGGTGGGCAACTTGGTACCTGTTAGAAAAAAGAGCAGCAAAATAAGACTGTGTATGGATTTTCGTAACTTAAACAAGGTGTCCTTCAAGGACCACTACTCACTCCCTAAAATGAACTATATTCTGCAAAAGGTGGTGGGGTCCTAGAAGATGTCCAAGTTGGATGGTTTTTTAGGTTACAATAAGATATTGGTACACCCGAACGACAAGGAAAATACTTCTTTTATGACGCCATGGGGGATGTTCATGTATGCCAAGATTCCTTTCGACCTGATGAACGTCGGAGCTACCTTCCATAGGAAAATGGACATCGTGTTTGATGACGAAAGGGACAAGTTTATTGTGATCTATCTGGAATACATCACAGTATACTCTGACTCTAGCAAACAACACCTCGGGCATCTGAAAAGGGTTTTCCAGAAGTGAAGGAAGTTCAACATATCGTTAAATCCAAATAAATCACATTTTGGGATGGAAGAAGGGAAGTTATTGGGGCACATCATCTCTAAAGAGGCCATTAAGATAGACCCCATCAGGGTTGAAGGAATACTGAAAATTGACACCCCGTGCAGTAAGAAGGAAGTGCAATCCTTCCTGGGAAAAGTAAACTTCTTGAGAAGATTCATCCCGAACTTGGTAGAGATTATAAAGCATATCACCTACATGCTCAAAAAGGGGAACAAGATCAATTGGAACCCAGAAGCCAAGAATTCATCTGAAGGTATCAAGGTAGCACTAACTAGAGCTCATGTTCTAGCTAGTCCAGACTTCACGAAAGACTTCATCTTGTTTTCGTTCGCTTCGGAGCATATGATTGTCGTCTTGTTGTTACAGAAAGACAAGCATAATTTTGAAAATCCCATAGCCTATTTTAGCTGAACATTGAGGGATGCTCCCTTAAGGTAAGAAATTATGGAGAAACAAGCATACACCTTAGTGAAGTCCCTAAAGCAGTTCAGAACATACATATTACACTCCCATGTTATTTATTTGGTTCCTAGCAACTTAGTCAAAGATATCCTAACTCAACCTGACCTTGAGGGGAGGAGGGGTAAATGGATAGCGACCATGTTGGAATATGATCTTGAAATAAAGCCCACGAATTTGATTAAAGGGTAGGGCATTGCAAAGTTGATTGTGCAGTTGGACTGTGACGTTGTGGGGATAACCTTCATTGATGATCTGTCGAAGAATCCTGGGGAAGAAACAATTGTGCAAGTATCTCAAGATTTTGTCGATTCATCATGGTATATAGACATGATATATGTGATAAGGAACCTGCAAGCCCCTCTAGGTTTAAGTAAGACCAAAGCCATATTTCTAAAGCTTAAAGCGGTTAAGTTCTGCATCTTGGATAGTTCACTATACAGAAAATACCCTGGAGGGATATTGCTGAGTTGTTTGCTGGAAAACGACGTGAAATGAGATATCAAAGAATTTCACAAGGGAGACTGCGGAGGACACCATTTCTAGAAAACCACCGTGAAAAACATCCTAAGAGCGGGTTACTATTGGCCTACTATCTTCGAAGATGTATACAAATAAGTGTCCAGGTGCCACGATTGTCGTATTTTCGATGGAAGAAGAAAGATGCATCCCTAGCCACTAAAGTCGATCTCAGTCGAAGCACCTTTCATGCAGTGGGGTTTAGATTTCATAGGGGAAATAAATCCTCCATCCTTAGAGGAACACAAATCGATAGTCATAGCCACAAACTACTTCAGGAAATGGATAGAGGATATATGCACGAAGCAAGCTACCGACACAGTCATCATCCAATTTCTAGAGACAAATATCTTGTCGATATTCGGATGCCCTGTCAAGATCATAACCGAAAACGTAGCCGAATTCAAATCCAAGAAGATGTAGAAGTTTTGTCAGGATTACAATATAACCTTGGGGCATTCCACAATGCACTACCCACAAGGAAACAAGTTAGCAGAATCATCAAATAAAATTCTAAACAGGATCATAAAGAGACTCCTACAAAACAATAAAGAAGCTTGGCATAAAAATCTTATCTATGCACTGTGGTTACAACCAAGAAATCCATCTCAACATTGCCTTTTCAGATTGTGTACGGCACAAACACAATTTTCCCTACCACACTTGGGCTTGCCGTTAGAAAGTTGCTGCAAGAGAAGGAGGTCGAGCCAGATGACACATAGAGGATAATAAATTAGTTGGTTCACACACAACAAATGAGGGAATGGGTGTACAATTGATCACAACTCCACCAGGATAGGATGAAGAAAACCTTTGACAAGTGTTCTAAGCAAGAGGAATTTTGGTTGGGTGATCTGGTGTTGAAATGGTACGCAATAAATGAGGATAAAGGAAAGCATGGAAAATTTGATAATCTGTGGATGAGTGCATTCAAAATCAGTGCACATCATGGAAATAATGATTATTTTATGGAAGAAATAAATAGAGAGCGCATTGGTTGGGGCCTGTAAATGGCAGGTTCCTCAAACATTATCTAATGAAACAAGATACATTTAAGTCTAATCTCATTGTAAATAGTCATTTTTTTTTCCGAGTCAGTATGCCAACAAAAAATCAAGCCCGAAGTGAAGACCCTAAGTTTTATGATGAGTCTTTTAGAAACTGTATCAATAGGTTTAGGTTGCGTTTTTTTTTAATATTTCAGTGTCTGAAAGTCGAATAAGGCCCAATGGTCAGGGACCTAGTCCACTATTCTTTGCTACCTCGCGGGGAGGATAGCATCCCCGTTGGAGCCATTTGTTAGTGCCGCCATTTTCCCTTTAAATTAGAGTCAGTTTAGTCGAGTTATGACCCGTTTGTCAAAGCATGTGAGATCAAGTATGAAACAAAAAAAGGGTCAAAGTCAGCAGGTGTCCAGTTGGCCCTTGGAGTCGGGAAGGGATGTTAGAGTCCAAATATGTGTAAGTAAGTACAAGTCTGTTCCCAACGAGTCGGGTCCTATTAAAAAGAGAGTTTCTACGTGCCCCAGGTCTAGGCAAGTTGTTAATAGAAGCCATATCAATAAGTGCAGTAACCATTATCGACTCATTATGAAGGATGGAAGAATGAAAACTCACAATGTTCGTATCATGTATGCTCTACAACCCTTATCAACTGTACTTTACACGCGTAGATGTGCTATGGAAAATCTACAGTCCGTTCTGAGACATCCAGTTGCCATGAATCCGATGTCCCTTTGCACATTTCCTCCTCTCGCCTTCTCTGTTATAAATTCCAGTTGCTCTCCATGCATTCTGTTTGCAAATTGGGTTTATGCATTGTTTGTTATCTCTTTCCCGCAAGCCCAGGTTGATTGAATTTTCCACCTTGGGGCCTTTGCCAGATCCACCGCACGTAAGACAAATACAGTTGCACAATGGAAACCTCCCAAAACGTAATAAAGGTCATGTGAAGTGGCAGAAGTGCCAGGCCCGAGCCCCAAAGTGACTGGGATTCATTCTCACTCGCAGCAGGTTACCCCAAGGATCCAAAAGGATTTTCACCTTTTCCCGTGGAAGTGAGGATATCATACTTCTTAGAGACTGGAGTGGGTGAAGATGCGTAGGAAGGAAATACATTAGAATCCTTTTCTCCCCAACAAAAGATAGGCCGGAGAAGGGGCAGGACAAGGAAGACTAAGGAAGCCGAGGAAATCCAAGTCCCAAACTAGTTGCACGCAAAACCAGTTGCTGAAGAATTACTTATGGACACTATTCGGCTGGAGCCTGCCGAAGGTACAATCTGATGAAGTGGGAGTAGAACATGGAGGACAGATGTCGTGAGCACTAATGTTTGAGAGCCATCTCAGCAGCTGAAGCATGTGCAACTCGGTGTCGCCGAACTTTACCAAGAAAACAGGGAACCGAAACAACAGTTAGCAGTGAAGACTCTTGAAATGTCAGCATCGCAAGGCCGTGAAGGAAACGTGATGTGGCTCAAAAGACAGCTCAGAGAGGCACGAGATACAATTGTACAGTTGTGCGACATACAGAGGTTGTCAAAAGAAAGGAATGTGAAGCGGCCAAAGAGAAATTCCGCGCAACTCTTTCCAACGCACAGAAGAAGCATGATTAACTGGCTTCATCCTCGTATCATCAAGCAAAGTATAGTTATTAACATTTTTGAAGGAGGCATCTCCCTTAAACCATTTTTTCATTTTGGTAACAACCACGACAGTCAGCAACTACTCATCATGCACGCACCCCAATGAATCAATGCACAGAAGAAATCAAGGCCGTTACAGTAGATGGAAGAAGCTTGTCAGAATACTTGATCATTGAGATACCTCGTCGAAGGAAGGTTTTGACACATCACTCTCCCCAGGAAGAGACCTATTCAGCTGGAGCCTACTGAAAGTACAAGCTAATGAAGTAAGAGTAGAACACGAAGGACAAATTTCACGAGCACTAATGTTCGAGAGCCATCTCAGCAGCTGAAGCAGGCACAACTCGGTGTCACCGAACTTTACCAGGAAAATAGGGAACCGAAACAACAGTTAGCAGTGAAGACTCTTGAAATGTCAGCATTGCAAGGCCACTAAGGAAACATGATGTGGCTCAAAAGACAGCTCAGAGAGGCACAAGATACAATCATATAGTTGTGCGACATAGAGAGGTTGTCATAAGAAAGGAATGTGAAGCATCTGAGAGAATGTGAAGCAGCCGAAAAGAAATTCCACGCAACTCTTTCCAACGCGTAGAAGAAGCACGATTAACTGGATTCATCCTTGTATCATCAAGAAGAGTATAGTTCTTAACATTTTTGAAGGAGGCATCTCCCTTAAACCATTTTCTCGTTTTGGTAACAACCATGACAGTCAGCAACTACTCGTCGTGCACTCACCCCAACGAATCAATGCGCAGAAGAAATCAAGGCCATTACAGTAGATGGAAGAAGCCTGTTAGAATACTTGATCGTTGAGATACCTCGTCGAAGGAAGGTTTTGACACATCACTCTCCCCATGACGAGATCTCACCAGTAACGAAATTCTCGTGGCATAATACAACCAGTCATGATGAGACCAGATGCAATTGTTTTCTATTTTTGGAAGGCGTCATGCGAAGAGTCATGTAGCGTAGAACAATCAATTTCCTAAATTCTAGGAATAGTAGATAGTGAGGAGGGCATCCCAAGCGAAGCCCTTGCCTATATATTTTATCTTTTCAATGTAAGTCAGGTTGGTTGGAAAAATTAGTATAAACATTGTCTATTGAATGTAGTTTGAGTCCGATCGAACTTTAATGCAAAAGTCCTGAAGCTTTGATGAAAAGATTCTAATTGTAGCAGTTGGATGTATTGTTTCCTTTCTTTGTGTATGTATTTCATGTATTCTTTATTCATATCTATTTATGTCTAAATAGGAATGTATTTTCGAACCTGGGATTCACTGTACAGTTCCCTGGGATTCGTGCCATTTAGACAAACCGTTTTCCTCTAAGATAAACTCTGAATTCATCCTCAACGGTGCTCCGAGTTTCTTTCTGTGTTTTCTCCCCGCCTCACACAATGATTTTTCACTGAATATTGTTGCTCGCTTAGCTGTTATCCTCTCAAGTTCAATCACCGAGTCATTTGTTTCTATCGTTTTCTCAAACCCACTCCATAGCCCAAGGTCTTACTCTCTTGCACCAATATAACCAAAACCCGTTATTTCAAAGGTGTTAAATCTAATCAACTTTAAAGCCATATCCTGCGATTATTTTTGGTACTATTTTAATCAAACATAATTTTTTTTTGTAGTAGTTTGAATTAAGGGTTGCAATCTTTTTATTATCTTTGGTACTATTTTAACTTTTTTTTTTTCTACAGATCTAATTTTCTTTTGTAATTTTCATAATGCACATGGTTCTCGATTCATCGCAAACTTATGTGGGCACCTCGATTCTATTCTATTATGGGGGATTTGAAGTCCAATGCATGAAAATATTATCATGGAGGTCGCTTTTATGGGTATGATTGTTGTAAACATGATTTATAATAACAGATAAGTTTTACAATTAGTTTAATATTTTCGGCCAATATCCATTATGTAATCATGGAGTGTAATATTAAATTCATAATTTTGTCCTTTGGAATGAGAATATTTTATTTTATTCTGCCTCCAATTTTGGTTTGTCTCTTATTTTAGGTTTTTTTGTTTGATTAAATTCTCATTTTCTACCTAGTGGCCATCCTTCCAAAACAATGCAATTCAATCCAAATTTCGACCCTTCTTAGAATCATGAATTCTTTGCACTCCCCCTTTCCACGATGCTCTCCAACCATGCGCGAGCCTAAATTAAATTTGTCCACCATTCCTGTCCAAAGTAACTATAACGATTTTCAAACCCATACTCTCACCAAGGCTAATCGTCCCCAATTCGAAAATAAATATAGCTATTTTCAAACCCATATTTCGTCCATCACTAATCATCCCCAATTTCTAACCCATACTCCCTCCATCGCTAATCATTCCAAGAAAGACATTGTCGGTTACGACAGTTCAGACACATGTAAGGCATCGGTTCTCGCAGTTTATACACCTCCATAATGTCATATAGGCTTATGAATGGGATGGATTGTATAACTAGAAATATTAAAATTCTGGTAAAGATTTCAAGTCACTGAACGTTCATCTTGGTGAATGTTTTTTTTCTCTATGTTTTTTGTTGTTTCAATTTAAAGATTATGTTTATATTGGTTGGTTGAATATTTTTATTTTATTTATTTTTGGATGTTTCAATTTAAATATTAAAATTATTTACAATCTGACATGTTTACTGAAATTTTATAAAAATAATTTTTATATTAATGTAAACTAATAAGAAAATCTCATAATTTATTTCTCATATATATAATTTACTGCATGCAGGTAGGTTATGAACTCAGGTTTATTTCTCATATATCTAATTGTGTGTTCCCTAAGTTGAACATTTGGGATTTTATTTTAACTTGAACGGAGACAAGTCTTTTTGGCCGATCAATTTTCTATTCTTTCAATGTAGAGGAGAAGGGTTTACTTAAAGTCTTTTTGGTTAAATCTGCATAGTTTATATTTGTCCATTTAAAACACTCAAATAGCTAGTCCTAGATTATGCCCTAAGCGTGAACCTGCACCCTAACCCTAATATTCTGTAATTTCAATTAAGGTTTTTAATTTTTCTATTTATTAATATCATATTAATAAATATGATATGATATAAAACCTTAATAGTTATATTAAGTTTTGCAAAATATGATATGTTTAGTTTAAGTAATTTGTTTAAAAAAATCATTTGTTTAGAAAAGTGGAAAATGACAATCAAATAATGTATATAAACCACTTTTATAAAGTGATTAATTAATATATATAAACTACTGTTGCTAGTAAATATGACTTTGACTTTTTGAAAAGACCTTTATCTCTTTCTTTCTTCTAGTAGGATGGTGTATGAAGTCGGTTCCCAAGGTCTTTCTTTCCTCTAGTAGGATGGTATATGAAGTCGGGTCCCAAGGTCAAGTTCTAGCATATATCACAGCCCACGTACACAGCTAATCCAGATAGTGTTCACACCAAGAGAGGGAAGAAGAACACATGGATTATTTGGATGACCCACTATAGGGACGATCGATTTAGGTTTCCCTGAAAATCTCCAGTGTGTTTTTAAGTTATTTAGCTACAAACAAATCATCGGTGGAGAAGACCTTAGCAGAGGACACTTTTACAGTATGTGGCTCCATCATTTGAGATTTAGTGGTTTTGTACCTGCAGGTGGTTGAAAAGATAGGAGATCCATCCCCTAGATCTGATGAGACACAGATCGATGGAGGCACTAGGAGGAGCAGAAAGACTAGTCAGTTTCATAAAAGAATGCCAACAAGTTCTCATTGGATATAAACTATGAAAAAGGAATAAACTTTGTGAACCACTCCCCAAGTCTTGGACATAGCAAAGACATCAAGTGAGGAACCATTTGCAGGTAATATTTCTTTTTCAGCACCTCAATTTGTTGATTCTAAAATATAATTTGGAACTTTGGGATAATTGTCTTCTTCTTTAGAGATGGATAGTGGTGAGGATTTCCTCTCCAAACTACTAGGGCTATCAATACCCCAACCTTCCACTCTTATACATATAACTAACCTTTACCATCTCGGGGAGGTTCCATTTCTCCGTCCAAAGTGATAAAATGAGAAGCAGAGAATACAGAGAAAGAGTAGAGTAGAAATAATATTCAGTATATTGAGTATATGAGAAAAAGAGTACATTCAGAAAAGGGAAAAGAGTTGAGATAAATAGGCTCAAGCAAATCAAGAACATCATGAAATGATAGTACAACTGACCAGGACAACTGACAATGTACAGTTAGACTATTGAGGTTACATTATATTTAACACTCCCTCTTAAACTCAACAGTTACAATCATCAACACTGATAATGCCCAAGTGTTGTCTCTGAAAATCAAAAACAGATTTTCTTAGTGGCTTTGCAAAAATATATGCGAGCTGATCTCGAGAGCCACAAAATTTAAGTGCAATGTCACCATTATTGACGAGCGCTCAGATGAAGTGAAAGCGAGTGTCAATGTGTTTGTTTTTCTTGTGAAACACATGATTTTTGGATAGAGCAATTGCTGAGGTGTTGTCATAGAATATAGGAGTTGGCTCATTTTTTGTATGTGACATATCTTTCAATATTCTTCTCAGCCACACAACTTGACAGGAAGCTGAGGTAGCAACGACATACTGTGCCTCTGTAGAAGATATTGATACAATGGGTTGCTTCTTTGATGCCCATGAAATCAGGTTCGTGCCCAGGTGAAAAACATATCCTGAGGTTCTTTTTTCTGTCATCTAGGTTGCCTGCAAAATCAATGTCTGTGTAACTAGAGAGATGATTATCATCAGACTGAGTGTACCATAAGCCAAAATTGAGAGTTCCTGCAACATAACTCAGAATCATTTTCGCCATCTTCTAGTGAAAATATTTGGAGGATTCCTTAAACCTGGAAACAAGGTTGGCTACATACATAATAACAGGCCTAGTTGTTGTAAGATACAACAAACTGCCTACTAAAATTTTGTACAGGGTAGGGTCCACTGTAGGTCTGTCATCTTAGTTGCTCAATTTTGTGCCTAGGGGTATAGGAGTTTCTGTTGGATTGCATTCTTCCATGCGGAATCTTTTGATGATGTCTCCTGCATACTTTTGCTAACAGACAAAAATTCCTTTGGTTGAATGATCAACCTCAATTCCCAAAAAATATTTCATTATGCCAAGATCTGTCATCTCAAACTCAGATTGCATGGCATGTTTAAAACTGGTTAACTCAAGATTTCCAGTATATGTCATGTCATCAACATATAAACATACAATCAAAATTTTGCCATGTTGATCAGTTTTGGTATAAAGAGTTGTCTCATTTTGGCTTCTGTTGAAACCACTTTTGATCACATAAGTGTCAATTCTTTTGTACCAAGCTCTTGGAGCTTGTTTTAATCCATACAGGGCTTTCTTCAACCAATATACTTTGGCTGGTTGCTCTTTGACTTCAAATCCAGGTGGTTGATCCACATAAACTTCTTCTTCTAAGAAACCATTCAAGAAAGATGACTTGAAATCCATCTGGTATACTTTCCATTTGTGTTGAGCTGCTATGGCTAAGAGAGTTCTTATTGTGTCCAACCTTGCTACTAGAGAAAAAGTTTCACCATAATCGATACTAGGTTGCTGTGAGAATCCTTTGGCAACAAGTTTTGCCTTGTGCTTTTCAATCTGCCCTTTTTCATTGAGTTAAGTTTTGTAAACTCACTTGACACCAATACTTTTCTTGTGTCTAGGCAAATCAACAAGATCCCATGTCTTGTTATTCTCAATGGAGTCAATCTATTTGTTGACATGTGGCTCCTTAGCTGCCTCTTTAAAAGATGTAGGTTGACATGACATTAAGGAAAAAAAGATTGTGTTGTTCAATGTCATCCAACTGCTGATGGATTTCTCTCAAACTTCGAGTTCTTAGGTTTGGAAGTTTAGAGGATGAATCTCTACTGGAAGTTGAGTTATCCTGAGAGTTTTCAGATTGTCCTTGTACCTGCAATCTTGGAAGAGCAGGTTGAGGTATCGTATGTCCTGAATTTTCTGCGTTTTCAAGAATGGGCAGCAATGGATTTTGACTGTCCATTTTTTTATTTTCATAATCGTTCCAGAGTTGATTTTCCAGACATTTTACATCTCTGCTGAGAATTAGTTTCTTTGAGATTGGATTGTAGAGCCTGTAAGCTTTTGATGTTTCATTGTAGCCAGTAAAGATGCATTTCTCACTTCTGTCATCCAGTTTCTTCCTTAATTCGGAAGGTATGTGAGTGTATGCTATGCATCCAAATGTCCTTAGATGTGAAACATTTAGCTTTTTCCCACTCCCTGCTTCTTAAGGGACCTGCACCTTGAGACTGGTGGTTGGTGATCTGTTTAGGAGATAAGATGAGCATGCTACTGCTTCAGCCCAAAATACTGAGAGTTTTGATATATTTGCCACTTTGTTTTTCACCTTCACCTTTGAATTCTTTGAATTTTGCAAAAGTTTCAGACTTGTGTCTAAGAAAATAGATCCAGATTTTCTTGCTAATGTCATCAATAAACGTTAGAAAATAAAAGCTACCACCTATGGACTCTATTTGCATTGGTCCACATAGGTCAGTGTGAACAGGTTCGAGATGTTGTTTGGCTTGAGTGGAGGACTGTGGAAAACTAGTTCTCTTATGTTTTCCAAGTATGCAAGACTCACATGGGGGATTTTTCTCTTTGAAAAAAGGGAGACCTTTGACCATGGAGTGATTTTGTAGAAGACTTAGACTCTGAAAGGGTAGATATCCAAATCTTGTATGCCAAACCATAGTTTCATTGGGGGTGGATGCACTTTGTGCATATGTTTGGATCATATTTGTAGTTCTGAGGGTCAGGGGAAACATCATATTCCGAGTCATGTGGATTTCATAAATCAATTTTCTGTTGGGGGTTTTATCATATATCCGCCATGATGCTCCCCCAAAAATTACCTTATAGCCATGTTCAATGAGTTGTCCTACACTTAACAGATTATGTTTTAGATCTGGAACATGATAGACATTGTTTATGTCATTATTTACATTTTGTTTAGTAAGAATAGGTACAGTTCCTTTTCCTTGAACTTTGACTAAGGAATCATTTCCAAGTGTAATATCAGAGGAAATTGAAGAATCAATGCATGAAAGTAAATATTTGTTACCTTTCATGTGATTGATGCATCCACTGTCCAGTAACGATAGATCTTTATGTTGTTCTTTAGTCTTGTGGCATGATAGAGACATACCATCAGAGGTTTCTCCTTCATGATTTGAGACATGCGCTCTGCCTGAGAGATGATTTGATTGCTTCTTCCTGCATTCAAATTCATAGTGCCCATACTTTTTGCAGTAATATCATTGTATGCTTGATTTTTCATTTGATCTTCTCCCTCTGCCTCTTTGAGGCTGGAAACTAGGATTATGGTTCTGTTGTCTATGACCTCCACTTGAGTGAGGGTTATTTGGACTCCTCGCTCTTCCTTGGTGACCTCTGCCTCTTCCTCTGTTGAAAGAGAATTGAGATTTGAAGGCATTTGTGATTAACTCATCTGTGAGATGCAGTCTGGTCTCATGTGTCAATATAGAGCCCATTAATTCATCTGTCGAAAAATTTGACAGATCCTTGGATTCAAGGATTGTTGTAATGACCATTTCGAATTTCTTTGGTAAACTTATGAGGACTTTCTCAACAATGCATTGATCAAGGATGGATTCACCAGTCAATCTGATCTAGTTTACGATTCCCATAACTCTAGTCATAAAGTGATCAACATTTTCAGACTCTGTCATTTTTAAAGTCTCGAAATGTGTCCTCAAGGTCTACAGTTTGACTATTTTGACCCTCTCATTTCCTTGGTAGGCTGATTTAAGGATGTCCCAGACCTGTTTTGAAGTAACAGTGCCTGTGATTTTTGAGAAAATCGAGTCATCCACTGAATTTTGAATCCACAATTTTGCCTTATTCTCTTTGTTCCTCTGTGTTACCTGAGCAGTTCTCTCTTGGTTGGTCATGGCGGCAAGGTCCGCGGGATCTCGTTCCACATATCCAAGATCCACTGGATCCCAACACTCTTGTTATTGCAAGAAGGATCTCATTCGAAGAGACCAAAAATCATAATTATTTCCAAGAAGAATCGGTCCTTGAGTTGGTCCTAAATTGCTAGACATGGTCATCTTTAAAGAATTTAAGAAAAATTAAAAAATAGAATTTTACGTTTACCTGATTCCTGCACGGAAAATATGGTCTTTGAATTTCTTTCAGTGACTTTGGACCGAAAAACGTGGTGTAAACCACTTCTTTGACTTTGATCTGGCTGGATCTGACTATCCAAGGAAAATATCTATGAATTCAGGGCTCTGAGCTCTGTTCTTTAGCAATTGTAGAAACTATAACGATTGTAGCCCCTATAATGGTGGAATAGGTCCAAATGCAAACTTAGCCCCATGCGAATAAGCACTGAGTGTGAGCTCCTTCCCCACATGACCACTACCCATGACCACTGGCTTAGCCCACAAAGAGCATGTCGTGCTTCGCGACCTAGAAAGTATTGGCATGTGAGCCACTCCTGACTCTCCAACTCCCAAACTCTGAAAGGGGCTTAATGAGCCCTCAGCTCCTCTCGTATCCTTCCTCCACATGACCATGACACTATGACCATGGTCCACTTTTCGGGATTTCGGTATTTCGGGACTCCTGCATGCAAGCCCCACTTAACTCCTATTTCCCGAAGCCCCGATCTTTGAAATGACGAAATTTCGGAGCTCCCAATCTGATGGTCCTGATTCTTCCACGATCTGATGGTTCAGATCATATCAGAATTTTGCGTTTTGCGAGTTCTCATAACTCTCGCCTCTGATTTCCTGATTGCCAAAATCGCGATGGCTCTGGATCAATCCAGATCTCTCTTTGATCGACGGTTGCAATTTTGTCGTGGTTTCACGTTTCTCGAAGTCGGAGGATGGTGCACCTCTATCCTCCCGATTCTCGATTTCTTGATAGAGTCAGATCGATGGCTCACGATATTTCTCGATCCAATGACTTAGATGGATTCGTGTTTTCACAATTCACGAATTCTTGCCGCCTTGATCTCTGACCTTTACACCCTATGAAATGTCGAGATCTCTGACATTGTGGAATACATACATATCTAGATGTCCCCACCAAGTGTTGATTATGTCATGACCATTTCTACCATATTGAGTATATTATTTTCTCTCGGAATCTAGAAGAAATGTTGCATTTTAAGTATATTTGGGTGTTTTTAATTAATACTTAATCATGATTAACCTAAGTTATTAAATGTTTTATTAACTTTTTAAAACACTTTTTTACTTATTGCAATTACTTCGACTCTTTGATACCTCGGCGGTTCGTGAACTTAGTCTTTATTAAAACTCCCGAAGGGAAATCTCCTAGAGTGACGTGGCAGAGATGACGTCATTCTTGAGGATGTGTCAAGAAAATAAAGGTGACATGTGTCACTTGAAAATGTATGAATCATCTAATGGAAGTATCAAAAATAAGTGCCAAGCTTATACATTACTTGTAGGGTAAATCTTATACATTAGTTGTATATTATCTAGTCGAAAAGAGCGGACGACAGTCTACTGGTGGTCGATGATGCTTCTGGTTTGGATGTCAACATGTTCCAAAGCCTAATTTATCATATCATTGTAGGGTATAATTCTAGGTCTTGCAAAAATCATATGTAGTTCTGACTGTGCTACAAATCTAAGCTTGGATGAGAAGGACTCGTCGTCTTCCTCGGCAAAGTCTTCTGGACAGTTAATAATATCATGCTCTAGAATATCTGAAACCTTCTTCCAAGACTTAATGGCATTTGTAACTCGTAGAGTTGTGTCTGATAGAACATCTGCATTCGGATTGGAATCATCACCTGATCCATCAAGCTTCCTTGCAAATTTTCATGTTGCCATAATCCTTAAGGAAATAAATTAGCCTGCATGTAACAAAAGAAGTCTATAAGATCTTCACTAAATGAAAAACTGCTATTTGCAAATGGTAAAATAACTTTTAAATTCGAAGTGTTTTATTCAAAATGTCTATAGGTCTTCGTATAGATCTACTGGTGAAGAATTTATTAGAAACTTAATGGAATTTATTACTTGGTGATTCACAATCTTTATTGAAATCGTTATCCTTAATCAATCATAAATGTCATTAATACTTCGACGGTTCGACGTTCGAAAGCTTTGGATGTGACAGGATGGAAATATATAGAAGTCTGAATCTGCGGAGTAATTAATTAATACTTAATCATGATTAACCTAAGTTATTAAATGTTTTATTAACTTTTTAAAACACTTTTTTACTTATTGCAATTACTTCGGCTCTTTGATACTTCAGCGGTTCGTGAACTCAGTCTTTGTTAAAACTCCTGAAGGGAAATCTCCTAGAGTGACGTGGCAGAGATGACATCATTCTTGATGATGTGTCAAGAAAATAAAGGTGACACGTATCACTTGAAAACGTATGAATCATATGATGGAAGTATCAAAAATAAGTTCCAAGCTTATACATTACTTGTAGGGTAAAGCTTATAGACTAGTTGTAGATTATCTAGTCGAAAAGAGCCGACGACACTCTACTGGTGGTGGATGATGCTTTTGGTTTGGATGTCAACATGTTTCAAAGCCCAATTTATCATATTATTGTAGGGTATAATTCTAGGTATTGCAAAAATCCTTTGTAGTTCTGACTGTGCTACAAATATAAGCTTGGATGAGAAGGACTCGTCGTCTTCCTCGTCAGAGTCTTCTGGACAGTTAATAATATCATGCTCTAGAATATCATAAACCTTCTTCCAAGACTTAATGGCATTTGTAACTCGCGGAGTTGTGTCTGATAGAACATCTGCATTCGGATTGGAATCATCACCTGATCCATCAAGTTTCCTTGCAAATTTTCATGGTGCCATAATCCTTAAGGAAATAAATTAGCCTACATGTAGCAAAAGAAGTCTGTAAGCTCTTCACTAAATGAAAAACTACTATTTTCAAATGGTAAAATAACTTTGAAATTCGAAGTGTTTTATTCAAAAAGTCTATAGGTCTTCGTATAGATCTACTGACGAAGAATTTATTAAAAACTTAATGGAATTTATTACTTGGTGATTTTTAAATCTTGTTCTCAATAACAGAAGTATCATAGGTTTTTAAATCCTCATAAGACCATGAAAAAACATCTATATATTGTTTAAGTAACTCATCATATTTACTTGTTATTTGTGCCAAAATATATTTTGATATTTTCACCATCTTGGGATTTTCATTAGATCCTACATTACAATCTTCAACTTCTTCAAGTTGAGGTCACAAACTAGAATTTAAAGGTATATCATCATGGTCAAACAATCTTTCTAGAGGGAGAAGACCTCTATGAATTTGATTGTTTTCAAGTAAGATAATGTGGTGATTTGCAATTTTATCTTGGAACTTTTCTGGATTTTCTCCTTCCTAAAAAATCCAGAGTGGATCATTCTAATTTTATTGATGAATGTGGGTCTCAGAAAACTCATCTACCATTTCCAGAAACTGCTTGATTTGTTCATCATATTCAAACACTTGCCAATGTTGAACATTGTCTGGAATCGAAGGTTTATGCCTCATCTCAATATGATATTTCATCTTCAAAACAATAGGTGGTATGAAAGTCGCAACAATTTTGGCTAAAGAGTCAGCTTGTTGATTTTGCATTATAGGAATAGAGTGAATATTAAAAGACGAGAAGAAATTCTCTATTATATCCCAGGTACAATTTCTATACGATCTTAATCTTGGATGTTTAGCTTGGTATTGTTGTTTTATTTTTTTACAATGACCTCAGCATCACCATAAACTATCAAATGTTCTATTTTTTTATTTTCTTGAAATTTCTAATCATAAAACTAAAGATTCATATTCACATACATTATTGGTATAATCGACAGCCCATTGTAATCTATAAGAGAAAGTAATAACATACTCATCACCTAGTGCCACAAATAAAACTCCAACTCTTGTTCCCTCACAAGATGAAGCACCATCAAAGAACATTTTCCACATCCCTTCTCTAACATTTATATTTTTCTTTGAAATTTTTATTTTTTTATTTTCTTCTTCTATACATTCTTCAAAATCATCATCTATAGATAATATACAATTTCCTAACTATTAATCAGCAACATAGACTAGGTAGTTATTGGTGTTTTGAGGGTCACTTACAGTATACGCCAGTCTAGTTTCTTTGTACAGTCGAGTAAATTGTCCACCAAAATTAGGAATTGTAGCATACGTCATGTCTAGCTGAATCGATCCTCCTAGCTTGGCACCCCAAGATCTAGATAAAAGCATGTCATACTTGTCAGGAATGTTATAAACAACCACATCCATAAGAATACTTTTCACAGGAACCTGAGCAAGATTTACAAATAAATATTTAATCATACCTAGACACTTAACCTTTCTAGAATCAAAAGAGTATAGATCTTGGTAAGGTCTAGTAATTTGAAGGCTCAATTTCTCCATGATAATCTTAGGCATTAAGTTATGTGAAGCTCCTGAATATTACATACAATTATGTAGTAAATGATCATGCACAATCAATCTAATATATAAAGGAGCAACTGAATATTTATTATTTTCAATGTGTGGTCCAAACATGATTGTAGGTTTTTCATCCTGTAAATTGATAACATCATCTTGACAGTCAACATCATAAAAACTTATTTCTTTAGCAATTTTTTTTTATAGATTGGGTTCCTAGCAAGTTCAACCAGAGGCATTGGAATTTTAATTTTATTAACTTCATTCTCTAAATGGAAAGTCCCAATTGGTTTTTCAGTTTCCCTTGTCTGAACTTCAGCTTCTGTATTTTTTGGCTTCTTAGTTTGTACTTCTTTCGTTTCAACTTGTTTTTCTCGAGCAACTTGCATTTCTTTTGACGGTTTTGCAACTGCTGCCTCATTTTCTTTATTTCATGATAAAATATTTTTTGGTGGAGAATTTATCGAATTATTTTCTCTTGGCCTCAAATCATATTTATGTTGAAGCTCGACCATTATTGAATCAGCGAGACCTTTCTATGTAGTGTCTCCCAAATTTTTGATATTTTCATCCTCATTAAATAAGATTCCATATCCAAGGATTTGTCATAATCCTGTTTAGTTAGGTGAGGCTCATGATCATCATCACTAAGGTTTTTTAGATATTCATCTAATTCATCATAATCTTGGACCTCATCCCTGCTAAAGTAGTGGATCTTCTTTCTCTCAAAAGTAGAGCGAAATCAAAATCAAAAGCTCCTACAAAAGTGACTTTTGCAGCTAGTTGGGAAGGTTTAACTTCAGCCGAGATTTTGTGATAAAGCTTATTAAATATTTGAATGAACTCTAGGATTGATTCAAATGTTTTCTTTCTCAAGGCTCTGAATTCGGCTAAGTAATAAAGATGATCTCTTTTCTCACCCCATTTCCTCATGAAGGAAGTTTCTGGACCATTATATGATGGTATAAAACCTACTGGAAGTCCTCTGAACCAAGTTTTTACATGTCTTTCAAATGTTTGTACTAACAGTCTTGTGTAAAGGTCCTCATTCTCAACACCAAGAATATCAACAAATTGATCGAAAAAGGCTATATGTTATGTTTTTGTTAAATCCCCTTCTCCCGTGAATTTAGGGAGGCTCTTCATGTCATTTTCAAGTATATCATGCAGAACAATAGGAAGAACTAAGGGATCATATCTAGAAGTGACCTTGGAAAAGATCCTAGGGGATTGAGTGGTTATATTAGCTTGTCCACTAGCTCCTGCACCTCCAACACCTCCAGAACCGGACATAGAAATTCTAGGAGATGGAATTCGAGGACTAAAAAGGAGATTATCAAAAACTACAAAATAATGATCTACTAAACTTTTGATTAATTCTGGATGGTGTGAACGAAGTTCAGAGAAATGATCGTGAGGAGATGGAAGATCTAAATGAGGGGGGGGAAGAAAAATTGAGCTTAGTTTCTCATATTTACCAGATGTATAGATACGAGAAGTAATAGGGGATGAATCTGAGTATAGAAAATAATCTTTAGGGTTTTTGGAAACAAAAACCTTTACTTTGGGACGAGAAATAATTGGTTATGTAATAATGATAGTAGGAATTGAAATGGATTATTTTTTTTCACTGGTAAAAGTATTTATCAATGAAACAGGGATGGTCTTGTCAATCTCAAATGTTATTTCAAGAATAATTACTTCTGGAGTTTCTAGTTTAACTTCATATTTACTAGTTGATGCTTCTGCAAAATGAACTTGTTTGGATTTTTCTTTAAGACTTAATTCTTCAGCGGTAAATTTAACGTTAACTTGCATAATTCTAGGTTGATAGACCTTACCTACTGATGCAGAAGTTTGTCTAAGATATCCCTTCTGTTTCAAAAAAATTTCGGGATCCGAAACTGGCGTAGTCTTCTTTTCGACTGGGTTTTTCCTCGTATTCTTTTGACCGAATTCCATCTTTTCCTACAATGGAGTCGTCGAGTGAAAAATAAATGAACCTTTTTCACGTATTCAATCTGTATTCACCATAAAAGACAAAAATTTAACTTTGTCGTTATCCCAGGGGAAAAATGATTTCATTTCTTCGTTCCTTGACAATGGCGCCAAAAAGATGTTGTTCCTGAGATTGATTCTAAGGCTCAAATAATAATGTCAGGCATCAAAGATTTAAAATGAAGTATTTTTATAAGTGCTTTTTCTACCTTCATTTTTCTGAGAAATCATCTTTAAATGAAATTAATGATAAGATGGTACAAAGGTTGTATCTTGTTATCTGAGTCGCAATTATAACGATGTAGAAATGATTTACAAAACTGTTAAAACAAATCCAGGTATCAATTACAGATAAGTCTCGCCTTGTTTACAATAGAAGAAAAGTATAAGATGCACCCTTGAAAGGAGATAAAAATGCAGTAATTCACACAGGTCACAGATCTTGTTTTACCCACTGTAATAATAGAGGAAAATTTGTTACTAAATGAACTTATGATATATTATGATCACAATAGATGTAGTACTAACTTTTAATCATTCACTCATCAAGAACTAAAGAAAGAAATTCAAAGAGATGGAAAAACAGAGGAAGCACATAACTCAAATTGAACAAAACTTAGAATCTTTGTCTGCACTTGATCTGGATTTATGTAGGAACACGATGAAATACAGAAATACACATAAACGCAGAGATGCAGCAGAAATAAGACTTCATTTCATTAATAACAAATGACTAAAATATGCTTACAGACAGAATGGAAATAAACTAGCTAGGGCGTTGGTAGCTTATCTCTGAGAAGAGATGTGGACGCTACTCGCATCCGTGAGAAGATGATTACAATGAGGCTCTGAAGGCCCTTTTACAATAAATAGGAATGCCAAAAGTCCTAGACATCCAAAAACCTAACCCTGGGAGATGAAGCACCAAAAGTCATGTGGGCCCCGTTTGGGTAAGTTGGTGCATCAACTTCCCGGGGTTGTAACTTTTGCATACGATCTCCGTTTTAGGCGTATGATAGCTCGTTGGAAAGATATATCCGAGGCCTACAATGATCAAGACAAAATATCATTGTAAGATGCAATTTTGCAAGAAAAACATACCCAAAAAAACATCGTTTAGGGCCTCAAAATGGCCCCTGAAGTTCAGGACCCGAAAAAACTGCTAAAAATAGTAAACTGTGCGAAAACTAAAAAACTGAAAGAAGCAATGGTGGGGGTCCAAGTGGAATAGGTCGGTGGCCACCAATATCCACCTGGATCATTCCTCCCCCCTTAGGAGGCAATGGTCCCCATTGCGTTGAGTTCCTCCATGAGATGAGGAAACTTCTGTTGAACTTGGTCCCTGGTGAGCCATTTGCCTTGGTGAAGGAGTTGGCCTGCTTTGACAACTCGATATAGCAGTATATTTTGTTTTCGGGTGTGCTTGATCTGTGTATCCATGATCTGATCAGTTCTGGCTTGTTCCATGTAGTCTATATTTAACTCTGTTGGTGTGAGTTGTTCTGCCATGTCGGATGTGTCTAGTAGAGGTGGAAAGTAGGGCTGAAGGTGGTCCACATTGAACACTGGGTGCAGACCAAGGAATGGTGGAATTTTGAGCTCAAAGTCATTTTCCCCTATAGCCTTGGTGAGGGTGTATGGCCCATATCGAAGTGGACGAAGCTTGCGGTGGGGTCCAGCGAGGCGCTCCTTCTGCAAATGCAGCCACACTTTGTCGCCCACTTGGAAGTTGTGTGGCACCCGATGTTGATCATGTCGTTGCT
>ML784265.1:114617-142531 GCA_009831015.1 Picea engelmannii
CTTACAGACAGAATGGAAATAAACTAGCTAGGGCGCTGGTAGCTTATCTCTGAGAAGAGATGTGGCCGCTACTCGCATCCATGAGAAGATGATTACAATGAGGCTCTGAAGGCCCTTTTACAATAAACAGGAACGCCAAAAGTTCTAGAAATCCAAAAACCTAACCCTGGGAGATGAAGCGCCAAAAGTCATGTGGGCCCCGTTTGGGTAAGTTGGTGCATCAACTTCCCAGGGTCGTAACTTTTGCATACAATCTTTTTTTTAGGTGTATGATAGCTCGTTGGAAATATCTATCCGAGGCCTACAATGCTCATGAAAAAATAACATCCTTACATGCTATTTTGCGAGAGAAACATACCCAAAAAAACATCGTTTAGGGCCTCAAAATGGCCCCGGAAGTTCAGGACCCGAAAAAACTGCTAAAAATAGTAAACTGTGCGAAAACTGAAAAAATGAAAGAAGCAATGGTGGGGGTCCAAGTGGAATAGGTGGGTGGCCACCAATATCCACCTGGATCAGTGCTTGTATTGATAGTGAAAAAAAATTATCTTTTACATGAGGCTAGAAGCCGCCTTGAATAGATATAAGATCTATCTAATTATACAAAATTGTCTCAACTAAAAGTAGTTGGACTTTCGAAAATATATGTTCTAAAAATAGAATATAATCTGAAGGGAATAACATAATGCAGATATTGTTGAGTTTTGTTTTGATATTCTGGCATTGTATATGTTCCTTCATTTTCTCCTAGCTGCACTCGATTTTCTATGTTCATTGAATTGGGCTCACATGTCCATCATTGCTACCACGATTCTTGAAGGCTCAATATTTTCATTCAATTCAAAGGCAAACATCTTCCTTTTTACTTGTGGCAGATTCTCCTGGATCTTGTTTACTTCTTAGAATGTGATCCAATACTGTAAACTTGGATTTACCAACAACTCATGGATTTTGAGTAAATCAATTTGGTTCATCTGTTGGATGGCTGACTGAATATTTTCATTATTCTTTCTGGAGCTTTGTTGGTTCATTTCTATTTCAATTTGTCCCAATTCCTCAGAGATATTATTTCCTTCAAATTCAATCATTTTTTTATTTACAGAAGATAATGCCTCTAGACAAGCCTCCTTTGCAACTATGGCAAGTTTATTGCTTTCTTCCAGATTTGTTTCCCAGGATTTCAAGGCCATTTCTCCTTTTACTTGTTCATAATGTGAGAAAGGGGTAAGACCAAGGATATTATCTTTTTTCTTCCATATGATAAATTTATGAAACTTAGACCTAGCTGCACATGCATACTTTTCCTTGGCATAAATACTTTTCAGAGAAAGGTTTATTTCCTGATAACATTTCTAAATAGCATATACCTTTTGATATAGCTCATGTTGGGCAACTTCCATATTCTCATTTATTTTTTATGCACGTGTTTTGAAGGTAGTAATATCTATTGTTGTGTTCTCTGTCAGGGCCAATTTAGCCTGCAACTGTTCAATCAAATTGTCCCACTGAGTGATCAAACCTTTATTGGTCTGTGAACTCTCGTAGATCAGCTTAAGATTATCTTGTAACTTCTTCATTTGATGATGATAACTAGCCCTGATTTGTTCAATGCCTTGATTCATCCTGCTTCTAACAATCTGTTCTATACTATGCATCTCATTCTGCAATTGCTCCACCAAGAGACATTTATGTTGTAGTTTTTTGGTTAAATTGTCCAATTACCATGGATTGGCAGTGGAAAAATCTCCTAGTGAATCTACAACTTCCTTATAAAAATTAGGATCATATCGGTCATTCCCATCATACATCAATCTTTTCCTTTTAGTGACTACTCCATCCTTTTGTTGAGATTCTCTTTAACAATAGATTTTTGTTTCTTGCTGAAAAATAAACTTGACGAAGGCATCTCTTCAAGTAAAATATGATTAATATCACTAACATGAATGAGCTCTCAATTAGGATTTCCAAAATTGGTCTGTAAAGGGGTTAATGATGTAATAGGAGAAATAATTGTTGTGGAATGTTCCTGTCTTGTTGTATTTGGGGTGCCAATAGAAGTAGTTGGTATTGAATGAGGAACAACTTGTCCATGATTCATGAAAGCTTCAAACTGAGAAAATACTTGTTGATCATTCATACCTGATAGTGATGTTTTTATTTCTTGAAATAACTTTTCTGGAATTTTTAGGACTTCTTCAACTTTGTGCTTAGTGGAGAAACTTGGCTTAGATCCTGTGGGTTTAGATTCCTATGAAGAAGGGATGGGTTTTGAATCTCCTTGCAATATCTTCGGTAAACTATTTTGTCTATGCTTTTGAAAGATGAGGAAACCAACCTGTTGGTTAGGGGGAAGAGTCTAGAATATTCTTTGAACTTCTTCATAATATCTAACTGCTCTGAGCATCTCATCATAAGGAGAGTCCACATGGATATATTGTTTCAAGTTAAATTGACGCAAATGAGTTTTCAATATCTTATGTGGATCATGTTTCTTGAATTTTATGTCAACTAACTTGACATCTTCCAGGACTACAACTTCGAATTTAGAATGACTAAAATCTAACAATGTGAACAGACAAACTTGAATGGGAAAAGTTGGCCAAAATTTTTTCTGAGTTGCCTTCAATTCCTTGTTGATGCCTCCTACTATTGTTTGGTATGCCACTTCTCTACACACCATCCTTTGATGTAAAAATTGTGGAAGGTAATGAGGAGGAATGGAACAACCAAATACTCTAATGTAGGAGAAATTCTCCTCAATGAACCATTATACAAGTCTTCCTAAGTTTCCCATAATATTTTCTGAAATCCTAGGCGACGGGTGGCCATAGATAGCTATGTGAACAAGTACCACTACACTGTGATAGATTTAGTAAAAGAAATATTTGGCATTTTCCTCCCATAATTTAGAGTGCTAGAAATGTATTGGCTCAAAACTGGTCGGGGTCCAACTCCAGTTCATTAGGGGGAATGGGGTCATAAAACAAATGGCATCCATAATATATGCTGACATGTAAAAAGGAGAAGATTTCCCTTTTGATTTTGATGATTGATACTCAGTAATTTCCTTGGCTAGATTATCAGATATCCCAATTGAAGGTATAACCCTTGGCTACTTCATTCATTATGGCTACCCACTCAACTGAGAAATGTGCAGGGTTATTTTTCCCAAACATATGATAGAGCATCGTGGTTATATATAACATATGAGAATCTATGGATGTTGTGGAATACATACATATCTAGATGTCCCCACTAGGTGTTGATTATGTCATGAGCATTTCTACCATATTGAGTATATTATTTTCTCTCGGAATCTAGAAGAAATGTTTCATTTTAATTATATTTGGGTGTAGGGTAAATCGTATACATTAGTTGTATATTATCTAATCGAAAAGAGTCGACAACAGTCTATTGGTGGCTGATGACGCTTTTGGTTTGGATGTCAACATGTTCTAAAGACCAATTTATCATATCATTGTAGTGTATAATTCTAGGTCTTGCAAAAATCCTATGTAGTTCTGACTGTGCTACAAATCTAAGCTTGGATGAGAAGGACTCGTCATCTTCCTTGGCAGAGTCTTTTGGACAGTTAATAATATCATTCTCTAGAATATCATAAACCTTCTTCCAAGACTTAATGGCATTTGTAACTCGCGGAGTTGTGTCTGATAGAACATCTGCATTCGGATTGGAATCATCACCCGATCCATCAAGCTTCCTTGCAAATTTTCATGGTGCCATAATCCTTAAGGAAATAAATTAGCCTACCTGTAACAAAAGAAGTCTGTAAGCTCTTCACTAAATGAAAAACTGCTATTTGCAAATGGTAAAATAACTTTGAAATTCAAAGTGTTTTATTCAAAAAGTCTATAGGTCTTCGTATATATCTATTGGTGAAGAATTTATTAGAAACTTAATGGAATTTATTACTTGGTGATTCACAATCTTTATTGAAATCGTTAGCCTTAATCAATCATAAATGTCATTAATACCTCGACGATTCGGTGTTTGAAATCTTTCGATGTGACAGGATGGAAATATATAGAAGTCTGAAACTGTGGAGTAATTAATTAATACTTAATCATGATTAACCTAAGTTATTAAATGTTTTATTAACTTTTTAAAACACTTTTTTACTTATTGCAATTACTTCGGCTCTTTGATACTTTGGCGGTTCATGAACTCAGTCTTTGTTAAAACTCTCGAAGGGAAATATCCCAGAGTGACATAGCAGAGATGACGTCATTCTTGATGATGTGTCAAGAAAATAAAGGTGACATGTGTCACTTGAAAATATATGAATCATCTGATGGAAGTATCAAAAATAAGTGCCACGTGTCATCACAAGAAAAGAGTTTTAAATGACGCATGTCTTATGACTCATCCATAAGTCCTTTAATAATTATTGCGAGGAACTATCTTCGGGATTTTGGTATTTTTGTTGTTTTAGATTTCTTGGCACACCCGAAGCATGAAGCTCTGAAACGACCGTCAAATACTTTCTTTTAAAACTCAGGTAGATTATACACTTCAGAGATCATTAGAACCATTCGATCAACTTAGAATAACTCATTGACGAAAGATATTGTAAGCGCCTTATTGGTAAACAACAACCATTGGATTTCTTTTAATTTAAAAGGCAACTCTCTAAGTTTTTTTTTTTGTGTGTAAAACATTATATTTCTAAGAGGTAAAAATAAAAGCTCAAAAGATAAAAATTATAAGTGTTCTAACACAAGGGGTCCCACCTACTAGTATATTATTAAATATAATTAAATAATTAGTCTTGGAAACCATTTGCAAGCATGGTACCCTACGTTGTACTTTTGAGCATCAACAAAATAGCGACTCCACAAGGAAATCTATTTCTAACAGATTAAGAACTCAGAATATTCGTTTTCACAGACCAGTGAACATAGATCAAAGAATTATTGACCAGAATGATTATGCAACAGGGGGAAAAATATGGCTTAAGGGAAAAAATGATCCAGGGCTTTGGGAATAACTCATGAAAAGTTTTACATACAAGGGGATTTAGTTTTGTATGCATAACATTCGATCGGTCATAGTAAAAGTGTTTCTTGTTTTAAGGAGAAATTTTATGATATTCTCTTTTGAATCTCAGGATAGAGGGAAGAAAGGGATGGTAGAAAATAGAGAAGAAAATCAAATCATCTATCTAACAATAGTATGGAAAGAAAAAAACAATTTCAACGATGTCTACAAGGAGGACATCGTGACAGATGTGTAAACTTTTTTGTTATTGATCAACAACACTTACATAATGGCATTGTTGTGGTGAAACTGATCCAAAACTTATTTTTGATAAACAAAATGAAACAATAGAAATGAAACAACAGAAAATGAACAATCAATTAAACAAAGAAAAACAAAACAGGGAAACATACAACTATATACAGTAGTGATTTCTATATGGAATTTATCATTCAAGTTAGTTCCACATAATGTTTCAAGTGGGAACCGTTGGTACTATAGGAAAATATTCGTTCTTCCAAGTCTTTTAGAAGATAAGAGTTTGTTCCTAGGACAAAAGCGATCTTGAAAGGACCTAGCCATAATTTATTAAACTTCGAATGTCTTCCTCTGTCAGCATGGGCTGATTCCTAAAGAAAGACTTTCTCATTTACTTTAAATTTGACAAATTTTGCACATTTGTTAAAATATTTCTTCATGGTTTGTTATCTCCTCTTTATGTTTTCCAAGGCAAACATTATTTGTTCTTCTAAGGATAATAGTGCATTTATCCTTTGAGGGACATTCAAAGAATTTAATTATTTGATCTCTAGCATCATTCGTATGGAAGAAAGTTCCATCTCAGTAGGAATAATGGCTTCTTGACCATAAATAAGTTGAAAGGGAGTACAACGTGTTCTTACCTTGGTGTTAGTGCGATCTTCCCAAAGGGTGTAAGTGAGGGGGGTGTTCCACTGACGAGGTTTATCTTCAATGAGACTATTTATGATCCTAACCATATTTTTGTTAGTATACTCCGCTTTCCCATTTCCTTGAGGGTAATAAGATGAGGAAGTGAAATGTTTGACCCCCAATTTAGTTAAAAACTTAGTCAATTTAGAGGAAATGAAAACGGGACCACTGTCTATAATGATATATAAAGGGATGCCAAATATGGAGAAGATATTACTTTCCAATAAATAAATTACATGTTTGTCCCGTGAGTGTCTAAGAGGGATTGCTTCAGTCCTCTTAGTGAAATAATCAGTGGTTGTCAAAATGACAATCTGCCCTATGGAAGACGGAGGATTTATAGGACCAATAAAGTCTAGGCCTTGTTTAGAAAATGGAAAATTAGGGAGAATAGGCTACAAGGGCATAACAGAAAGATTCTCTTTCCCAACAAATGTTTGGCACTTGTCACAAGATCTTACGAACTTATAAGAATCTCAAAAATATGAAGGGAAATAATAACCATTTCTGATGATTTTAAAAGAAGTAGCTTCAGCAGAAAAATGGCCACCAATGTGCATAACATAATTTGAAGATCCATGATTTTCCTATAATAATTTTTGTTCTTCCTCATTATTCACACATCGAAGTAATATACCATCAAAAAACCTCCTGAAAAAAAAGTCTCCTAAAATAATGTATTTGGAAGATTCAAAACGGAGCCTTCTCCTTTGATTAGGATTTAAGTCATCTAGGCATATCTGATATTGCAAGTAATACACAAGATTTTTATGGCAGGGATGTTCATCTATAGAAAGGGTTTGACCCTCAGTATAAAACTGTGTTGAAAGAGGATTATCCTGATCGTCAATTTCTTCACTTGCTTCAGCATGTTGAGTTAAGTGAAGGGATAGTTCTCATCCCTTAATTGTTTTCGAAATCATGATGGTCAAATCATGCTCTTGTATTTTGGCAAGTCAATGTGCAAGCTTCCCTGAAAGATAAATTTGTGAAAGAAAAAACTTAACAGCAGGAAAGGGACTTTTACCTGCGTGTGCTTTCCTAGGATAAAGTGGTGAAATTTCTCTACAACTTTAACAAGAGCAAAGACATGTTTCTCAATATAAGAGTATTTTAAATCATCATATGATAAAATTTGGCTTATGTAAGCTATAGATTTTTCATTATTCTGGTCATCACATTGTAAGAGAATAACACAAACTTCTTCCTCAGTGGCATTAGTGTATATGATAAAATCTTTCTCAAAGTCTTGTTTCACCAGAACTGGTGAGGGACTAATTGATTTCTTAGTCCTTACGAAAGTGTTTTCAACATTAGACATCATATGTTCAAGAAAAAGAGTGGTCTTTCTTTAGAAGATTATGAATCAGCTTAACAATTAAGGAAAAATGAGGAACAAACCTACGAATGAAGTTGATAATGCCCATAAAGGCTTGAACCTCCATTTTGGAAGTGGGGATAGGAAAGTTTAGAATAGAAGCAATCCTTTTGGTATCTATGGTTATTCCTGAATCAGAAACTATATGTCCAAGGAGCTTACCCTTGGTGATGCCAAAATTAGATTTAGAAGGATTTAAATAAATGTCAAATTTTCTGCATCGCATGATAACTTTTTTGAGATGACCAAAGTGATCCAATCAATTCTTTGAATAGATAGTAAAATGATCAAGATAAACCTAGATAATCTTACTGATCAGATCATCAAAATTTATTTGCATGGCTCTCTAAAAAGTGGCACTTGCATTAGATAAGCCAAAAGGCATGTGTTCATAAGCAAATGTGCCCCATCATGTAGTAAAGGTGGTTTTGTATCTATCAGTCATTTTTACCTTGATTTGATTATATCCAGAGAAACCATCAAGTAAGGACAACATTTGTGACCCTGCAAACTGTTGCAAAATCATTTCCATATTAGGGAGAGGAAAAATGATCTTTAACACTTGCTTTATTCAATGCACGAAAATCAACGCATAGTTGAATCTGACCAGTTATCTTCCTAACATGAACTAAATTTGAAACCCACTTTGAATATTTAACTCGAAAGATTATACCAGCTTTCAAAAGTTTTTCCAACTACTTTCTAATAGTAGCTTCAAGTGCGGGGTTAATGGGTTTTTGTTTTTTCCTAACTGGTTTTATCCCTTCCTTGATAGAAATGGCATGTTGTATGAGAGTAGGATCAAAACCACGAAGATCCTCGTATGACCATGAAAAAACATCTTGAAATTCATGTAATAGTTCTATGAATTTCTCCTTTTCTTCGTCGGAACATTGGGCACCTATTTTCACCATATTTGGAGATTCGTAGGTCCCAAGGTTCAAGGAAATGATATCACCCACTTTCCTTTTTTACTCCTCTTTCTTATGTGTTTCTTTGTTGCTCACATCACTGGACGAAAATGAACTCTCAAGAGGAGTCAAGCCTTTTGGAAATTTTTCATCTTCCATAGATATGATTTCCTTAGGCTTAAATGGTTCATTTTGTATGAAAGAATGGAGGTCTTCATCATTAGGGTAAATCTGCCATGATTCTACATTATCTAGAATGTGAGGATGATATAAAGATTGAAAGGTACAATCCGGCCTTTAAGGTAGAAGTTGTCGAGTAGGGGATGTCGCAAATACAGCTAACCTATTAGCCATTGAATTAAGTTCCCTCTTAACATGATTGATGTTAAATGATAACAAGTTCGAGATAAGCGCCCAAACAGCTTGGGTATACCGTTTCATCAACTTATTGCTAGGAGCATAGATTTTATGCACAAGGTTCACAACAAGTTCAGAGTCACCAAAAATTGTAGGGTGACCACAACCAAAGTTATAGGCATTTTCGATGCCTAGCAGTAAGGCTTTGAACTCAGTGACATTGTTCATGCAAGAAAAGTCTAATCTGTAAGAAAAGGTATGGATTTTACCTATAGGTGAGAACAAGATAATGCCAGCTCCATTTCCTTCGTTTGAGCATGAGCCATCGAAATGCATGTGCCACATATCGTCTTCTAGATCAATTTTATCTAAAGTTGTGTCACCCTCATCAACAAAGATAGATTGCACCCCTAAATCTTCCTCAATATAATTTACATTCAGTTGAGGAATACTCTCTATGTATGGAGAAATTATTCCTTCTCTTAGGACTATGATATTGTTTTCATTCCAGTGAATGGATAAGTGTGTCCCATCAATTGAAATATATCAACCTATTAGGGCTTGCCAGTATCTTCCTAGGATAATATAATAGTTTCTTACTGGCATGTCGATTACTTGGATGCTAATGGATGTCCTTATTTCAATATGTGCACATAGAACTAAAGTTACGTCTTTGATTTCACCTATTCTTGACTATTGCAGACTGTTATAGGAGAGCATGATTCTAGCATTTTCATTAGTACATAATAATCCTAGCTCTTCCATACTAATTTTTGACATCACGCTTGGGCCTGAACCTCCATCAATTAGGAAACAATGGGATATTTTATCCATAGTTTTTACAGAAATGAAAAATGGAGGGTTTTTTACAGGGTGTCTAAAATTATTTAAACCTATCTTATTTGCAGTGGGATCCTCTTCTTTTTCCTCTTCAAAAATATTGGCTATGGTGGAAGCTTTTCCTTCCATAAAATTCCTAAGATGCTTTTGTTGTTCAGGGATGACAACCATGTCCAAAAGAATAGCATCGTCCTTGATGTTATCCAATTGGTTAAGAATGTTATACTTGGAAGAGGGGAGAAGGGAAGGAACTCCTTGACTCTCTGGAATTTTGACAGTTTGTACATTAGTACCTTGTGAAGATGAGGCTAGAGTGGAAGAAGCACGAGGAGGGTCGGATTTTCCTTTGGGAGCATAGGATTTTTTCCTATTATTTATGATCATAACATCTTCTGGTTATTCCCAATCTAGAACAATGATAGTGGTTTTGGGCTTCTTGCCAAATATTTTGTCTTTGGCACTCTTCTTAACTTAGCAAGTGATTTCTTCATGATTTTATTCATGAGACATAATAGCCTTGCACTGAAAAATGTTCTCATTTGTATTCCTAAAAGGCGTTGAGGAAGAATATGATGCCCTGAGAGTAAGTGAGGGAACATTCCCCTTTCGTCCATAGGCTATCATTCAGTTGTTCATATCTTGTACAAGTTGTAGGAGGGAAGACATATATGTTTCTTTGATTGAGTCTCCTTTAGGGAGACGTTTTCTTTCAAGTTTCTCTTCGTACTCCAGGCAAGTGTGGAGAGCGGAGCCAAGATTTCCAATAGCCTTTTCTTTGAGCCTATGATGATAAGGAGAGGGAAGCGCATTATCGTAATCCATGAAGGCGGGTTGGTTTTTAGGGAGTATTAGTTCAGGGATTTGATTGTACAATTTGGTGAAGCGGAGGTTAATGGACTTAATAGTCTCACCATTGTTGAGGAAAATATATGAAATTATCTTACTCAAGAATTTTCAGATCTTGCTTGGCTAAGGCAAGATAGATGGAAATATCACGCTATGTTTGTAGCCTCAAAATTTGTTTCCCAAATCACAAGTATTAGTTACAAGGGCTTAGGCTGATTTTTTAGAATAAAATATTGTTGTAAAATTCAACATTTTTATGTAATTTTCTGAATATCACAGATGCAAAAGTAAATGTGGAGACAAAAGAAAAGCTACCAAGTCACATATTAACATAGATGTGATAGAATAACGATCACTTATTTCATTCCAAGAAATCAAAAGAATCGTTCTCTTTACAAAAATCCCTGAGGGAGTTTGGACCAAAGTCAAACTTAGATATCCCCGATGAAAACCATACAAAAGGACTCTGACAAGAAGTAAAAAATTGAACTTTAAAAGCTGAATCATCTTGCCACAGATTGTTGCTCACTTGAATTTGCACAATATCCTTTATCAGTCATGAAATTTAATTCATACACAGACTATCAAAGATAGATCAACAACTCTGAAAACAAGTGTTTGAATGATGCAATTCAACCTTGAATCTTGATGTCTACAATAGGACCCTATTGTCATAAAAGAGAATTAGTATTTTAATCAAATTGAAGAATGAATGAAAACTGAACTATATCAATAAAACTCAAGAGAAAACCTTAGTATGCTTTCTCCTTCTATTCTCTCCTTATTCTTGCTTCTCATTTTTCTTTTATGCATCCCAAATTAGTTGAAGTAGTTCAACTACCTCTTTTAGTTAAGTTAATTAAAACTCAACTAACTTTTAGTTTATGGGAAGAATTAATATAATAATAATAATAATAAGGGTCTTCTAATAAATAATAACTAGTAGGTGGGACCCCTTGTGACTCCCTTTAGTTTATTAACAAAAATAAACATAACTAGTCAATCAATCAAACACATCCCTCCTTGTGGCTCCCATAATCGTTCTCATAATTTGAAAATTAAATATCAATGATATTTTAAATCATATCCAAACATACAATATCCAAAATATCCAAAAATAGTATGTTGTCCAAAAACATCAGCAGTCCATTGTTCTCAATAAAAAAATAAAAAAATATACTCAAAAACCGTATTTGCCACTTTGGGAGGCAATTTTCCATTTTTTGTTGCTATGTACTTTTGACTTTCATGAATTAGCCTTAGGCTGTGTAGAGCCTTCAGGATTGATCTCACTGATGACCTGAGAACAATCATATTTCAAGTGCATGCGGGATGAAAAAAAATTGGTTGAATCACTTGAGGGAGAGGAGGGGGAAGCAACATCTTTTCCTTTGTCATGCATGCGGTGGGATTCGGTTTTGATTATTTTTCTTGCGTGGGAGGACTGTACAGGTGGGTGTGTAGGGGAAATCTGAGAATTTGGGTTAACAGGTGGGGGAGGAGCAGGTAGAGACAGATTTGGCCAGCCACGATGTTGGGATATTGTTGGGTGAACAATCTCTTGCCATCCATCATTCTCGAGAACTTCAGGTTGCAATGAAACATGAGGGAGCACAAGGATACCAAGGACATGTTGGGGTTGGAAGGGAGGCCTCTCTATTCTAGGTTGGACTACCCCTTGTCCAATCCAATTGAAAAACGTATCTTGGAAGAGTTGGTTTAACTCTTGAGGCTCTGCATCAAAATGTATTGAGAATCTTGGCCTTATAGGCCCACTGTTCCAATTCACATCAGACCCAAGCAATCCAATCCATAAAATTCATTTAATAATTTTCAATAAGCAAGGGGTGAATAAGGGTTCTGGGATATCTGAGGGGGTTGTATTGAGCGAAAAAGTGAGAAAATGAAAACGAGTAAGAACACGATTACTTCTCAACAATTCATTAAACAATCGATTGTTCAACAATAACCAAATCATATCAGATGTGATCCATCTATGTGTTATTTCTTAATAACTGTAATACAAAGTTTTAATTGAATTTTAAGAACAAGGCGTGAAAAATAAATCTGGGATTGTGAGGGGATTTGTAATGAGTGAAAAAGTGAGAAAATGGCGGGGAATTTAATGGATATTGTTCATAAAATAAATTAAATAAATCAACAATCATAACTCTGTTCAAAATCAATCCAAAAATCACCAACATCCATTGTCCCTCAATTGTATACAAAATTGTTTGTTGTTTCAATAATTAAATTTCCTGGAATTCCTTAATTTATAATAGTCTGTGCAATCATAACTTATAAAAACCTTTTTCATTCAACAATATTGTTTAATAAAACGTTGATCCCTTCTTCTTATTTTTTTTTAAATAATCAAAACATGCACAACAATATGCTCAACATCTATCCCTGATAATCCATAATGCACCACAATAAACAATCAACATCCACTATTTTCCAATCAAAAATCAGGCCCAATTAAAAAGTACACAGGTGTATTTTCAAAAATGTGGACAGACTTAAAAGTATTTTTGATCATACACAAGACTTCAATCAATAAATTGACAAAATCTTGAAACAACAACAGTCAACCCAACATAAACCCCAAGCTTGATCTTTGTGGGTATAACTTCTTTTTTAAACAATTGATAGTCTGTGTGATGTTTCCAATATAACCAATCATATATGAGTGAACAAAACTGATTGACACATAGGCATCATTTTTTACCTTTCCAGAACCCTGATCGGGCTCAGTAAAATTCACATAGGTGTCTTCTTATGCAATCAAGACCACGCTGGATAAAACACAATGATCAAAACCATAACGAATAGGAAGACAACCCTCGACTGTATGCAACTTCTCTTTTTCATTCTTATTTGTTCAAACAATTTTATCATCGAAGGACCAGATAGAGACTCGATGAGAGAGGATGTGTCTTTCAAGGCTTCCATAACCATTTAACTAATAACCAATAATTGACAACCCCAGAAGGTGCCCGAGGAGAGAAAATACAAGTCAGATTCCAAATCAGGCTCTGGCAAAATAAAATGCAAGGATGAAACAAGAGCTTGTTTATCTTTTTAAACAAAACACAGAGAGATAACGGTCTTTCGAGACTTATATCAACCACAATAAAAAATACATTTTGAAAAGACACAATAGTGAGCCATACATTCCTTACTTCTTACTCCAATTCTCGGCAACATAACCAATAGTTAACACCCGAGGAGAGCAGAGACAACAAGAGTAAAATAATCCAGTGCACATAGGTTCCTCTAATACTTGTAGAGAAGGGATGAGGGTTAACTTAATAGCGACAGGTATTAGAAAAATACAGAGATATAACGTCTCTTTCCAACACCTAAAGAGTTGAAAAAATTGACAGCAGCAACAGTGAGGACAAACACGTCCTTTTGACAGAATGCCAAGATACAACATGTATCAATCCAATACCCACAGAGGGATGTATTAATGTTTGAGGCCAACCAAGATTGGATCTTGGGACAATTCAGTGAAAAGACAGTAAGAACGGGCCATCAACCACGACTCGGGGTTTAAAGAAAAGATCACACCAACTGTTGGCAGATTCTCCGCAACTGGGTAAGGGTTACCACAACAATTGGGAGGGAAACAAGTTGATATACGGTGATACACAGAACTCTGGATAAAACCATCAACCATCAACTCAGAGCCTTAACGTGCCACTATTACTATTATTCCACAGAGACTCATCATAAAAAACACATTGAACAAGCAACAAACAACGCACAACTTAATAATACCCATTTCTCTTATTATAATTGCCAATATTTTATAGTCATCACAGAGATCCATAACACACATTTAAACACAGTCAAAATATCAAGAACACATAGAATCCAAGCATCATTGAGCCATCATTTGGTTCATACAACAGAGAATCCATCATGGATGGAGAGAAAAGAACCATACCCATGAGAAAAACTCTTAAATGACGAGTTGGTCTATCTTTCCCTTCCAAAAACCTAAAAATATGGAGCCTCACAACTAACAAAGTGAAATTGCAACAATGGAACAATTCTAGGGTGATGGGCGATAGGGAAGGTTTGGAGTGACATGCAATAAATGCATGTCACTTCCATCGCCTATCCCCATTCAATTTGAAGTACGAGACCCCAATAAGCATAACATTTACCGATAATCAAGCCATATAACCAATGCATAATCAATGCCAAACCATCGTCATATCTGAGACGATATATATTGCATAGTGCACCAACCAATATAGTTTACACGTTAACCCTTGCCATAAATCCACGCAATATTCCATATCAACATTGTTATATTCGCCTCCATTCGAATCTAATGAAATTCGCATAGTCCATTAACCAAACCATAGTATAATAGTTAGGACTAACACTTGTATTCTTTAGTTCTTTTATTCAAAATTTGCATGTAATCCTTTTATATAGTTTATTTCCTTTTGTTATAACTTTAGAACCTTTTTCATAGTTGTTTTATTTATTTTGATCATGCTACCATTAAATTATCCCTTGCATATATGTGGCTTAGTAATCAATCATAAGAATTAGTAACAAGTTTATGACATAGAGTTGTAAACAACATGCTTCTCATACCCATAAAATTGTTTTGTGTTTCAAGTGATTACCAAAATCATTCTTCAATAATGTATTATCTACTTATTATCACGCCAAATGAAACCAAGACTACATCGTCAAAAATGTAGTATTGTGTAAACAACATCATAACAGCAGCAAAACATGTTTAATATGTCTATCCTTGCACCTCTAATCTACAAGGGGGTCCCACCTACAAGTATTATATTATTAGCATAGTTAAATAATATCGCTTTAGCAATACTTTGTGGATGGATTTCATCGTTATGATTTTAATCGTCAACAACCATCTTTGTAATAAATATTGTTATATTCCCTTAACTATTTGATCGGGCTCTTAGATTGTCCATAAGTGGAATTGAACCAATAAACCAACTCTTCCCAAGTGCAAAGGATATTTGGAGGGAGATCAAAGAAATCGGTTGTTACTTTCCCTTCAAGGGAGTTAACAAATAATTGCATGCATGTATCATTGTCGTTAGCCTCGATATTATGAAAAGCATTAGAAAATGCCACTAGGTGTTCACTTGTAGAGACATCATTATTCCCTGAGAACGTAGGAAGATGCTCCTTAAACTTGGGTAACGGACAAGTAGAAGGTGCTAGATTCAAAGACGAAGATACATGCCATGGGGTGGTAGTAGCATCTTCCTCAAATTGGAAAATCCTTTATTTCTTTATAACTTTAGTAGGGTTGGTAGTTGATTTTACGGGATCTTTATGACTATATAGACTACAAATTACCGATGAGGCCGAAGGTTGGGATGATGAACCGCCTCCAGCACCACTAGCACCACCCGCAGATTCCATTTTGGAAGTGATGGGTAAGGGAGAAAAGTGTGAGCTAGCAGAGTCAGAAAAAGTCCTCCTTATAGTGCTTTCTTGGGTCATCAAAATTGATTTCCTCCTTCCTATTTCAATGATAGGGGTAGCCTCAAGGGAAAATCCTCTTCTTATTCTAGAAATGTGAGGATTTGAGTACATGAAAATGAAAACCAAGGACTAAGGAAAAGGAAATTACTATTGGTTTCTAAGATGTTTTTTATTGGCTTACCAACATTCACAGATACTTATATCTTGTTCAAATACTTCCCAAGAGCATTCAAGCTCGGCTCGAGTACTAGTAGTTTCTAGTATAGTATTGAATAAAGTCAAGGAAATGCTAGTCTGGTCTTTAATACCGAGTTCAATATGAGGTTTTCTTGTAGAAGATATTTTCATGAGAAAATCAGTCAAAGAGTATCAAAAGAAAGTAGAAAGATTCAAAGATAATTGTGGATACAATCAACCAGAGAGATATGAAAGATCTCCCCAGTATGGTCGCCAAATAAATGTTGAGGAAAAGGTATGAGACACCTTACTCAATCATTAACTGTTCTTTCTTGGCTAGGACAAGATAGTTGGGACTGTCACCCGGGATTTATAGCCTCAAAAATATTCACTCAATCCGCAAGTATTAATTACAAGGATTAAGGTTGATTTTATGATTTGTATGTGTTGCAATGTAAAATTAAAATTTATACAAAGCTACAAAAATGTATATAGATTTTACAATAAAGTAAACATGGAGATCAAAAGCGAGATGAGGAACCAAGTCATGAAAACACATGTATGAGACAGAACAATAATATGATTTTATTTCATTATGAGATACCAAAAGTGTATTTCTCTTTACAAACCCATTTGAGGGTATGGACCAAATTTATGTTTAGAGATCTCTGATGGGCACCATACAAAAAGACTCCAACAGTAAAATAAAATTGAAATTAATGATGTGGATCAGCTTGACACAAACGACTGCCATTTTGACTCTGCGAGATATTCTTTATCGGCCATGAAAATAAATTCACAAACAGACAAGAATACACCGAGTATCAAGGATTAATCAACACCCCTAAGACAAATGATTGAAAAGTATGAATCAATTTTGAACCTTGCTTCCTTTAGTAAGACCTTGTTGTCAACACGAGGATTTGGCTATAAAGTAAACTCAGAAATGAATGAAAACTGAACTTATCTCATTTAAATAAAGAGAAAACCTTAGCATTGTCTTTCTCCTTCTATTCTCCATTTGTCTCTTCACCCAATTGAGTTTTTATTCTTTCCCAATCAGTTGAAGTAGTTCAACTACTTTCTTTATTTAGGTCAAATTGACTTAACAAATTAGTTTAGGAGAAATAAATAATAATAATATATAAATAAGGGCCTTAATTAATAATGACTAAATAGGTGGGACCCCTTGTGACTCGCATCATTTCTTCTTGTTAACCATCAAATAAAAAGTACAAAAATTAATCTTTTAGACCATATAACACCCTTGTAGCTCATGTGGATATCATTTAAACTGAATATTAAATATCAACAACAATTTATATCATATCCCAAAAATGAATATATCCACATTATCCACAAAATATCCAAAACCATTAAAAGTTGTCCTCATCACTGAAAATCATAAAAATAAGCATCTAAAAACTATATGTGTTGCTTTGCGAGGCATATTTCCTCTTCTCATTGTTGTCTCCAACTGATTTTTCTTGAGTGGTCCTTGGTTGGTTAGAGCCTTGAGGTTGTATTTCATTGATCACAAGGAAGTAGTCATCTTTGAGGTGGAGGCATTAAGACACATATTTAGAGGACTCAGTGGATGGACTAGAGGGGGAGGCCATTGCTTTTCCTTTGTCATACACAAGTTGCGGGATATCAGTTTTTAACCTTTTTCTAGCGTGTGAGGACTATACTGGCGAAACAAGAGGAGAAATTTGAACATTGGGATTAATTGGTGGTGGTAAAGGTAAGGATATAGTGGGCCATCCACGGTGGTGGGAGATAGGATGGTGGAAAATTTCTTTCCAGCCCTCATTAGTGGGGACTTCAAGCTGCAAAGACACATGTATAGGAATGAGAATGCCAGGAAAATTATGAGGATGTTGGAAAGGGGGCCTCTCTGGTCGAGGATGCAAGATACCATGGCCAACCAAATTAAAAAAACCAGCTTGAAATAGATGGTTCAACTCTTATGGATCAACATCGAAATGAATAAAAATTCTAGGCCTTCTCTGGCCTCGATTCCAATTTCCCATGCCTCAGTTATTTCGACCATTGTTGCCTCTACTGATAAAACTCATCCTGTAGTAACAATTTGTTAGTCAGGAAGTCCTTAATAAACCATACATGAAACTCTACTTACATAATTCACCAGTTGGCTCTAGAATTTACTACAAGACACATGCAATCCATCCATAACATGTCATTTATCAATTGCAATGTGAACAATGAATTGATAGGGTTCATGGGAAATATGGAGGGCTTGTATTTAGCGAAAAAATGATATCATGGAGGGGAATTAATATATGAATATTGTTCAAACAATAAATAAAAAAATTAATTGTGTATCTAAACAAATCTAGAACATTAGTCCTCAACCCTTCCATATCAACTTCATTTTATTTCCACACAGACTCCTTTTCAAAATAAATATCACATAACATGGGATGAATAAATGAAATTGGGATCATGAAGGGGGTGTATTAAGAGAAAAATGGTNCAAAAATTTAAATTTTAAACAATACTCTGTTTCCAAAAAAAACAACCAAAAACTGGTGCTTTCTTCACAAAAATTCTCACTTGCCTTTGAAACTGTATTGCAAAGTAACCAATTGCCCAGAAATAAAAATAACCATAATAACAATATTTCTTGTACATAACAGAATTGAAAAATGAACAACATCATAATCACTACATTCGATACAACACACAATCTTGGAGTGAACAGGCTACAACCCATAATGTCAATCATCAGCAAAGTTCTTAGAACCCATAGGGTCCCCCAAAGTTCCCCAAAATAAATCCTTGTATATAACCATAATTTTAATCGAACCACAATTTTTCAAACTTCCTCATCCTATTTCATTATGGTTCATAGACTTCATTCGAGCATCATATAACTTATACATGGGTGCTTTTTGTAATTACAATAAAACATGGAAAATTTGTATTATAACAATAATTCACATATTGTTATTGACCTCATAAACTTCATATGGACAGACTATAACTTCAAGCGAATAAGTGAGTCCAACACTTCCTCCATACTTGCATAGAAAGTGACCAATCAAACCTCCACCCAAACAAAATAGCACAAACAGTTCTTTCATCAAATTCTGGGCAAGAAATGCTTTTATGATAGTGCATAGGGTTCAACGCAATAGTGGAAAGTAGGTGGCAGAAGAAAGCGGGATGAAAACTTGAGGGTTTGGCCAGAAAAGAGCATGAAAATTTTACTCCCATAACAATATTCCACATTAATACTCAAAGAGTAGGGACTATGGCATGAGCGTATTATCCATGAAGACCAACAAACTTAACATACAAATAGAGTGTCCACAAAAACCCACAGGTAAGAGGTAGAGAAAACCCATTTTCGAATAGGGAAGAAAACCCAAAACAAGGAACGAGAGGCAAAGAAGGCCCAGGAGTATCCCCAACCACATTATTTTTCACAGTAAAATTGAGAACAACTACACCAGTAAAAGACATCCATGACTCTTTGAATGTCAATGGTCTCAAAACAACCCACACATGAAACAAAAATTTGCAAACAACAAATCCACAGTATGAATTCATTATAACATCTTTGGAAATACATAGAATGTGAGAAAACAAGAGCCAACTATTGAATTAAACAGTAGAGAGAATGTTCATGGATGGAAAAGAAAGAAAACTCCATACCTATGTAAGAGATTACTTAAGGATAAAATAATAACATGTATACCTTCTCCACGACCGAGCAAAGCGGAGTAGCAACAACCAACAGAAAAAAATGCAAGAATGACTAGGGTAGCAGACTCAAGGTGAGTTTGAGTGACATGTATTTACTGCATGTCGCTTCTCCCTTCACACTTTTATTCATGGCTAGTATGATCCAAGCTCACTATAGAGCTCATCACCCTTTATCATTCAATTCGATTAATGCAACCAACTATACCAAAGTTTCCATATGTTCCAATTTAACAATGCGTCAACCATTCTAGCTATGCCTATTTCACATATAACAACTTTCTAGGGATACAACCAATCCTTTCAATTAAACCAATGTGCCAACCATTGTAGCAAGGGTCGAAGTGATCACCCAACTACACTATAAAACATATACAATATCAAAAATTAAAAATGGAGTGTAATTCCTTCATCCATTACAAGCAACATAATCATACTTTGTGAGAGATAATCAAGATAGCATTATTCCTTGTTTTAACCACCTTGCCCACAACATCCTATCATAATAATTTTAACCATGATTTTGAGGAAAATAAGCTGTAAAGTTTGTGTTGCAACCAAAACATAGGCAAACTAAATATAAGTGTCACTTCTTCATCATAGTCACGTAATTCATACAAGGGGTCCCACCTACTAGTATATTATTAAATGTAATTAAATAATAAGGCTTGGAAACCATTTTCAAGCATGGTACCCTATGTTGCGCTTTTAAGTGTCAACACACATGTCATTTGATGGGGTTCCAATTCCATCCAAAAGAAAGAAAATGTACAATAGAGAATATTTCATCTATGAGATATGTTGACATTAAGAAGCTAGGTTTTTTCATACCTAGAGCTTCTTTGACCTTTTGGAAAATGTTGAATGACAATATATTGGCCCAGTTGTCACCATTATGTATGCCATCAAAAACCATTCCATCTGAATGTGAGTACTCATTTCCTCACCATACAATTGGTATGTCATAGTACCCAACATCGCATTGGGTTTCTTGAGTTTATGTGTAGGGATCAATCGTTCTCCTTTATTGACCTTCCTTGTCTCATCATACCACCAATCCTCCATAGATTCTTCAAAATATTAGTTATCTTCTCTGAACCTTTTCAAAAACGTTTCATTTAGGAAGACTATATGTTCTGGGAGATGATATCACATTCGTATGTCCTCTGGCTTCAAATATTCTATCAAAATATTTGACTTGCTTATTATGGTAGTTGTATATTTGTCAAGGTGTGTGAAACACCATATAGAAGTGTCATTATACAAGGAATTCATCGGATGAGAAGCTATGAGATGAATACAAATTTTTCTTATATTTTGATAGGCTTCCAAGTCTTCATCCTCAGGAAGGAAGTCTCCAATGTTGATAATCATGTAAATCTCATCATATCGGGGACAATGATTCATCCCATTGAAAAAAATGATATGTTTTTCAAGGATATCATCTAAAGTAATGATGGGTGTTGGTACATTCACCATGGGGTTTTCCCCTCTCCTAGTTTGCGGTCGTGACATGATGTTTCTTTTGTGTTGTGCAATAGATGAAAATTACATAAGTTTACGAGACTAATACAATAATATAAATTACTGAAATAAATTCATATACATACATGTCATTCTGGAACTCCGTAGAATTTTGGGATTAGATCAAATTTATAGTATGCACAACACATTTCTTACAAACTTACAATAGACAAATAATTCCTTATTTGCGATTAAAAAAGGTTTTATGCATTCATAATTTACCCCCAATCTCATACAATTAATGATAAGTGGATGATATCATGTGTCTCAGTGGATAACTACGTTGCCATAAATGCTCTTAGGAGGAAAAATATTCTCCAAACTCATGTATCAGGTGCATAGTGATCAAGAGGTCTAGCTTGAAAAAATTCCCTGATAGTACCATCGGGATGTTCTATCCAGATGTTTCAAATCCTTCACTTCCTTTATGCCCTCCAATGGAGATTCCCAAGGAATATTTGATCCTCGCATTTGGAATCATCTCAGGAAATATGTTATACATCTGTGTGTTTTATTCATGTGTTACTTAGCCTGCATGAAATGTTTACCCAATTTGATCCAGGTGGATATCAGTGTCCACCCACCTTTTCCGATTGGCCCAAAATAGTTTTCTGGCAATTTTGGCAATTTACTATTTTTAGTAGTTTTTAACTTCTAGGGCCAATTTGAGGGCCCAAATGAAGGTTTTTTGAGATAGAGGCTCTCGATGATAGCCTATAGCATTATTGAGGCCCAAAAATGAATCTCCTTGATGATACCTTTCCAACAAGATATCATATGCCTAAAATGGAGATCATATGCAAAAGTTACAACCGCGGGAAGTTAATGCACTAACTTACCCAAATGGGGCCCACATGACTTTTGGCGCTTCATATCCTAGGGTTAGGTTTTTGGATATCTAGAGTTTTTGGCATTCCTATTTATTGTAAAAAGGCCTTCAGAGCCTCATTGTAATCATCTTATTGTGAATGTGATTAGCCGTCACATCTCTTCTCAGAGATAAGCTGCCACCATTCTAGCAAGTCTTTCACTCTATATTTTTATAGTCTCTGTACATTTCTTTCATTCATAGAAATCATGTATTACTGTATATATGTGTTTATGGTTGTATCTCTGATACATTTCTGTTATATTATTGAATATTTGCAATATCTCTATGCATTTCTTTATTATATCTCCACTCTCATTTCATGCCAAAAATAATCTAGATCACAATTCAACACTTTAACGCTTCAAATTAGCCTTATCGGAGTGAATCGTCAGAGAGAAGAATATGATGAAAATATTACTTCGACACAAGGATTCCCGATAGTGCTATCAGAGAAGGCCCATTGAAGAGGAGGATTGATTGTGATTAGTTCTTTTTTCGATGGGGAGGTATCTCGAGAGAATATGGGTGCCTCGAAGATCATGCTTATATGAAAAATCCTTACTCACGGGGAGATTAAAACACTTGGATAAGACTAAATTAATCAACAAATTATTGTCCACAACATAATGTTAGTAGTTATGTGAGGGACCCACTCCCACGCATCTAACTCTCACCACGTAGACCATTTATTTGGGAACAATAACATATTGACATGACAAAGAGTTAGTGCTTTATGATGCGACAGAGATATTGTGCATCGGGACAAGTTCATCAAAGATGCTTCATCGAGGTCGATAATGTGTAGAAGGTATAAACCTTTCTGACGAATAATACTCCAATAGAAAGGGGATTTGATATCTTATCAGGATGAGTTATCGGAGAGAGATTTGGTGGTGTATGTTATTTCACTTTGAGGATGAACGTTCAAATGAAGAGTCATCTGATATCCCTTGGGTGTGGTCATATGAGTTAATATTTTCCTTATGACCTAGCAGGACTTGCAGCTCATTCTTTGAGAAAAATGGATAACAAATGTAGAGATAAAATTCATAAGATATCTAATTATCATAAGTGTTATTGGGCCAGGATTGGGACTGCATAGAAAAATGGTAGATTCTTATATTAGTATCAAATAAAATTAGTAATTATAAAATCCCTTGCTAAAATTTTGATAGGGGGTACCCACTGAAATCCACTAGGATGGAGAATTTTAGTGGGTGGTTGTTGGGGAACAACAAGTTGGTAGATCGATCCACTATAAAACCAGAAGGTGTCCTAGAGGATGTAGTAATCTATATGGACTCCTAGGAGTACCCTGTTGATTTTATGGTCCTACAACCCAAGACTTTTTTGGGACAATACTCCTTGATTTTTGGATGGCCATGGATTGCAACTATCGATACCTATATTGGCTATAGATTAGGGAGAATGAAAATTTCTCATGGAAATTCAACAAAGTAACTCTATTTGTACCCTCCATCCAAGCCCAGTATCAAGCCATAAACACCTATTTGGGTAGATGATGGAGAGGATGAGGAGGAGGAGGTTTCCCAAAAAGTAATTTTAGTAGACCAATATCTTGTTGTTAGAGAAAAGACGAAATATGATGAGATCAATGATTTCATAGCCTTTTCCTCACCATATTCCCAACACATCCTTAACTAGATCATGATAATACATGCTCAAGGAAACATGTCCATGGCTGATACACCACCAATACCATAGGGGACACCCACTGTTGAAATCCTTAAGTCCCTTATCGAACCTATAGAGATTAGCCCAAGGAATTTTCTGAACATTAATTGGGGATTGTATGGTCCACGAAATAAGTAACTCATTGAGGTCCTAATAAAGAATATCAATGCTTTCTCCTGAGACTACAAAAATATGAAGGGAATCCACCAAAATTTGTGTACACACTATATATACATCAAATAAAAATCCAAACCCATTCACAAACCAAAATGAAGGATGAACCTAGCATTGGCAGATATGGTTAAGGAAGAACTACCTAAATTACTTTCTATAAATTTCATCTATCCTATATCTAAAATCCAATGGGTCTCTCCTCTCATTATTGTTCCCCAAAATAATGGTAAATTGATAATCTACGTTGACTATAGGGAGTTAAAAAAATCCACCGACAAGGACCATTTCCCCATACCCTTTATAGACCAAGTGTTGGAGACATTGGCTGGGAATAAATTCTTATATTTACTTGATGGGTTTAGTAGCTACAACCAAGTTCAAATTTCACCCAAGGATCAAGAGAAAACCACATTCGCTTTCCCATTGGGAACATTTTCATATAGGGTGTTTCCATTTGTACTTTTAAATTCCATGGCCACCTTCCAGAAGACATTTCTTGGTATATTCTATGATTTCATTCATGATCACATAGAAGTATATATGGATGATTTCACAACATACAGTGACAACTTCACATTGTCTCTTGCTCACTTAGAAAAAGTACTCAAAATATGTGTAGAGTCCAATGTCACTCTCATCAATAAAAAAATGTGCCATGATGTTAACATAGGGTATTGTCATAGGAAATAACATATATCCTCTACGTATATAGGTAGATCCATTGAAAGTAGAAGTAATAATCAATATCCCTCCCCTAGAAACACCAAGAGAGGTAATAATTGTTTTAGGAAAAACTGGATATTATAGACGCTTTATGGAAAATTTTGTGAAAATTGTGTGTCCTCTATTCTTATTACTCATAAAGGATGATGAATTCAATTGGACTGAGAGGTGCTAGGGTGATTTTGAAGAAATAAAATAGAAATTAACAACAACACCTATCCTAAGGAGACCATATTTTTCCTTTCCATTCCACATATCCATGGATGCGTCAGACATTGACATGGGAGTTTTTCTTGGAAAACAGGAAGAACAATGTAATCCATATGCAATATACATTATCATTAATATTCTTACACCTACTGATCTAAATTACATGGTCATAGAAAAAGAGTTTCTTACTGTCATACATGTTATAAATAAGTTCCACCATTACATAACTCAGTATCTTGTAATTATACACATTGACCATGTTGCTATATGATATTTGATGAATAAACCTGTTAGCACTAGGAATCACCTTCAGATTGCATGGAAGGCAAGCCCAGTACCCATCAGGTTATATGTGAATGTAAAAGAGTTTTGAGGGGTCAAATGTTGCAGACTCAAGATGATAATGTTCCAACTCATAAATTAGGGCTAGCATGCATGAGAAATCAAGGTCTTGGCTAACTTCAATCAGTAAGTGGGAGTAAATATGAACAGAGGGAAGACTTCAGTGAGAGGAATGTAGAGGTTGTTGTAAACATCAGGTCTGGAGACAACCTAAGGAAGAAATATTCTTAACGGAATATCTTCTTGAGTTCAAAGTTTAAGAATGCTAAAGAAACATCATAATAATATTATAATCAAACATACATCATAATATCACCACAACAATTCATGTGAATCATTCAAAGCATGAACACTTTAGCGTTAGAAGCAAATAATATGGAAAAATAAGTTGATTTACATTAACCAAGATGTCTCAAATCAACTACATAACCAGTTCACAGTAACTTCATCAAAATATTACAGTATAAAGGCGCAATACTTTCCCCTGAGACATTTCTTTGTGTATAAAGGAAAAGTATTGCATTAGGTCCTTCCTCCACTATGCTTGGTTGTTGCATGGCTTGCTGATTTTCTGATTCATCCTCAATGCATATGGCCTTGGTCCACTCCTGGTCATGAGGTGTATTAGGAAAAAGGCTTAGTGATGCTTGTCTTTCTTTAATTTCAACCTCTCTCATCTAATCACATGGCATTTGATCTTGTCTTCTTGATGAAACTGAGCTTGTGTCTTCAAAAGGAATATGGGGTTTATAGGGAAGTTCATCACAATTAGAAGTGTTTGGGAAACTACATTCTTCTGTCTTACCTTATGATTGTGACGGATATTGATAATAGCTTGGCATATGGTCACAATTTCTCATTTTTTCACCTTCTAAACTTAGATTATCATATTTTCTTCTTTTTCAGTAACAAATATATGAGATGAGGGTTGAAACAAGCTATTGTTGCTTCGATTAGTAGGATGTTTGTGACTCCATTGCCCATTGGTGTAGCCTGTTGATCTGCAATTTTCTTCCCTCTCCCTTTCTTTCTCCATCTTGATGATCCACCTATTCAAAACCAAAATTATCTTTTATATTCTGATGGGTGCTGAGCTTACACTTTAACAGTCAAAGTGTGACTTTCAGTGCTAACAAAACCTATCACTCATGGCAGGGTGACAAAATGGTTACTATTGTTACAAGAATTTGACATTACCATCATAGGTAAACCCGGGAAAGATAATTCCATTGTCGACTTTCTTTCTCGGCTTGTCAACAATAAGAATGCACCTCTAGTCAAGGAAACATTTCTTGATGAGCACCTTTTTGTACTATCTACTAACACAGTGTGGTTTGCAAATGTTTCTAATTACTCGTATGTAGAAAAAATTCCATCACACCTATCACAAAAATAATGACAAAGATTTGTTAGGTAGAGTGGTAGGTACTCTTGGATTGAAGGATCTCTTTTCTACACAGGACTAGAGTCCATCATTCAACATTGTGTAAGGGAAGAAGAAATTTATGACATCCTAAAAGCATGTCATGATGGACCCTACGGAGTACACTTCACAGAAAAGAGAATAGGCTATAAATTACTCCATCTTCGATACTACCGGCACACTATCTTCCATTATGCTAAAGAGTATGTAAAAAGGTGTGATAGTTTCCAAAGGATGGGACACCCAGTTCAGTCAAATAAAATGCCTCTACATACATAAATGGTAGTGGAACCCTTTGAGAAATGGGCACTTGATTTCAAAGGGCCTATCAACCCACCATCCTGGAAAAACTCCTACATATTGGTTTGCAAAGGCTACATTACAAATTGGCTGGAAGAAATTCCCTCTCGAAATCCACGTAACAAGCTATGGTATAATTTCTCCATGGGGAAATGTTTGTCAAGTTTGGGATAAACAAGGAAATTTGCATAGATGGATTGGCTCAATTCACCATATTAAGTACATAATAACTACGCCATGTCACCCACATGCCAACGAATAGGTGGAAGGGACAAATAAAATCCTTAAGGCCATTCTAATAAAAAATGTTCGACTTGATCTCAAGGATTGGGAAGATAAACTTCCATATTCCTTGTGAGCATACAAAACCACATGGAAAAACACCACATGGTGTACTCCATACAATCGCATGTACAGGAAATGATATATTGTACCCATACAGATTGAGGTGAAAAATTTAAGAACTGCACTTCAATTGGGCATGGACCTATATGAATATCAACACCAGTGACTCCGTCACATTAGTGAATTGGAAAAACTTCGCTAGGCATATTGGCATCATACATTCATCATTTAGCAACAAAGGTCTAATTGGCATGACAAGTTCATAAATAAGGAGTTCTTAGGTGGAGATTGGGCTTTTTTATTTGACTCCATATTCAGAGACTTCAAGGGAAAATTTTGTACCTGGCGGTTAGGGCCCTAAGATATTTATGTTGTATTTGACAATGGGTCCGTAAAAATATGAACCATTGATGAATCCAGAGCTCCATTAATGGCCAATCGGAACAGAATCCGACTGTATGAAAAGTTTATATCCAAAGAGGAATTCTTGAGAGTTATCAATAATGGTTGGAAAAATAATGATCTTGATATTGTTCACACAAGCGGATCCCCACCTGCCAAAAACAAAAAATAAAAACTAATGTCCTAATTGTGAAAACCCTTTCTAAGGGAATAATTAGGAAGGCAATG